>CAXKWD010000007.1:54287619-54887619 GCA_964059195.1 Ectobius pallidus | reverse complement strand
GAATGTACATAAGGGCGCAATAGGTATACACACATCACATATGGTTACCAAAATTTGGTTTGACTGGAGGTTTAGGCTTAATTGCTAGGCGTTCCGGAGGTAAGGGTGGGCACTCACAAAAAATGTTTATAATATTCTAATATGGATGCTCTGCAACCTGGTCTCTTAAATCCTAATTAAAATAATCTATCTATCTTCTATCTGTATCTATTTTTGTATAAATTGACTGGACAACGACTGTCCAATTAAAAAATGCAAGTAATAAATTGGTGGTTAGGGCATGGCTGTTGCAGATGTGTTCAACAGAGTCAAGGAATAGAGCTGAAATGAAAGAAATCCAGTTTATAAGTGATCTATTATTTACTTTAAACAGTCAGTCTAAATTATTTGTTAGAAACTATATTGATTTAAGTTGTCCTTGTCATTATTGAAACATTCAGTAAAATATTTGTGATAGAAAGTGTAATCCGCTGCACGGGGAATAAGGTGGCCATTGCTCATTTAACTTGTATTTAAATGTTTAATTTTTATAACATGTACTACAACAAAAATGTAGATATGTGCATGGGTGGATATAATATACTAGTGTCCAAAATTAAAGCAACAAAGTTATATTCCTCCTTCCTGTGTCTACTATACGAGATATTCATATAAAATCTAAAGCCATGTCCGTACAGTCGTGTTCTGAACTGAAGATGGCATTCCTGTAATCTTACAAAGATACAAACAATGACGTCAGTGCACCAATAAAAAGGGCAGTACATCTATCAAAAGGGGCACTGCAGCATAGTGTTTGTTGCTTGGCCCAATATCATCTTTTGCTGCTTAAAAATTTACCGCAGGTACAGGATGGCACAGAGAAGACGCCTAGAAGATTCTCTTCGGTGGAGGGCCATAGGAAGAATGGAAGCAGGACAGTCTCAAGCTGATGTGGCCAGATGGTTTAATGTGAATCGTTCTGTTGTTTCTCGGATGTGGCAACAGTTTGTAGAGTCCGAAAATGTATCCCGAAGACCAGGGCAAGATGATCAAGAGAGATCAGAAAGAGAAGATTATTTGGCTGTAAGGGCACAACAGTACTGCCGTAGTACTACACGACGACTGGCATCTGACCTCACAGCATCCACTGGAACAATTGTATCGAGGCAAAGAGTGTAGAGAAGGCTTCGGCAGAGAGGCCTTTATTGTCGGAGACCTGCTGTATGTGTACTCCTGATGCATATTCACAGAAGAGTATGTCTAGAGTGGAGTCATCAACATGCCAACTTGACGGTCAAACAGTGGGCCAATGTTCTCTTTACAGATGAGTCCAGATTTTGTCTTGAAAATGATTCTCGATGGATTCGCATCTGGAGAGAACCTGGAAAATGATTTTGGGATGCAAACATTGTGGAAAGAGGTGGATCATTAATGGTGTAGGCAGGAATTCTGTTGACTACCCAAACACCTCTTCATGAAGTTGTACGGGTAAATCAGCATGGTTTAACTGCTGTCAGGTATCGTGATGAGATCTTGGCACCTCATGTGCTGTGGGTCCAGACTTCATACTGATGGATGATGATAACGCTCGTCCTCTTAGAGCACAGGTGGTGGATGTTTTCCTGGATACTGAATATATTGCACGCATGGATTGGCCTACTTGCTCTCCCGATTTGAATCATATAGAGCATGTCTGGGATGCACTAGTGAGATGACTTGCTTCATGTGAACATCCACCAACCACTCTCCAGGCCTTGCAGGAAGAATGGTCGTTATTGCCCCAAAATGAGATTGATAACATTATTCATAGCATGTCATGCCGTTGTGAGGCCTGTATTGCTGCCAGAGGTGGTCACCCCCCATACTGAGCACATTAACGCGTTTTTCTGAATGTGTGTGAAAATCATTACATGTGCAAAAAAAAAAAAAAAAAAAAAAAAAAAAAAAAAAAAAAAGTGTTTTGTTTTACTGGTATGCACAAACATTGCAATAGTTTACTTTCTTCATTCCTCATATTGTTTATACGTTACTACCACCTGTTTATACTGTTTTGTGGCAAAATAAACCACCAAAGATGAAATTCCGGTTTGTTGCTGTAATTTTGGACACTAGTGTATATATATATGCATTCATGAACCATAGATTATTGTCTCTGTTGGACATTACGTGAGAATATTATAGGATGAAAATTCCTCCGACACTGCGATTTGAACCCAGGACCTTTGGCTATCCATGCCACTGCTCTACCAACTGACTAGGCCAGAGTTCACTTCACAGCGCCAGACGGAACTTCTCTTCTATGACTAATTGCCCTTGATGGTCTACCTCACTGACAGTCAAGTTATGTCATATGCAGCACTGTGAGGCACACTAATTAGTGATTTTTGTGACCGGGCTTTTACTGTTATTGTACAGTACATTCAAGATGGATATGGATATATATATATACCGGGTGAATCACCTAAAACTTGCACCGCAGATATTTCAGACATGGGAAGTGCTGCTGATGCACGGTTTTCACAGCATTGATTGGTAGTCAGGGCTCGTACGTTTAGCCTATAAATAGGATTGAATAATACTTAGAAAGTGTGTTGTTTGAGCAAACATACAATTTTTTAAATGGAACAATGCCTAGTTACATCAACAAAACAAAAGTAGAGTAAATTAGAATGTCAGTGGTGTTTGTCACAGGCTTCTAGTGCCAGTAGTTTACGAGAAACCGTATTTTGAAAAGTTTCCACACCGACAATTATTTGTTCCATTCAACCTGCTTAGTCACTAGATACGATATTGTTATGTTTGATTTTCTGTCCATTTCTTTCATTGCGACTCTTTCTAGTCAGTTCGTTTGTGATAGGTCAAGCAGTAGGTTGTGAGTGAAGATGGGATTTACCAATGCAGAAAAAGCCGACATGATCATGGTTAGAGCAACCCAAAAGCATAATAAGCATAAAAAGCATAACAGGACTTTAGACATATGGTTGCTACCCGGAATATAATTTTGGCAGTCTAAGGGTCTGGATGGAACTAATTTTAAAAGCACAATAAAGCATAATTTTTAAAAATAAAGCATAAAAGCATAATATTTAAAATAGAGCACAATTCTTGGAAAATAAACTGCCTGCTTCATCTATATATATAAAAATGAATGTATGTGTGTCTGTGTGTGTGTCCTTTATGCATTACTACACCATTCATCCGATCGCCATGAAACTTTGGGAAGTTGTTGAGTACATTCCCGGGAAGGTTTTCGGCATATTACATTTTTAGTTTTTGCATTCGTTATTGAGTTATGAGTGAAAAACTGGCAGAAAACGTGTATTTTAGCGTTTTTGAAGCATCAATTTTCAGTTACACATTTCAATGTCAAATCAATTACAGTAGGCTTTGGCTATTTTTGACATAAAACCATTACGATCGCTTGAATGTTGTAGCTCACGCTGGTCGACTCATTTGTTTATCATGTCAAGGCACGCAGATATATGAAATTTTCAACCAACACCGAAGAGGATTATTATTAAGTGCCAGTATGGTACTTTATGAGATTGTGTGGTGGACGAAAAAATGTCTGTCCGTCTGTCTGTCTATCCGTGTGTCTGTACGTACCATAACTCAAATATGCTTTTTTTGATTTTCATGAAACTTTGAAAACACATTTATAATGTCCATGGGAAGAACCCTATTGATATTGAACCAAATCGGTTCACCGGTACCGGAGTAATGCCCAATTTAGTGCCTATTTTAATAGATTATATTAGAAAGGCGCCATAGCTCAAATACGCTGTATCCGATTGCCACGAAACTTGGTATACCCATTTATGACGCCCATGAAAAGTGCCCTATTTAATTTGAACCTAATCTGTTGACCGGTACCGGAGTAAAACCAAATTTAGTGTATATTTTAAAGGCGCAATAATTCGAATACGCTTTTTCGGATTTTTATGAAACTTCGTACACGCATTTATAATATCCATGGAAAGACGTCTATTGATATTCGACCAAATCGGTTGGCCAGTACCAGAATAATGCCCAATTTAGTGCATTTTATGTTAATATATAAGAAGTCGCGATAACTCAAATATGCTTTATTGGATTTTCTTGAAACTGTGTATACCCATTTATAATGTACATGGGAAGAAGTCTACTGATATTGGACCAAATCGGTAGACCGGTACCGTAGTGAAACCCAATTTAGTGTCTATTTTAAAGACGCGGTAACTCAAATACACTTTACCGGATTTTTATGAAACTTGGTTTACACATTTATAATGTCAATGGGAAGACGTCTATTGATACTGGATAAAATCGGTTGACCTGTTTCGGAGTTATGCTCAACTTAGTGCCTATTTTATGGTAATATACGCATTCGAAAGAATTTATTTAAAAAAATGAAAATCAATTATCTTGACAACATAACCTTTTGTTTTACTGTGATTTCTAAGGCTTTGGCAATTAAAATACAGTTAGCTATGACAACACTATTGCTTTAAATGCGTTTATCCCATAACTGACCCAGGTGGCTGAGATGGTAACGTCTTGGCGTCACATTCTGGAGTTCCATGGCTCAAATCCCGAAACCGGCCAATTTGACTTTTTTTTATATTCTGCATATCATAACTGCAATCATAACTGATTAAACAAAATATACTGGCACTTTGTTAAATCAGTTTACCTGATTTTATTATTATTATTATTATAAGAAGGATAATCAATATAGGCCTAAATATGGTCAAACGTTGTTCGATTTGGACGAAACTCACTATACAGGGGTTTTCTGGGCCAAGTACCTCGAATCTGAGGTCGCTTTTACCACGCGACGCCTAAATGGGGTCAAACGTTGTTCGATTTGGACGAAACTCACTATACAGGGGTTTTCTGGGCCAAGTACCTCGAATCTGAGGTCGCTTTTACCAGGCGACGCTATCTAATCGTGGTATGTAATTCACGTGATTTAGGTGTTAATAAATATAATGATTTAACTATTATGCTCTTAATTTTTAATTTCTGAAATAGTTATCGCGGGCGATCGCTTGATTTTGTAGGTCCATCCTTGACGATTCATTTGTTTAGAATATCAAGTCCCACAGACGTATGAAATTTACAAACCTACACGGAAGAGGGATATTCAATATATGCCTAAATATGGTCAAACATTGTTCGACTTGGACGAAAGTCACTATGCAGGGGTTTTCTGGGCCAGGGAACTCGAATCTGAGGTCGCTTTTACCAGGCGACGCTATCTAATCGTGGTATGTAGTCCACGTGATTTTGGTGTTAATAAATATAATGATTTAACTATTATGCTCTTAATTTTTAATTTTTGAAATAATTATCGCGTGCGAAGCCGCGGGCACACGCTAGTTGCACTATAAAAATACTCAATCAACAATGAGAAGCTAGTTTCTCAACAATGAAAATTTCAAACTTAAGAAGTAAAAATACAAGGTGCGACAGAGGAAACGGACGTTTTCAAATAACCATAACTCAGAAGATTTTCAAGTTAAACAAAATTTAATTACACAGAAATGAAGCTTGTATAATGCAGTTTCTGTTGACTATTTCAGAATTACCTCCGAAAAATAACATCCGTCAAGTGATGACCTTCTTTCTATATACACTCTCGTAACCTCACTTCGAAATTCTGTATTGCTCTTCCCAACATTTCTTCCTCCACATTAGTGATTTCTACACGAATGAACTCTTTTAGTTCTTGGATGTTACGGGGTTTGTTTAAGTAAACCTTTGATTTGAGGTAACCCCACAAAAAATAGTCACATATGGACAAGTCTGGGGAGCGAGGCCAATGTCGCCAAAACGGGAGACCACATGTTGAGGAAACATGTCGCGAACCACTTGCATTTGATGCTCTCGCAGTATGCGGTGTGCCACCATCTTGTTTGAACCAAATTTGCTGGGTGTTTAGTCTTCGGCTGCGTAGTTCCGGAAGCAGGAACCTGTTGAGCATTTCAATGTAGCGTGGTGAAGTCACTGTCACTGGGGTATTGGCCTCTAAGAAAAAAAATAAGGGCCGATGATTCCACTTTCGCAACACCACACCACACTGTTACTGGGTATACCCAGAAGAAGGCCACAACATGAGGGCCGAAACGTCGGTTTTATACATGATGACACGGCGCCACCCGGACATTTAAGGTTAGCCTATTATTAATGAGATTGCATGTTAGATAATTCCATTGTTGCGTCAACTGACGGCATTTATTTTTCGGAGGTAATTCTGAAATAGTCAACAGAAACTGTATTATACAAGCTTCATTTCTGTGTAATTAAATATTGTTAACTTGAAAATCTTCTTAGTTATGGTTATTTGAAAAACGTCCGTTTCCTCTGCCGCACTCTTTATAACTGTAGTTCTGTGAGGAACAGGACAACAATTAAAATAACCATTATTGAGTACAGGTTAACGGTTTTATGGTCAGTACACACTCGGAATCAGAGGGGTTCACATCTATTTAATACCAGCATGCCGAAAACATATGTAACTGCGATACAAAGGGTTCGCAAGATTCCTACAGACAATTTTGTGGCTGAAAAGGGGAAACTGTTATGTTCCTTATGTTCAGAGTGCATTAATTTCGAAAAGAAATCCATTGTGCAGAAATATGTGGAAAGTTTTAAGCACAGATCTCGGAAACAGAGTGATGGACAAGGTTCAACTTCAGGTGGTCCTAGCAGTATATGCAACAGTACGTTACATCAAGTATGGCAGCATAGGGAGAAATCAAACGATAATATGAAAGAAATGGTGGCAGCATTCACTTCTTCTGGTATTCCATTGCATGTTTTTCGTAATCAACGTTTTCGTCAGTGGATTGCAACAGCTACATGTATGCAGCCGGCTCCTAGTGAAACCACTCTAAGAAGGTATCTTACCAAGTGTGCTGAAGACGACTTACAAGAAACTAAGTCAAAATGTGAGGGAAATTCTGTCTATCTAGTTGTTGATGAAACAACAGATATAAAGAACCGTAAGGTGCTGAATATTCTTGTTGCTCCACTGGGTGTTGAGAATGAAAAACCCCGTCTTGTGAACTAAAATTGTTGAACACTGCAATGCCGATGTTATAGTAAATGACAGTCCACCATATTTGCTTTCTGCTGGCAGGCGACTGGTTGGAGTTGCACCTCAGCTTTTACATTCTACATGTTAGGCTCACATATTACATCTTTGTGCTGAAGAGATTAGGTTTTCGTTAAAAATTGCTGATGAATTCATTGCAGCTGTTAAGACTGCTTTAGCAAAAATTCCAGCCAGAAGGGAGAGATTGCTGGACTGCCTAAAAGAAGCAGGAACATTTGTTTTACCTCCAGTTCCTGTAATAACACGCTGGGGGACATGGCTGAAGGCAGGAAAATATCATTGCATGAATTTGAACGCAGTAAAAAAGTGGATTGACATGGAAGATAGTGAAGGCAGTGCTGCAGTAACAAACTTAAAGCGACTGGTTGAAAATAAAGAACTAGTGCTTCAACTCAGAACTATAGCTAAAATTTCTGATGGACTCTGCAATCAAATACAGGTTCTGGAATCAGATAATCAAGATGCAACACAGGTCTGGCTTCTTCTATCATCAGTTCTTCAGATGGTTCAAAGTTCAGGTGCTACTTGTAAAAAATTGGCACGATATATGAATGAACGTCATCCTACTCTAAATTTCTGGAAGGAAGTTCAGAATTTACATCCAACAATAGCTGTTCCTGAGAAGATTTCTTCCATTTTTACTTCGGGTGAACTGAAACGTTTCTCTGGCATTGATGTTCCAGTGGAAGAGAAATCAACATATGCAGCAATGGTACATGGACAAAATTTGTCTTCAACTTCTTCCTTATCCTTCTGGCAGAAACATTCCACCAATATGCATATCCTAAGTAAGCTGGCAATGAAGGCAATTATGGTTCCTCCATCATCTGCTTCAGTTGAGAGAAGCTTTTCTACTCTCAATTGGATTTTGAACTCTAAATGCTCATGTCTGACAGAAGAAAATCTGCAGTCTCACCTACAACTGGCAATTAATCAAAATCAATTTCAGGAGGGTGGTGTTCATCGGGAGAGTGCAAAATGACAGTGACAGTGACAAGGATGACTAAATTTTCATTCATTTCATTACTAGCTTGCTTAGACACTACAGTTTGTTCTTATAAAATGTTAACGTATTAAGGCACTAAGGTAGCCTGCAAAGTAACATTGGACACAAAAAAATAAGTTTGTTGGTATAATATACATAAACAGTATTAGTATTAAGTTTGTTGGTGTATTATTTATGTAAAAAAATAAAGCATAATAAAGGATAATTTGAAAAAATATAAAGCATAATCGTCAAAAAAATTAAGCATAATGTTGTGGCAGATAGTCAGTTTGTTACAGCTTCACTGTTGGGCACCAGATGTGGCAGAAAGTGTTTGTATGTATAACCTGGCTATGCTGAATGGGTACTTACGTCAGCTGCTCCAGTCTGGAAGATGGTTTGGACGCCAGAGTGATCCTTCACTCGAATTTATTTGTTCCACCTACCCAGGCTATCAGCGGTGCGAGCAGTCGATCCTATTCTCGGGTTGATGTGAATTTTGCAGGAGTGCTATTCTCTACTAAATCAAAGTCCGTAGCACTGGTAAGAATTAACGACTTTATTCCTTTTGAATGTCTAAATATATGCAATATATTTTGTCACTTACACTGTTCTGAAGTAGCCTACAATGATGTCCTAGGTTAATAATCCTGGTGGTAAATACTTTGAAGTTATTTTATGTGTGTGGCCTACTGCAAGTCTTTACACTGCACAAGTGATTTGTGCTTCTACCTTACAACTTTCTGAGCTGCCTCTAAATGGTAGTTGTCTTACCATTATGCAACTGTACATTTTACTTGTCGTAAGTTTATATTTATTCTAACCTATTCACACACATCTCCAAATTACCCGTATAGAGTATTTTCTTACAGTGTAACATCTCGCTCCTGAGGTTGGAAAAAGAATAATTCTTCTTACATTTCCAAAATACACTACCCAGTCTATTTTTGAAATTTTGTCAACGCCTACTCCTTAATTATTTCAATTAGAAGGGCTAGTTGCACGGCTTCTGCTGCATTTCATTGGTTAAGCCTATTAACAATCTCAGCCAATAGAAAAATTACATTTACTTGTAGAATCTTCTCACACTGCTTAGACATGATTACGCATATATTATTTCCGCATGGGAAAATCGTAACACATAAATATCTTATCTGATTTTGCAAACTTAAAAACTAAATTACACCTATACACTTATTGTTAAACATGACCAATTATTCCTTTTCGGCATTCTACACAATATCCCAATAAACCTTCTCTCTCCCTCTAAAATTCTACAAAACATTTAGGTTCCTACTTTTATTACCTTCTTCCTTGCTATTGAAACTGCGGAACTACCTGCTGGAAGATCCCGTGAGAAACTGTTTAAAATCTAGCTTATACAATATGTGACATGAAAACTAATTTAATTTAAGTTACTTATTTCGCTAAAATAAACTATAAGTATTCCAATTATTATTTGATTAATTCCCTCCTAATTAACTTGTATTATTTATTAAATTCCATTCCATATGCCTGATCAGTTGGGTACAGAATCTTAAAATAATCAATTTATTTTAGAGGATTATGTAGACAAGTGATCTATTCCCCCAAAATGGAATTGTGACACCATTTTTCAATATTTCAAAAACTATCCTGCTCTCAGACACAAGCTCATTCACCTGTCTTACTACCTGAGTGTTTTACAACTTCTTGTTGTCACACCATCTCTAGTATACCTGTGTAACAGCTTCCTCTTTCATTTTCCTTGTAAAATTCTTAGCATGTTATTAATTCACTAAACACTTACACATTGACTAAAATACAAACAAAGCCATACATCACCCATACTTCTTGTTGTATACGTCACTTTTGTAATATTCTGGAAACCTGAAATGAATATACACAATTATAGTTTTATTTCCTTTTGTGAAATCATGGGTTCGATTCCCGAAAACTTTCACTCACAAAGGATACTTCACTCTGTTCACTCAATACGAAGTCTGTTAAGGTAGTGATGAGGATTGTTGATTTTGAAAATATTTCTATTCTTATGGAAGGAAGTCAGTAATTTGAGTTTGTATATTTGTTCAATATTTAAGACATTACATTCCGAAAATATTAGTTTCGTGGGGTAATCAGCAGGTTTACTCAGACATATTTTAATGATCCTTTTCTGTAGAATTTCTAAAGGCAAGCGGTTTGATTTAGTCATTCCTCCCCAACCCAATATGCCATATTGTAATACAGATTCAATTGAACGCAAGATATGAGGTTGTAAATAAGAACGGAGGTTTGAGAATTTATATATTATTTTACGAAGCCTATTGCAAATATAAGTAATGTGCTTATTCCATCTTAGATGCCTAAATATTTGGTTTCAGTTGAAGAATTTACGACTAAAATAGAAATTCTTGCTGTAAAATGCTGAAGATCCGTGTTCAAATCCCGGTTATGACATGAAATTTTTCAAGCTGATTCTTACTTGTATTAATATCCCAGACATGGATTTAATGTCTATTTCCTTTCCTTCCACTTAATTAATAGTATATAAATAATAACTAGGCTTCAAAGTACCTACAAGGGTAGGACGCCATTTGGATGTGTGTTCTCAATGGAGAGAAACCTCCTGTGGTTTGCCTTGTCTTCTGAATCAGTTGAGGAATTTGATGTCAGACTGGCATGTTGTCATGGTAGCTCAATGGTAGAGCATCAGCGCGTTAAGCTGAAGATCCGTGTTCAAATCCCGGTTATGACATGAAATTTTTCAAGCTGATTCTTACTTGTATTTACTCTATTATTAAACAGTTAAAGTTCCCGAGGTTATTAGCTTACGTGACCCCGGTGCTTATGATGTAGGCCTTGTATACTGTATCACTCCATGGTTTGAAACATTCCATCGCTCTGTGCAATCTAGGTCAATTACCTTGACATTGGGTGTTCTTGCCGTGTTTCAGTTTAGGAATTTTAAGGGCACTGTAGTATATGATTTTTGAATTCTGCTAGAAGTTACTATCCGTAGTCAGCAATTTTGCTATTGTAGTAATCAGCATTTATATTTCTCAATTAATAAGGAATTACGTAGATCTCTACTACGGTAGGCCTACTATTATTATATCAGTAATTTTTTGTATAGCTTATTTACGATCTGCTTTAAGATTTTTCCTTTTCGTGTTCTTGTGACTATATATATTCATTACGTAAAATATACAAGGCTAACAGTATACATATTCATTATATGAAATATATAATGCTAAAGGTACCACATTTGTAAGCTTAGTTACGTATCATTCTGGATTTACGCCTATCTACATCTTGTTCTTCATTCTTCTAGAATAGTCTGAGTTATTTCTGGATTCTCTTCAAGTATATTTTCCATTGCTATTATCAAACATAAACTATACACTGTAGCAACCTAAGACGTTCCGATTTTGTGATTAATTATATTCAGTCTCTATTGTACTGATTTTTCTATAGTTAATATTCTTCAATATACTTTGATCACATCCGCTTAGTCTAATCAGCATTTATATTTCTATTAAACGTAACCTACCCTCAAGTGAATTAAGTTTCAAATAATATATAAAGTAGTTATTCTGTGGAATTCACGGTGTCACTTCCTGTTAGTTATTTATATTAAACAAAGTTTTCTTCAAACAGTCTTTAAGCGTGGTCTACAGTAAGCTGTGATTCAGGCTAATCTAGCGTTCTTATCAAATTTATATTCTGAAAATATTTTGGAATTAATATAGAGGATGCTTCAAATACAATGTCTTATATGATATGATACAAACATTTCTCAGACTTCGATAATCTTTGATTATAAGTAAGCTAGGTTTTATTCCGATGCTATCTGAGATTTTGCTATAATGGATATTTCAGTGAATAGAGTGCCGAGTATTTATGTATGGCTGAGGATACCTTCTGCCGATATAATTTTCTAGTTGCCATTATACACATCCAAGGTTTCTCTTATACCTTTCTGAGAAATTATCATAAATGGTGGATATTGCTTTGACATTCTCTGGAATACTCAGTGCTTTTTTTCTAACGAAAAAGGTGGCGGTACTCACCGAAACTTTTTAACTGAATCACACGGGAGCTCCCACATTTCTCCCAGAAGTCATTTTTCTGAGTTAATGTCGAATAGTCGGGCCTACCATGGCCAGAAATGTTTCTCCCCTAAATTACAGTAGAATTACCGGTACTTGCGACGTTCTGTAAAGATTAATTTTATTCACTGTTTGCAGGTTTATGAGATACTTCAAAAACATCGTCATGCACTCTTTTATTGATCACCGGTTCAAAATAATTACATATTTTGCTCATTTCACTTCTCTACTTGTGAACCACGTGCAAACCTTGAACCTACAATTGTACTAAACAACTGTGAATTCACTTGCCTCTGCAACACAAATGAAGGGTTTTCTTTTCAAATTATATGTAGGCCTAAGCAACGAATGCAGTTAAATTGAAACATGCAGTGACCCCTGATTAACTATGGTGGTTAGCTATTTACTACTTGTTTGTTACTACATTAGCATTAACTGCATTTGGTGCAATACTTGTAATGTTAGAATGGCCTTGGCCACAGGAGCAGTTTGCTGAGGGCTGGAAAAACCAACCCCAACTCTCTTGCAGTCCAGTAGCCACGGCAATTTACAGATACTATAATGTGCTTGTATGTAGGCTATTATATACTGTATGTAGAAATCTAACAAAACCAACAAACAAGCTTGATTTTAAGTAATAGGCCATAATTTTATAGGAATTGTGAAAGGAATATTCCAGTTAATATCAAATTTTTCTTAAGGAAAAAAAGGTGCCGGTACTGCGTACCGTCACAAAAAAAGCACTGGGAATACTTATTAGTTTGTGAGAGTTAATCCTGTATTTACTACGACTGACATATTCCAATTTATATGTACAAATTTTCTCAGAACAGAACCTCATCAAACTATTTTGAACTTACATACCACTTTTGTATAATGTTATAGTGTGTTTTTTGAGTCTGAAAATATTTCACAATTAATTGTGTAAAATATATTATCTTTATATTGTTACTGAATATTTCAGCTATTCTTCTTGTAGATTTGTTGCTCATTTCCTTTTTCCTGGTTGGAGTGAGATCCTTTCGATTCTACGTGCCTTATGGTTATAGACCCAATTCTGATTGCTTCCTATGAATATTGCAGAGTAAATATGAAATTTAAAATTGTTCTTTAACTGAAATTATATTGAAGGGTATTACTTGCATTATGTTAATAATATTTGAGGTAGATAAACGGGTCATTAGTAGTCATTTTCTATTTAAAGTATACACTGGAAGTTATATTGGATGTTCAGAGAGAGAGATTTATAAAATATATTTTCCCCTTTTAATTTTATTTTTCGTGGTGACATCCAGACGGTTGTTACAGGTGGTAACAGCTGATCTCATTCTGGCTGAAGGGGGAGGAATGGGCTCTTCTATTGCATTGCCATTACGTAGTTAAACTAATCATTTACGCGTGCCATCGGTATATTGTAGAAATTCGCGTAGGCCTAATGAAGCAACTGATTTTTGAAGGGTGTATAAGGGAATGTAATTTAATAATGATCTATTACAGGAATATTGGGAAAGTCTGGTTAGACATTACAAATGGGTAAGCATTTTCATTGTATGGTTTAAGGTTTTTAAGAATTGTTTCAATGTGTATAAATGTGTAATTTGTTCCCTAGTTTGTGTGGATTGCCCCGAGCACTATTTCATTCCATGTTTAAAGCCCCTTTAAATTCTACTATCATGAGTCGAGTACTTTTGTGAAACTCTGGCCATAATCAGACATTTTCCCTTGGGCTCAGATAAACTGAATGAATCCAAAATCAATCCTATCCTTCTTGAAGGCAATGGGACTTGAATGAGTTCTCCAGTAAGAGGTGCACAATGGGCCCAGTTATGTGGCCTACATGCACAGGACCAAAAGAGCCCGACCCATTCATTTTCATTCATTCATAGGCATCTTTTGATTGTGCTGTTTGCATTATACCACTTTGTATGTCTTTTGTTACACAAACTTTGTAGGCCTATTGAGATTTCTTTTATTATTCTCTCGCTAGGGTTTGAATTTGGGTGGTATAAACTTGAATGCAAGAGTTTTATTCCATTCTCCTTCAATGTGGATTGAAATAGCTTACTAACAAAAGAATTGTCGTTTTCTGAAAGATTTACCTGGCACCACAGTCTGAGTGAGTAAAGCATAATAAATTACTCCTGTCTGCCGGGAGGATTATTCTAGCCTGCGAGACCGTCTACGCATGCGCGACCTTCCAGCTGTCGACATTTGTTTTGTTGTTGTCCACGCATGCGCGATAAATCCAGCAGTCGACATATTTTGTTCTGTTGTTGTTAAGTTCATAACGTGGACAGTTTCTCCTTTTCCAATATTTAGGAGGCATGAGATCACGTTTAAAAAAATAATATTAATAAATAAAGAAAAATTAATAGTAACTTTGAGCAACTTGACACTTTATACAATGTAATTCAACCAGTACAATAAGTTATTAATCTAGGGAACTTTCAAAAGATGAGTTTAGAATAGGCTATCTCAATATTCAAAGTACTGGAGAAAAACATTTAATTACCAATGAAATGTTCGACGGTTTTTTGTTTAGATGAGCATTGGTTCAAACAGGAAGAACTTCGGGTACAAGATATTAGAAGACTTCACTTTAATTAATAGTTTCAAGGGGAAAATCACCTACATGGTGGAGTGTCAATTTATGTTAAAACCCCTCTTGCCAAAAGTTGTAGCAGATTGGATCTCAATATATTTTGTGATGATTGCATTTTGAAACAACGGGTATAGTATTTGACCGCCTTAAATTAATAATAATAGTGGTCTATGGGTCTCTGATAGGAGACCTCTATCTATTCCTTGGGAAACTTGAAGACCTATTAATGTTCCTTTAAAGATATGTACACTGAACATTAATAATGGGAGTTGTAAGAAAAAGGTAATAGGTAATAGGCCAGATGAAAAATAACATGATGCTTTATTCGGCTTTGTACAAGAGAAACAAATCAGACATTTATAAGCAATTGTATTCTAGAACTAAACTTGACTACAGACCAGCCATTAATGAAAGTATAGGCCTATAATAGGCTAATATTGAAAAGTCAATATTTGTACAAAATTATGGAGTTTTATTAATTGGATAGCATAAACTAAAAGGAAGATACATCAACATATTCTCCGGATCAGTTCAATAATTTCTGTATTCAATATGTTGTACAATGAATAAGCCCTTAGAAAGTGCACTTGGTTTATTAGAAAGCTGTTATAAAAACAATTAAAAAAAAACCCTCGGTGGAATTTTAATCTTACAGAAGTATGTCCTGAGGTAATTCTTAAAATAGTGAAAAATTTTAAAGCTTCTGATAGTGTTGATTACTATGATTTGTCCTTTAACTTGTTGAAAGGAGTTATTGACTGTGTAATAGGTCCTCTTACTTATTGTATAAACAAATGTCTGCCAGAAAGTAATTTCCCAGATGTATTAAAAATCTGTAGAGTTGTGCCTATATTTAAAAAAGTGAAAAGAACTGTTCAGCAATACATGTATGCTGATGACACAACTTTTTTTCATAATTGTTCTGATGTACACTCTCAAAACCTTATCTGATGCCACACTACTCCAAGCATCTCTATGGTTTAAGGCAAATGGTTCCCTCTTAAATGAAAATAAACTCAAACTATGTATTTTAGCCATAGGGATGGCCTTACTGATGTTGATACATCAAGTGTCAAATTTTTAAGTATATACATGGATAGAAATTTATACTGGGAAGCCCACATTAATTATATCTCTGGCAAACTTTCTAGAGTAATCTATTTGCTCAAACAACTAAAAAATCATGTCTTGGAAGATTACGTGAGGTTAGCCTATTTTGCGTTCTTCCATAGTATTATTTCATATGGTATCTTACTGTGGGGAAATTGTAAGCATATTGAAAGAAATCCTATTATTGCAAAAAAAAAAAAAAATGTACAGAACAATAACTAGTTCTCATACAACTATGCACTGTAAACCTCTGTTTATTGAACTTAAAATAATGCCAATAGTGAATCTATATATTTGTACAGTATTAGGCCTACTTCATGTAAAGGAAAACTTGACTAACTTAAATTTAAGGCAAGACACTCATTCTCATAACACTAGGAATTGTAAAAAATTAGAGATTCCATACCAAAGATTAATCAAATCAACAAACAGGTATGAAATAATTTGTATGAAATTTTATAATAAATTACCCTTGGAATTAATAGGTGGACCGTTAAGGAAATTTAAAACTCGGCTCTTTAAATGGGTAATTTTAAATCCCTTTTATAACACAAAAAGAGTTTCTTGAAAATGTATCAATTTAAGGATTGTATATCTACACATAGCGTGTAGCATGTCCTAATATGTAAGGTCAGCATATTTTGCTTTTTCCCAAAGTATTATATCTTACAGAATTCTGTTGTGGGGAAATAGCTGCCTGCTATTTACATGAAATTTTACTCTTGCAGAAAAAATTATTAGAATAATAAATGATTCAGACAAATTAGCCCATTGCCAACTATTATTCATTAAATAGTAGTATCTAACAGTGGTAAATTTATATATTTATAATGTGTTATTGTATGATAGAAACAATGCCTCAAAAGTAGTATTGAGGGACAATATACACAACTATAATACTAGAAATAGATGTGCCATATCAAAGATTGTAAAAGCAACAAAACTCTTATTCAGTTCTCAGTAATAAGCTAAGTATAAATTTAAAAGAATCGCCTTAAATATTTTTTAAAGTTACATTATTTAAATTACTAGTTAACAATCCCTTTTACACTGTTGATTAAAATACATCTAAGTTTAGAATTGTATTCTGACATTGTCTATTGCTGAAACATTTTAATAACAATAAAATTCTATTATTATTATAATGGTTTTTTTTTTTTCTGTAAAAGTTTATAAGCAAATAAGACATTCCGTCAACGGGGGTGACTTTGATTTCATGAGGTGATTTTGATAGTTGTATAAAAGAATTGTTTCTCATTAATTCTGCATAAATTAAATCACATTTAGAAACAAACTGGTTTATTTATAGACTATTTTTTCTTTGGGGTCATTTTGGTGTCATTTTTGGGGTGCCTTTGATAATGAAAACCTGCAAGCAATAAAATTAGTTTTCATGCTAGTATTGTATTTCTTCTTTCAGTTTGAAAAGTTTCATTTTGTTATAGTATAAAAACTACCTGGCAGATTTAAGTGTGGTTTGAGAATGATACATTGGTTAGTTTTAGCTATCATTTCGTGCAATTTTAGAGACCCTATTAAAGTGACCCCACATGAATTTTTTTCTCAGCGTATGTTAGGTCTGACCTCAAAGTGAATAGATTATTTAAAAACTTCAAAACAAGTAGAATATGTTAGACTTACAATTTTTTAGATTTTCAATACTTTTTTCAGAAACTATGACAGATTAAAGGAAAAAACTATCAAAGTCACCCCCATTGACGGTTATTATTATTATTAACTTAACTTATTTTCAATAACAAAGCTGAGCAGTTGTACAGTAAACTCTCGATAATTCGGACCTCAGTATGCCGGACTTTGGATAACTCAGACAGATTCTTGGCGATCCAGACCCTGATCTACAGCCATTCTATGGCCACTTCAGAACTGCAAGAGAATTAATTATTCAAAAGCAACAGAAACAATGTGTACACAGAAGACCATTTACAGTTTCTTTCGGCCTAAATCTTCTCAGAAAAATATGTTCATAGTGCCCCATCATCATAATATTGTACTAATAATTTAACAGTGTGTATTTCAGACTCTGACTAGAAATTTCAATATAGAACTGAAGTGTTATTCTTTTTTGCTCCAGTTGTGTTAATATCATGTTCTGCCTCATACGTTTTGTTATTGCAGCTTAAGCACGGAATTTCGTTACTTAAATACCATTTCCTAATTTACTCTCCATAAGCTGGACATTTCATAATTCGGACAGACCCCCGCCCACTTTAGTCTGGTTTATCGAGAGTTCACTGTAGTTGTAGGTTTTACATGGGACCGTGAACGTGCCTTTCGTTTATTTGTACAAAATAATCTTTGCGGAAGTATTTTCATGTTTGGTGGTACTGAAATGTCCTTTGGTACTAATTTTGAAACATTTTGCTCCACTGCCTTCAACAGTGCCGGCATGGGGGCTATCTGTTTAGCCAGAATGTTTATTCCTTCTTTCGAGCTCGCAGAATTTATTATTTCTGTTACCTTTGAAATTAAGGAACATTTCATTGTACTTAGAGCCACACTCACATCTTCTTTTCTTGTCTTCAATTCATTGGTAATTATTTCAGTTTCAGTTTCGGCTTCATTCCAAGCTATAACCAATGAATTCTCAGCATCTGAAGAGGCAGGCAATGTACAAGGTTTAATTGTCCGGCATATTAAATGGATATGCTTGCACATGTTATATCTGATGGACGAATCATGGCAACTGCAGGCATACATATGAATGCAAGCACTACATTCCTGACACAATCTGACAATCACAGTGGGACACTAATTGTCTAATTTCGTACAATTCTTTACTTTTTGATGATGAAACAACTTGCCAGTATCCGTCTTGCTGCATAATGCTGTCAGTTTGCAACTCCATACTTTTCTTATGGCGTTTCCTCAACTCAGATATTTTTGAAGTTACCTTTCCCTTGTGAATGATTGTTAATCGGTCAATAAGTTTGTCCCTCAAGTGAGTCATAATTGCATGGATTGATTTGTCCAAGCGTTGTACTCTCTTCCCCTCCAAGTAAATGTGCTTGATTGTCCCGTGCATCCTTTCTATGTGCATATTTGTATTTAATCCAGAGTGAAGCCTATAACAATAGGCCCACCGTTCCTTGCATGGTACATAATGCTGGAGGAAATATGCACCAAAATCAGAGGTCTCAATATCTTGGCACATCATTTTAACCTCTGATTCTAGTAGAAGGTGAAATGCCGCAGGGTCTCTCTCCTGTAATATACTTTTCACGATATCTTTGACTTCTGTCTGTTTTGTTTTTTATTTAATTTTGCTCAGATTTTTACTCCATGCCTTGAGAACGTGCCATGCACAATATAATCTTTTCTGTGGTTCAGGCATCACATTTACCCATGCATTATAAAATCCCTCTGCCATATCTGACATGAAAACACTCGCAGATATTTCACCCGTTTGCTCTTTAATGGTGTTTAGAAACAGAGATAGAGCCAATTCATCTGTTCTGTTCGATATGAAAAAGGTACATGGAAATCCTTGCCTCATGTCATCCAAGACAAGTACAGTGACCACCTCAAATCCATATCCATTAAGCCCATGGGTACCATCAATGCATATACAGTCTGAACCGTACTTACATAACATTTCACGTTGAGCATTAGTCATTATCACCAGTGCAAAGTCTTCCGGTTTCAGCAGTGGGTGCTCCTTCCCCTGTTCTTTATATAGAAGCACACAAGGATTGTCACTTTCCTGCATTTCACTGACCCATGCACTAACACTTGTTCCATCATCCAAGTGTTTCTTTACATCTGAACTTAAATTATAAGAATGGCTAATGTTATGCAAATCTTTTTGGGTGAGGAGATGCAGCCTGTCTAATTTTTCTCCATTAATGGAACATCTCACTTCGTCTAAAATGGAGTGTGGTGGTATTTTAGCAGCAAGTTTAGATGCAAGAAGTTCCTTGTCTTTCTGCTGGATGCGCAAATGACCTAATTCACACTTATGGCCCACATGCGTAGACAGATAAGAAACACTGCATTTTCCGTCTGTAAACAACTGTACCTTCATCTGTGACAGGCAAAAACCATTAATTTTTGAACTTCCTTGTGTTTTCAAATGTCTCTGACCAGATCCTTGAGAAACATAATGACCAGATCGGTTGCAACAGAAATTAAAGTACTTTGTTCCATCGTGGTGCCTTTTTACGCCCCAGTTCCTGATATAGGAAGAATTTGTGCAGTTTTCAATTTCCGTTTTCCAAGACATGAAATCTGAAAATTTTTCAAATTCTTTAGATTCATGTTGGATTTCAATATCATGAGACGATTGAAAATGTTCAAAAATGTGTTTTCGTTCTAATGATGCGAAATTACATATGGAACACTTTAACACAGACTGCCTCCCGTCAATGCTGTGTTGATCACGTTGATGTCGCTGAAGATTCTACAGGCAAGAAAAATGTTTACCACATTGATCACACAAATGACAGCCACTGCCACTTGCCTGACGCTTTCTTGGAGCCAGTTCATTCAGCTTGTCAGGATGTTTCTTTCTTACATGTTGACGAAAGTTGTCTTTTGCCTTAAACTGAGTCCCACACTCCTGGCAAACCAACATTTTAACATACACGTTACTTTTTCCCGCGCAAACAGAACACACGTGCACGTCGCAATCGTCTGCTAGATAACTCACTCCCGCGCATGCGTGCACAATGCCTGCGCTGCACGGATGTCGACTGTTATTTCTCGCGCATGCGTAGACGGTCTCGCAGGCTAGAATAATCCTGGGGACAGACAGGAGTTAATAAATTTAGGGAAAGCCGTCATGAATAACAAAAATAAGTTTAAAGATGAAATAACTTATTGGTAGAGGACCATGGGTAACTATCACAAACAAGTCATTACACCTATTAGTCCAGTAGCGTAAAACGACTCCAACAAAAGTATTTGGTCCCAACAGCTTCGAACTGGCAGACAACATCATAAGGCCTCTCATATTTCTCCACGCCGTAAGTAGATGTGACATAACTTCGGCACTCTTCAGGCAGGGCAAGAAGAAGGTGGTCAAGCTGTTGGTCGAAAATATATGTCTTCTCGAAGAAATCAAACCTTTCTTCGAACATGACACTCAAGCTGAAGCTATTGCCGAAGCTGGCCTACAATTTTTAACAACCCTCTACGGAGGTAGGGCAGGAGATACTTTAGATAAATTGCGATTTGACCTATTTTCCAAAGCCCTCGTGAAATCCAAATTTAACCTGGCATCCCTACCGCCAACATTGCTTGAGAACTTACCTACAAGTACAAATATGGTTAGGACACCAGATGGATCCGCTCCTCTGGGGATGGCAGGCATCAAAGTTTGGACTTGACCCCGTTCCTACCTCCAAGGAACCAGCTCCACAATCTCTTCTCTCCACAATAGTCTGCAAGTGCAAGAAGGGGTCTGCACGTGGTTGTGGGTGTCGGAGGCTGGAATCAATTGCTCATCGATTTGTGCCAACTCCAAGGGGAACTCCTGACCTAACTCCCTCCAACCAGATGCAAATGACGAACCAGATGTTGACGAGACCTGGACTGCATATATGGGGCGACGACAATTACAGACTTTTACGAGTCGAGTGATGGGGTGACGTACTCCTTATCGGAAATTACAGACATTTTGAGGAGCCGAGTGGCCCAACGACAATGAAACGTCGACGTCTGTAAAATTTGTGTATCTACCATTTTCCCCCTTTTCATCTTCATACTTTTAACTACAATTTTTGTTATGAAATAAAATCATCACTAATTGATTTGAAGAATTGTGTTTCTTTTCTACAATTTTCATATTTTATATATTTACTAAGCACAAGACTAGTACAATGGAGTGCTATAGTATTATGTTTACACATCTCTATTACCGTATTAAAAGAATTAGAAAATTCTTGGCCAATTTGCTTCATTTTTTTTAAACAAATGGTATTCAAGCACAAATGTTATCGGGCATTGGAAATCACCCAACTACCACCATCTTCGAGATACAGAAATTCTGTAACTTTGAGAGGCGATATCTCAGGCAGCCGGTGATAGGCTAAGAACACTCGCCAGAAACAGCTCTTTAACATGCCGAATTGATCACTCAAATCAGTTGAGTGAGAGGAAAGATATGCGCGGACAATCAATTTTATAAAACTGAAGAGGGAAAAAAAAGAGAGATTTTTAATAATAACACACCAAAAAAATGTGTTGGGGGTGCAAGAATTTCTTCTTCTTTTCTGAATTTTTTTAGAGATATTTTTAGTTAACAAAAAAAGTGATGGGGGCTAGACATTTTCTTCTTCTTCTTTCAGAAGTGTTGCAGGGCAGCACGGGTCCACAAGTTTTTCAGAAATATGTAAAATTTGTCCAAATTTGATGAGGAGTAGTATGGGAATGGGTTGTCCAAAATATGTGTTTAGTATCATTCAATGCAGAATTTAATGCCCTATAACTTTTAATAGGGCCATGTTTTCGATATCGTGAGTCCTTTACGCGATATAACTGTAAAGCCACAAAACTACCCCTTTTGGGGTCACATTTTTACCCCCCACCACTTAAGCACAACTCCGCCGGGGGGGGGGGGGAACCTAGGATGTCATATTGGGCAACAAATGAAACCATTAAAACAATAAAACCTTTTGTAGCAATTATTTCCGATTCGTCTAATTTTTTGGTTTTACACTACTGGACTAAATGTAGAACTTTACGGAAACGGGTGGTCCAACAAATTCACTTTTAATCTCATCGAACGCAGAATTTATTCCTTTATTACTTTTGTATGGACCACTTTATTTATAGATGGGTTAAGTTAGATGATATTACCAAAAAGCAGAACTTAAAACGAAAATTTGTCATAAATATGTAAAATTTGTCCAACTTTGATGAGCAGTATTATGGGAACGGGTTGTCCACAAAATATGTGTTTAGTCTCATTCAATGCAGAATGTAATGCCCTACAACTTTTAATACCACCATGTTTTCGATATCGTGAGTCCTTTACGAGATATAACCGTAAAACCGAAAAACTACCCCTTTGGGGGCCACATTTTTACCCCCCACCACTTATGCACAACTCCGCCGAGGGGGAAAACCTAGGATAGTCATATTGGGCAACAAATGAATTCATTAAAACAATAAAACCTTTTGTAGCAACTATTTCCGATTTGGATTTTAATTCTACTGGACTATATCGTGAATTATTGATTGTGGTTCAATGTCATATTTCACATTTAAGGTCTTTGTTTTCAGCTTTTTAACCTTCTTGGCTCATTTTTTTTGTTGGTAAAAATCTTCAGAGATTTTCATTATCACTTTCTTTGATACTGCATGAAGCGTTTTCACGTTGTATGATATGATTGGATCTTGCCACATAACTTGAGGAATAAAAGTTTTCCACATTTGAATGCCACTACCATGTATAGCTTATACAAGATTCCATTCATGGTACCTATTGTATTCAGTTTAAAGTTATTCAATATTTCTTTGTTATTCTGTGACCTCATTTTCTTACCTGCTTCTGGTTTACTGTTCTCTTGTAAGATAAGCAGTACCGCTCAGAGTTCTGGGACAGGCAAGATGTTCTTCTTATTGATTTTCTCGAGCGTGGTGCAACAATAAACTCTGAGCGGTATTGCCAAACATTGCAAAACCTTAGGAGAGCTGTCCAAAACAAGCACCGAGGAAAATTGTCATCCAACATTTTGCTTTTGCATGACAATGCCCGACCTCACACGGTAAACTGTACGCAAGAACTCTTGAACTCGTTCAACTGGGAAGTTTTTCCTCATCCCCCCTACAGTTCTGATCTTGCTCCAAGTGATTTTCACTTGTTCCCGAAAATGAAGACCTGGCTAGCAACACAGCGTTTTGACGACGATGAGGAGCTCCAGGTACGCGTCACTGAGTGCTGAGATCACAGGCGGCAGAATTCTATGACACATGAATTTCAAAGCTTGTCCACCGCTTGATAAGTGCCTGAATTTGTAAAGTGATTATGTTGAAAAGTAGTATTTTAGTCCCTCTTTCACATGTATATAATAAAATGTTTTTCTTGTACCTGGTTTTTTTAAATTCCAAAACGTTCCTTACTTTCTGAATAGCCCTCTTATTTCTATAATCTAGAGGCCATGATTAGGATTTATCTACAAGTTAGCAATGTCTATGCAGCATCAATAAAAAGATGATATGTCATTAGAATCCAGGCCCTGGTAATAACCCACTCATTAGGAATTATTTTACATGTAATTTAGGATGTTTGGTTTTGTTTTTTGATTTGTGTTTCTAAGATCTTTTTAGAATTATATTTAGATATGCTACTAAGAAAACATAAGATAATTATTTTATTTCTCTATCCTACAGATACTTGAACCTAAGAGACTTCAGAAGGCGCAGCTCGAGCAAGATATATTCTTGCTCTGAAAATTGCAAAAAGTAGGCTACCCTTAGTGACGAATTTGTAAAAAGAATATTTAATAGAATGTTCGGAAGCAATGTGCCCAGAGAAGCACTCAGAGGCGTTAAGCTTGTCCAAACAAACCATCTCTCGACGAGTACAAGAACTTGGTGGTGCCAACCTGAAAGAGCAATTGTGAAATAAATGCAGCACTTTCGAAAAGTACTCAATTGCTCTCGACGAGGGTACTAACAAAAGTGACATAGCACAGCTATCTATTTTGTCAGTTATCTATTTTTTTTATAGGAATGATACTAGGACCAGCACAATTATCTTTGCAGCTGTTCAAGAAACAATGAACGATATGGGCTTACTACTCGAAAATCTATGACGGAACACCAGTGATGTTAAATGAAATATTTGTAAAATTAGTTTCCGCCAATGTATTAATAATAAGCAAGGACGGATAACAACGTTGTGTGCTGAATACAAACAAATTGGATGCAAATGTGGAATACGGTATTTATTATAACCTTGTGTTGTTAAAGAATTTTCATACATTTGTAACATTGGTGGGTTTTATTAATTTATTGCTTTGCATTTATCTGTAAATTCCGTTAGCTTAAAGATTTTTGTTTCTTTCGGTTTCTTGTGCAGTTTAATATTCAGATGTTTTCTTCCACTGACGTCTTCTGTCAGAGTTATGAATTTTCCCGTTTGGTGGCGCCGCGAGCGCTTGCTAGGCTTCCTCGCTGTTGGAGAGAAATGAGCTCCAGCAGTTGTTGAGTGCAGCAGATTGTGTTATGTAGTACTTTTGGGAAGTGTACACACACCGTGGAATTTCGTCGGGGATTTGCTGAGTAAGTTGAAAGTCATGGTTTACTAAATTATTAACTGCAGCTTTGAGATTCACCCCCTTTCAAATCTAAGTTTCTTTTTCTCAGAATGTTAGATTGTAGTCATGGTTGTGGCGTAGACCATGTTGCAAATGTAGGTGCATATTCTGGCATCGTTTATCGGGCCGGAACCCGTGTTAGGTAGCCCGTACACTTCTGTCCAAGACGCTTAGGTTTATTTAATTACATGGTTGCCTGTTTAGGTATAAAATAGGTGGATTATAATCCAACTAAAGCTATCATAGTAATGTATCTGCGAGTGGAAATTTACAAGGAGAACCAGTTAATGTCTCGGTCATTATGCAAAACCATCTACAGTTCTCTATGATATTTGAAGTCCCTTATTTATGTGAGTTACTTGCTACTGCATTATTTTCTCCCAGTTTGATGTTCCGTAAAATGGACAATTACGGTTGGTGTTCAATGTTAGTGAAGTTAACATTGCTTAGTTGCCATATTCTCGTAATATCACGTTGTTCTATTTTCGGTCGAGGTCATATTCTCTGAGGTCATGAACTCCCTCACGTTAGTTCAATGCACAGTTCTTGCGCATTCCTGTCTTGTATTGAACTGTACTAGTAATATTCCCACGGTCTATTTCTGGGAGTTTCTGTGTTATTGGCATTTATAGCATTATAGATTTTGCTGTCATATTTAAACCTTTGCCATTGCAATAAAGTTATATATTGAATATTGCAAGTTTTCTTACTTGTTACTTGTTCATTATTGGTAATATTGTAAAACTAAAATTTGGTAACAACTTCACCTTGAAATTATTATTATCCAAAGTTTAATATTGCGAGTTTCCTTATTGGTTACTTGTCCATTATTAGCAATATTGTAAAACTAAATTTTCGTAATAACTTTACTTTGAAGTTATTATTATTATTATTATTATTATTATTATTATTATTATTATTATTATTCGAAGTTTAACATTGCAAGTTTTCTTTTTGGTTATTTGTCCATTATTTATATATTTTTTGTAAAACTAAATTTTCGTAACAACTTCACCTTGAAATTACTATTATTCAAAATTTAATATTGCAAGTTTTCTTACTTGTTTCTCGTCCATTATTAGTAATATTGTACAACTAAATTTCCGTAATAACTTCACCTTGAAATTATTATTATCCAAAGTTTAATATTGCGAGTTTCCTTATTGGTTACTTGTCCATTATTAGCAATAGCAATAAAACTAAATTTTCCTAATAACTTTACTTTGAAGTTATTATTATTATTATTCAAAGTTTAACACTGCAAGCTTTCTTATTGGTCATTTGTCCATTATTTATATTTTTTTTGTAAAACTAAATTTTCGTAACGACTTTAGTCTGGAAATTTTTACTATTCAAGTTTTTTATTTTGGCTAATTTTCTTGTTATTTGTCCATAGTTGCCTGCATCCTAAATCTACTTTCTCGTAGTTTCTTCGGTTTCAATTTATTATTAAAGTATTTTTGAATTCAAAATAAATCTTTTATTTTCCCCCTTTTTTTAGTATCTAAAATTTTTCTTGTATCGAATTAAACTTATATTTACTCAGCAGTGTTACAGAATTTAATCACTCCCTTTATGGCATTATTTGCTTGTATACTGATTCTATTTCATATTAT
Source organism: Ectobius pallidus (assembly GCA_964059195.1). NCBI lineage: Eukaryota > Metazoa > Arthropoda > Insecta > Blattodea > Ectobiidae > Ectobius > Ectobius pallidus. The sequence continues at coordinate 54,860,856 of CAXKWD010000007.1, read as the reverse complement.
AAGGTGCCATCTTTAATGAAACATCTCTATGGCCTAGTAATTTATTATCAGTGATGGGAAAATTACCAAAAAATAGTAATTGGGATGAATTACTATTACTTGAGAAAAATTTTACTCAAATACAATTACAAATTACTTTTTGAAAAAGTAATCAGTAAAATTACAATTACAATTACTTTACAAAATGGCAGTGCCTAAAAATTCCTTCTTTTTTTGGGGGGGGGGGGGCAAAAAAAAGTAATCAGTAAAATTACAATTACAATTACTTTACAAAATGGCAGTACCGGTACCTAATTTATCTTTTATTTTTGGGGGGGCACAAGGGCAGAAACTATTGGGCCATTCAGCTAATAAAGTTCCTTGGGACGTTACAAAGTCTAAAATATTAATGACCAAACAAACAAAACAGATCAATACCAATATTTCCATACACATTGAGTAAGTATTGTTAATATTACCTCTAACCTGGATATTAGTTGTGACGACATTAGCCTATAGCAATTGAGAATGAGAAGAAATTTCAAAATATACTTAAATAAGAAATGTTCTTACTGAAAACATTTTAACTGAAAAAGTTTTGAGAAAAAACAAATATAGGGTGCATTTTTCGTTCTTTTTTAAACCGAATCTGTAAATCGCTTCAGCTCCACTGGGGTTAAAAAGAAGGCCATGACAGTTCATGTAGCAAAACCCATAAAGTGACATTTACAATTATTGTGAACCCCACAACACGCGGCGTAATATTGCAGTATCACAATAGATTAGATTTGATCAAATTAGAAAAAGACAAATACCGGGATCCAGAATCCTACTATCAGAATTATATGTGAATGTAAATCACTGGTCCTCATACAGCATAAATGAATTTTCAATGCCAGAAGCAGTATTTTCAACAGAGCCTCTAATGCTCGGTAATTAACTTTGAAGTTGAGGTTAGTTTGAGCTTAGTTTTATAATGTGGAACACATAACCTTCTTTTCAAAGAAAGGGATATAAATAAATTTTATAGGCTGAGAACAGCAATTTTAATTTCTTGAACACGTCTTGAAATAAATGGAAACCATATAGAAATCTAATTAAATGTAGTATCGCTCCCCATAAATTGCTCTGACTGTGGTCGCCATTGAAAAAAAAAAAACACACACACACAAAATACTTTCGACTTCCGCTCATCTCAGCTGATGTCGCGTCACCACGTTTTTCCGCAGAAATGCTGACTTGCCATGTCGAATGTTGCGTCACTGCTTTAAATCGCTAAAGTTTCGCCACAGCAAAGTAGTGTAAAAAAGAACGGCTGATAGCCCATGCAGCAAAATCCGTAAAGCCAGATCTGACTTCGCTTCACCACTGCTGCAGCGACCTTACAGCGATGCTGCAACAGCTGTAATCCGCTTTATGTTCGCTTTAAAAAGAACGCTAAATTCACCACCGCTGCAGTGACTGCCAGCGAGTAGAAAAAAGCAACATTGCCAAATTCTCATTTCGATACTTTTCGATTACTAAAATGTAACGATTACTCAAAAGTAACGATTAAAATTTTATTTCCAGAAGTAAATTACCAGTAAAAATTACATTTTTTAAAAAGTAATGATTACATGTCAATGGGACCAAAAAAGGAATCATTACTGTAATCCGATTACTTTTACTCAATTACTTCCCATCACTGTTTACTATGCTTCTTGACTTTGGAATATTATTAACTCTCTGCCTTGGCATATTATTGAAATTTGCTTAGCGACTTGTCAGGATAGTTTCTATATTGAATATTGTGTGCCCAAGCTTGCTATTGAGTTCCGAATTAGATTTCCCTAGTTTGCCTTGCTTTAGCTTAAAGTTCTTTCAAATATTGGTTCACTCTATTTCAGTGAAGCGTGTTAGGTTGAGATATACGTATAGTGATTATAAACTCTATTTCGGAGAATTTTCTTGAACTTTGGTAATCAGTACTGTTGTACTCTTGTAAATGCCTACCTTTGTTTGCTTTAGCTGTACTTGGTATTTTCCCTTTGCTGAAGTTTTGATTATTTGGTATTATTATCTACTGTACTTATTTATATCTTTACCTAAACTGTATGATTTTGCATATTGACTGAAACTACTATTCCACATTCTAATTTTTTATGATTCTATCCGATTAGATTAATGCACTATTTAGCCGAAGTTGTTCAATAAGCGTACGACTATATAGTGTCTTCATACTAAGAATTTTTACATATATCTGGTTCTCTCTGGACATTAGGTTAACAGGATAGCTGTGTAGACTGTTTATTAACAGGATTATTTTAGGGTAATGGTGTTATACAGGGTCTTTATTATGAGTTGAGACGGGGTGACCGGTGTTTTCACTCGCCGCTACGGAGTCCGCATTAGCCGCGGGTGGCTTCCCTGCTAGTGTAGGCTATATAAAGTATTACATATCTTACCTTATAACATATGTTGGAAGTGTCGTCCTTCCTGTGTTATACAGGAATTGTATCTGGAAACCACATTCTAGATAAGGTTTATCAAACAAATCCTCACACATTGGAGGAGCTGAAAGAAAACATTACGAATGAAATTAGGGGCATTACAGTGGAAGAACTCACTCGCGTCAGTCAGAATGTGGTTTCCAGATACAATGCCTGTATAACACAGGAAGGACGACACATCCAACATATGTTATAAGGTAAGATATGTAATACTTTATATAGCCTACACTTTAAGCAGGGAAGCCGCGCGTGCGCCACCCGCGGCTAATGAGGACTCCGTAGCGGAGAGTGAAAACACCGGTCGCCCCGTCTCAACTTATAATAAAGACCCTGTATTTACAGTGAACTATATATATATATATTTTGAGCTAAATATTTATTACATACAATTATTGTTCTATTCACTTTTGAAGAATATAACTTGTTAACACTGTTCATAGCGTTAAATTGTCAATCTTGTTTCTCCTGGCGTTTATCCATTGCTGTCCACCGTCCACGTAGAACTCGTTTCTTTCCACTACCTCTGGTTAGGTCCTGCATTAGTCCTTGCTTCCTGGATTTTTCTCTATTAGTATTCCCCTTTAGTATCGGCTGAGTGTGTAAATCTAGAATTATAAGCAGTATCAATTATTCAAACCTAACCCCATCCGCTAAAGCCGGTACACATTTAAACAAAAATTACTGTTAACAGTAAAAAATGTTATGTAGAAGATGTGTGTTTATACTTAGTCATTTAACTTTGACCATGTCAAGTTCTTGCAACATCATATAACATTTCATAGAGTTAATATTGCACATCATTTTTAGTCAGATTAAAACACATTCATATAAACCAGATTAAAAGTCATAGTGCAAATAATAAAATTATAAAAATTATCAAAAGAAATGTGTGTAACATTTCTTGTTATAAGTCTTCTGTTTTAATTTCTAAAATAAAGTGTTTGTTATGAGCATGAATAATTTAAAATAACTGAGTGTGTGTACAGCTAACCTTCTTTTGTTGGCAGAGATTGTGAAATGTCCACTAGCTGATCACTTGTTGTTGGAGCAAGCTACCTGTTTTACTAGCATTTTTATACATGTCTAGTTAGTCTTTCTGTTCAAACTCTCCGCTAAATCTATTTCCACTGATTCAGCAATTGTGGCGGAGTACTACATATTCTTACCGCGTGTTCTCCGGCATCACGTCACAGCAGGTGCAATCTTGAGAGCCCTCGTGCCTATATTACAGCGTCAGTCCAAGTTAGTCAGCATCCAGCATTCACATGAAACAGTTCATGTTGAATCGCTCTACAATTCGCGCCTTTTCAAAGACAATAGCCACAGTGGTTTTGCTCTTAAATCGCGAATTGGTACGCAATACTTCAAGATAAAAGTATTGTCGTGTGCAGGTAATTAATCTACACTAATTACAGTAGATTCATCAGTATCGTATTCCTAGATTCTTCTTGAAGCCAGTATTAGTTCGATAGCATTGTGCAACTCATGAGTTCACAGCATATCAGCTATACAGTGTAATTATTCGCAAGATATCAGTGTTAATTCATCCTAAAAGGAATACAGCAATTATTCCAAGTGTTTTGACATAAGAATCAGTACTGGCATAAATACAGAACATTTATTGCCACGTGGCCTAATTTATGCGCCAAATATCAGTACATGGTTTATTGCAAGTGTTGCAATCCTATTTCAGCTCATATGTATTTATTTCATTCAGTTAACCAGTCATATCGTGTGAGATTACAGATTGTATAGTTTTCATGACAAGTGAAAATCGCTTTTCATTTGCTCCTCTCGGTCCGGATATATGCCGTTCTCACATTTATTGGTCCTGTGTCGGATGTAATTTGGATAAATCTTGAACTCTCACACATATACGGTTTCTTCTCGGTATCGCTCTACCATCGTAACGGTTTTCCGAGTCCAAGCATCTTCACGAGTCCGTCCTACAGATCACATAGCAACCGCGTTCGGACGACAAAATAATTCCAGGAACCCTGAATTCATGGTCCAGGTTATCATCAAGCAGCAGTGCCCAGTCACTCTAATCAGCAGTAGCAACTACATCTACAATGAGCACCAAGAAAGCAGTGTGCAGTGCTTTAAGCTATCATCCAGTAGGCGGTGACTAGCGCAGTAAAGATTCTTCAGCAGCGAAGACATCTCAACATTCAACTTCTACAAGTATTGTCATCCATTCAACATGGAACAGCAGGTAAAAGCTTTGACAAAACGTAGAGGAATAATCAAACGAGAACTCACTTATCTTCAAAAAGTTTGTGCTGATCTTAATGAAGATAAAGATGTATTCATGTTAAAAGTGCATTTCGACAGTTTGAATAAAATCTGGGACAGATACGTAGATATTTAAACACAAATTGAATCCATTGTGGAAGCAGAATCAGAATTAAGGTGCTTTGCAGATGACAAGTCCTATGTCCTTCAACTGCATAGATACGCGGGCCAATCAGAAACGGCGAGACGGAGGGAAGACTTTCACTGCTAGCGGCAGTCTTTTAGCCCGTACACGTGATTGGCGGTGAAGGAAAAGACTTCACATTTTGAACATAAAGAGGCTACAAGAACTTGCTACAAGGAGATTAAAGCAAAACTTAGTGCTCTTATATGTCTATATGAGCAGCCAGTGCACAGTTTAGGCTCTCATCACAGTGAACAATCACACAACAACAGTGATATATCACATCACACTTCGCATTCCTGCAATGTGCATCTTACAGACAGCACGCACAAAGAGTTTGAGAGTAAAATCGACTTACAGCATTTAACGTCTCTTCAAGAGCTCATAAATTTCCTAGAATCTAAAGCACACTCATTAGAGATTCTAGCGACTTCCAACAACATGTCCAGCCCATCACCTACAAGAAAGGTTGAGCTGCGATCACATCAACACACTGTCCATGAATCGCGACAGTCGTATTCAGGTGCAAACAGCCTATCTTGTGCCTATTGTCAAGAAAATCACAAGCTGTACCATTGTGAGGAATTTCGACAACTTCCAGTCAACGAGCGATGGAATTTTGTCAAGTCACAGCACCTGTGTGTAAACTGCTTCTCATCGAATCATCAGGTACACCAGTGCAACCTAGAATCATTTTGTAATTGTGGCAATTCAGTGCATAGTCAATTATTACATTATGACATGAATAGGGGTTCTTCCCCGAATGACTCTCTCTCTACGACAGACGAAGAACCACAGATGCATTATTTTGTGGTAACGAGTAAATCTTCACAACAGCAAGTCTGTCCTCTGTGTAAACAAAAGCACGCTTTACACAAATGCAGTAAATTTCGCATATTCACAGTACAACAACGTTGGAGTTTTGTACGATCCAAGAAACTGTGCTTTAATTGCTTCTCTTCTGAACATAAAGTACAACAATGTTCAATACCTTCTTATTGCAAGTGTAACTCAAAACACAGCAAGTTATTACACTTCATACACAAGCAAGGAAACTCAACAGCCAACACATTCAACACATTTCATTCAATGGTGAAAAAGGGTCTTTCTCCCTTATTTCAAATTCCAGTAACTTTAACAAAATATCATCAGCTGTGCCCTGATTGATACAGAAATCATCATGTATCTCTCTAATAAGCTTCTACAGCTTATCATTTAAACAAGTTGTGTTTCAGCAAGCATCCTGATTTCTTCACTACATTTGTTCCTGCTCCAGCTGTTATGTACAAGTCGAAGCTTCTTCACTTATGGATACATCACCTTCTTGGAGTCCAGTCATCATTCGCATAGACCTTCACAGCCTTACGTGTGTTGCCAGTCTAGTAGTGTAGGGTCAGTGCTTATCAGTGTTACATACAAAAGTGTATTTTAGTCATTATAGCTTGCTCTTTATTTCTTTTTCTTAAAGCCTTATGCTTTAACGGGGGGGGGGGGTATTTTAGTCATTATAGCTTGCTCTTTATTTCTTTTTCTTAAAGCTTTAACGGGGGGGAGTATATGTTGTAGCAAGCTACCTGTTTTACTAGCATTTTTATACATGTCTTTCTGTTCTGTTCAAACTCTCCGCTAAATCTATTTCCACTGATTCAGCAATTGTGGCGGAGTACTACATATTCTTACCACGTGTTCTCCGGCATCACGTCACAGCAGGTGCAATCTTGAGAGTCCTCGCGCCTATATTACAGCGTCAGTCCAAGTTAGTCAGCATCCAGCATTCACATGAAAGAGTTCATGTTGAATCGCTCTACAATCGCGCCTTTTCAAAGACAATAGCCACAGTGGTTTGCTCTTAAATCGCAAATTAGTACGCAATACTTCAAGATAAAAGTATTGTCGTGTGCGGGTAATTAATCTACACTAATTACAGTAGATTCATCAGTATCGTATTCCTAGATTCTTCTTGAAGCCAGTATTAGTTCGATAGCATTGTGCAACCCATGCGTTCACAGCATATCAGCTATATAGTGTAATTATTCACAAGATATCAGTGTTAATTCATCCTAAACGGAATACAGCAATTATTCCAAGTGTTTTGACATAAGAATCAGTACTGGCATAAATACAGAACATTTATTGCCACGTGACCTAATTTATGCGCCAAATATCAGTACATGGTTTATTGCAAGTGTTGCAATCCTATTTCAGCTTATTTGTTATTCAGTTTATTATTCAGTTGATTCAGTGCATTATTTAAACCTATATCGTGTGAAATAAAGTTCCATAGATTTTGTTACATGTGAAAGGTTTGTTTCCAATTGCATCCGTGGATCCCTGTATCCAGCAACCTGCGATAGTCCACCAAGCTCCTCCTCCTTTTATTATTGTTTTAGGCAATAATTGGTCCTCCGCTACCAGAGATTCTTTTTAACATACCTTCCTTATATTTTTCTCCTATTGGTCCGGTTCTTATGCCGTTACCTCACACTTGTTGAGTTTTTAAATTACATAAAATACATTTTCCTACAAGATACCTTTTAAGTCTGTAGAAAACCTGGAATTTTTCTGCTATTTCTTCACAATATATATTAGTTTTGTCTTCATTGAAAGTCTTGAATAAAACAGTTCTTGATGGCACACACAATTCTATCATTGATCCTGTGTGGAACTTCTTGCAAATTTCCTCGCATTCAGCAACTTCAATGTCGTTATGGTCAATTCAAATGAAATACATTTTGATACACGTCGGTATCACCTTCAGTCAATCGTTTTGAGTATGAAGCTACTGGAAGCTACCACTTGCTAGGGTGGCTTATAAGGTACTTTATTTTAGAAATTAAAACAGAAGACTTATACCAAGAAATTTTACACACACATTTCTTTTGATATTTTTTAAAATTTTATCATTTGCACTATGACTTTTAATCTGGTTTTATGAATGTGTTTTAATCTCACTAAAAATTATGTGCAATATTAACTGTACGAAATGTTATATGATGTTGCAAGAACTTGACAAAGTTAAATGACTAAGTATAAACACACATCTTCTACATAAAATTTTTTATTATTAACAGTAATATATTGTTTAAATGTATGAAAATTCTTTACAACACAAGGTTATAATAAATACCGTATTCCACATTTGCATCCAATTTGTTCGTATTCAGCACACAACGTTGTTATATGCCTTTGCTTATTACTAGTACATTGGCGGAAACTAATTTTACAAATATTTCATATAACGAGTACTAGTTGAAAATTTAAAAGCTTCACAACAAAGTTTATCAATGAACCAGAGATGTTGTCGAATGGGCAAGGTTTTGCAAGCTGCATCAAAAGGAAGGTGCACGATGCTGGGCTACCTCCAAAATTATCGGTACACTGTATTTTACATCTAGAACAATTATGTGCAAAGACCTTTCACTACTTTAAATCTATTATGAAAACTGTGGTAATATATGTTAATTTCTGCAGAAAGCAAGGCTTGAACCATCAGCAGTTCAAAGAATTTTTAAAAGAACTCCAGGCAGAATGCAGCGACATTCTGTGTTCAATCATAGCTTTAAACTATGTACAAGTTTAGTTATTTTGCTGCCAACTTGACAGCAGTATATGCTATTCATCATTGTTCTCTAGTTTTATTGTTATAAGTTTAGATTTTTAGGTTATTGCATTACATTCTTTATTCATTTACTTACAACATTAGATTTATTATTTACAATTACTAAATATTGCTCATTATGTTCTATTTCTTAATATTTGAGGTTTAAAGAATATTTATTCATATTTAAGGCTTTCATGTTGGTCACTTCCTGTTTCTGAAGTCAACATGACTCAAATTATTATTTAAACAATATACATTTTCTATCTTGCAAGCTATTTTCCCTATTCATTGTCTGTTATTATTCATATTTGATTATTATTTTTTGTATCCAGTCTTCAGGATACATTTCTTGAGCAGTTTATATGCATTTCACATAGCTCAATGACTTGATTTCCTTCTTCTTCATCACAACATTTCATTATTCAGACATGAAAGGATTCATGTTCTTTTGGTGCTTCGGATTATCGTGATATAGTCTGAACATCAACATTCATTCTACTATTTGTGTGGATAATATATCCTACAAGTTCTACACTTCTTTATTATATGCTTCGTCAAGTAAGCAATACTAGCGCATCAAGAAATGTACTTAATCATTCATTCAATTTATGCCTGGCAAAATGGCGTTTCTGTGTTGTGTTTTGCTAATTGCTAAATAGCTGGGACATCACGACACATATTCTCATTCATATAGCAGATAAAGATTCTGCTAATATCAATCTAAATAAGGACATATACTTTGCTTCAAGTAAGTAATCATTAGTGTTACTAGAAGTGATTCCAATTTCCATGCATCTACGCTTTAAACATTGATCTCATTGTTGCGATTTGGCTATCATTAAATAGCCTATCCATCAGACTTGACATTCAGTTTCTAGTCTTGAAAACTATTTCTACAAGTGTCACGCTTCACGGACAGATGTATATTTATTCACAAATGTGATTATATGTGACGTCAAGACTAAACTTTCATCTCCATTATCTACAAACTTTCATTCAATCGTTTATATGGTAGATGGTGACAATGTTCACATCCTTGAATCATAACTTTAATCTCATGCATTAAGATGGATTCACATATGACATCAAACACCAACATTTTACACTAGAAGATTGTCAACCATTATATTAATCTGTAAATGCTATCTTCAAGAAGACTTTCAGCTCAGAAACATACTTTCTTCATTCCAACGCTTTTCAAGAAAGTGAAAGTGTATTAATTCGTGTGTTTTAGTTTATAATTAAATATTATCTCTTATGTCGTTGTTTTCATTGAGTGATGCATGTTATACAACTTATTCAATTCAATTCCTCCATTACAGTGGAGGTGGTCCTCCGCCAGAGATCTCATTAGTTGTGGTTTGCACGAAAAGTGTTAAGCACAACTAAAGTTTCATTCTCGTGTAGGTATTAGGGACTCTTACAGTCCGCTCTTACAAAATGATAAATCCCCTGAGCCCTACATTCTGTTTATTGTATTGCTTGCTGGTTAAGTTGTGCAAAAGTGCTAGCAATCTTTTTTGCATTAATTGAAGAAATTGATGTGTTCGTGGAGATGAAATGTTCTTCAGAACAAACTTTGCAGAATAAACACTGGGTAGCTAATCTCGCTTTCTTGGTGGATATAACGTCTTATTTAAATATTTCATTGCTAGGGAGAAATAAGTTAATTAGCACCACGCGTGATAGAATTAAGGCTTTCAAAATGCAGAGTTTATTTATTTAAAAATCAGCTTAAAGCTGAAAATTTTCCTTCATTAAAATCATTAAATTTGTCTATTTACAAAAACCTTGGAGAGTACAAGACATTGTTACAGAAATGGCACGAATTTAATGCCCGATTCAAAAAAATTAATGATATGACACCTCAACTTGAAATGTATACAATGCAATTTTCAGTCCGTCCTGAAAAATCACCATGTTTCCAAACAGAGCTGATAAAAGTACATTGCGATACATTCCTAAATGACAGGTACTAACACTACACCAGTGTTTTAATTTCATTTTCCAAAGGTATACATCCAATGGGAATTTCCCGAACTTAGTGCACTTGCCTTAAAATTTACATCAATATTTGGTACAACTCATGCATGTGAACAGATGTTTACAATTATGAATTTAAATAAAAGTAAAACCAGGACTTCTCTGTCTGATGCTGCCTTAGGTACTTATAATTTCCACTGCCAAATTGATTGTACCCAATGTTGTAAAGTGACCAGACGTTTTGACCGGGACAGTCCCGTTTTTGAACCTGGTGTCCCGAAAGTTTTTGTTGGGACGCCCATTTGTCCCGTTTTCGTAGAATAGGAAATTTATTTTGTATTTCGGTTGATTAAGGGCCAGTTGTATAAAACTCACAAACTGATGGTTGTTTTTAACTGAAAGTTGGAAAATAACTAGCTACTTTTGTTGTATAAAAATAACCATAGATTGTGTAACTCACAGTTTTAAATAACTGGAGGAAATAATAAAACATCTGGCAACAGTGCAAAAGTTGAGGGAAATTTGCATTGAGTATTATATTTATATCTTTGTTAATTGATTTCCAATTATTTAATTAAAGATAAAGCACCATATTACATATATATATATGGTATTTATTTTCAATTGTTTAATAAAGATAAGTTTTTTTTTTAATCAGTTCATTGAGGCCATGTATATTTTTGCTTCAAACTGCTTTAACCTGTTCATAGAGGTGTTTAGGTGTGTGAGTGCCTAAAGCACCTATAATGCCTGGAAAGTTACGAATATTGTAGAAATCTAGTATTGATTTCTTATGACACTGTCCTTAGTTGGAATTCTAATCTACTGAGGCCTTAAAGTATGATTTTCTCTTGTCACATTATGAATGGTTCTACTGGCAGTTCGTTTGTCCCCAGTAACTATTTGCAAGCTTCCAATCACAATAATTCGCATAGAACCTCAGAGCTGACCCTGAGTATCATGAACATATCATGAATTCGCTTTATTCTTGATTGCAGTAGAAAACATAACCTCTGTCTAGTTGTTCTACTCAAATTTTGGTAGCATGTCATTCAATATTAATAAAGGATTCCTTCTCTTATGACATACATGGGATGCATGATAGATTTTCATTGCATCACCAGATGAGGTACTGTATCAGAATAATCAGAAATCTAGAAATAAATGTTGCTATTTTGTAATGTAGGACTACCATAACCAACAACAAAACTAAAGTCCCGGTATCATTTCGAATGTCATTAGACAAATGAAAACAAACTGAATCTAAATTATATGAAAATAATAATTAATAACTCACACTGCACTTATAAAATGAATTTCTAATGTCTTTTCACCGTTTGAAAAGTATTTAAAATTTCCAAATCATCAGTTAATATTTTAACTTCCAAAAATTCACCAGTTATATTAAACTGTTGGTTTGAATGAGATAAACTTGAATTAATGTTTATACAACAAAGACAGACAGTTAAATGTAACTGAAAGTTAATTTTGCATGCTAACCACAGATTAAATGTTTATACAACTGGACCTAAGATATTTAAATCTGTTCAGGTCAGGATAATTACTTTATGTTCATCCTTTTTAACCTAGAAAGATTGTTTCTGGTGCGCATCGTCATCGTTCGTTACGAGCAACAGCCATTGAAACAGTCAATGTGGCAACGCCGCGCCGCTAACTGCATTTCTTTCCAATGCTTGGCTTCAGGTTTAATTCTTTGTTCATTCTCTTTCTTGCTACAGTTGTAATGTGTTGTTTCAGTTGTTATGATAGGATATTCAAGATGCCGAAATGCAAATGCATGTTTACTCCTGCCTTGCAAGAAAGGTAAGTGTGTTAGGGATTGTAATTTACAGCGAATTTAATAAAGTTTAAATCCCTGTAAGTATGTCTAGATAAAATAATAATTTTAAACTTAATTTATTTCGTAGGTACACTTTCATACACAAAACGCGGACCGATTGCGTTCGTTGCAGCGTTTGTAACACAGAGTTTTGTGTGTCCCATGGAGGGAGGAGTGACATCGAACACCATATCAAATCTTCCAGGCATAAAAAAGCAGAAATTACATCTGCATCATCAAAAAATATAACTTTGTTTTTCGGCCCAACTTCAGCCATGAATTGTGATCTGCACTTGGCTGCCATTGAAGGGGCTTGGGCATACCATGTGGTTGAAGAGAATCACAGTTTCCGTTCTAATGATTGTGCGTCCGAACTATTAGTAGTACGAAATTGGTTTGAAAATAAGTTCTCTTGCTGTTGCACAAAGTGTGAAGCAATTGTTGTGAATGTTCTTACACTACACTGCAGTGAATTATTGAGAAAAGAATTGGAGGAAGTAAGTTATGTAACAGTTTTTAAAGATGAATCTAATCATGGAGAGACCAAGATTTTTCCTGTTATGCTCAGGTAGCCTACTTTTTATCATTGCAGGGTGTCCATGTTCGTATTCTAGAACTTGATGAACGTCCCGGCGAAACAGCTGATATTGTTACCGCGTATTTGACTGACGTGTTTTAAAAAAACAACATAAGTAGCAAGATAATTGCATTCTGCGATGATAATACCAATAGCAATTTTGGTGGTGCAGCACGTAAGGGGACCGTAAATATTTTTTACAAATTGAAAATGGCACTGCACCGTGAAATCCTTGGAGTTGGTTGTCACACATGAATAAAATGTGGACATCAGAAAAAACACAAATGAAAGTTGAAACACTGAAAGCATTGTTGCTTACCAAAATTAATCTCAAATATAGTTGTCTTGATTTTTTCAATTATCTGAAGCAGAATGAGAATCTTCTGAAGAAAATTCATTCTTCAGACAAGTATGTCTAAAATTACAAGTATCAATTATGTGGGCATAAATGCACTTCCTGATAGAATTGTACTCTTCTTTTAATAATTTCAGGACAAAAGTGAAAAATCAGGGTTACTTTCAATCCTTTGTAAATTCTTGGTTTTTTTAATTTAGGCTTTAGCACTATTTGAGTTTTATGAATTGTAAATTAATTATATTAATCTATGACCTGGCCAATTGTAATATACTTAACGCTCAATAAATATGAATTGTAAATTATCCTACAGTACTAAGAGCTGTGTAATTTAGTTTTATCTATGAAAATTACCTATATTGAATCTACTAATAAATGAACAGGGTTATATTGTGTTGTGTAATCCAACAAAATTATGTCTTAAATAGGTAAATAAATGGTTATCTCTATTTTCCCGTATTTTAAAATTAAAAAATATGCTATTTCCCTGAATATAAAGTACAGATGAACGATTAAGCCTTACGGTAAGAACTTTTTTAGTCTTAAACATTGTAAAACTCAGTGTTGATAAGTGTCCCGGTTTCACCTTCAGAAAATATGGTCACTTTAAATATTGGTAAATTAGAAAAATGATGTCAACAATTGACTTAAACTCTAAATTTACACAAAGGCAAACACAATGTATGTAGAGAATAAATGCTGTGTTTATGTGTTCACAAAACTGTTATTAATAATTGTTTTTATAAGATGAGTGCTTACTAGACCTGTGGAGCTGTCTCCTCTGCTACTTCCTATCTTCCCCCACCTCAAGCCAATGCTACAGTTTAGCAATGGTGTTGCTGCTGGGGCCGGCATGTGCCATGGCAGCACCTTAGTTGGAAAGGCCTGTGTGTTAAGTTGTCTTGTTAATAGTCAGCAATCCCTAAATTGGGAAAGCTGTAGTTTGTACTACAAAATAAAAATGAGGAAATCTTCATCTTGTCATATATTTATTGTACCTACCGACTTACAAAAATTAAAATACAGATTAATTATTGTTCATTAGGAACTACATCATGTTACTGAAAGCTTTTATAGGTCTAACAATATATCCACCTACATAACTCTCATTCTGAGTTCTAAGTTTCATATAACAAGTTATTTCCAAAAGAATGGAAATATCACAACATAATCCAAATAACCCATCAATAATGACATAGCACTGAACTATTAAAACTATTAAGCCCACCAAAACCTTACCACCAGACACCCTACTTAAAAAACCCTTTAGAAGATTCTGACCTATACCTGGAGTGATAATCAGAAAATGGTTCCATGCTGTATGGGTGAGCTGTTCCAGCTACAGTACTGGGAGAACTAAACAGTGGAGTTCTTGATTTTGGCTGGGTAGTTACTGACTTTACCATTCGATCCAGATCCTGAGTTGATATAAGTGGCTCATCATCAAAATTCACATTCTCCATACATTCCTTCCCCTTAACTGGACCTGAAATATAAAAAATAGAAGGATCTGATACAACACTAAGAATCCAAACCTGATTGTAACAAGGATCAGTGGGAATCAGAAAATATAGTAGAATCCTGCTTCTCTAAATTTCGATTAATTGGAACCTGGGTAAATCGAAATAGGGTTTCAACATAAAACCTACATCACTAAATAAAAATTATATCAAAATTGGATAGATGGTGCACCATACACAAAATTACATCTAGGTGTTACACTGAGGTGGCCGTTTGTCCTAATTTGGTTGGGACAGTCCTTTTTTTAATCAGTTGTCCTGGAATTTTATGTACCATTGTCAGGATGCAAAATGTCCTTTTTTATTTAACAAAATACCGATCTTGTCCCGATTTAATAAAATTGCCTACATTATGATGATAAAATTGTAGTTCAGTTAAATAAAATGCTGTGATTATATGATGATGGTTTATTTTAACTCATTTTGATAAGCAAGTGATGTTATGTCATAATCTTATAAGAATATTTCCTCGGCCCAGGACCTACAGCTTTCCATGATGATGCTCTACCAACTGAGCATAGCCAGGATCAAATACACAATGTCAGACAGAAAATCTCTTCATTGTATACTCAGTACTTGCTTGTTATCTGCCAGTAAAATTCATGGGAAAAGCTTTTTTTTTTTTTTTTCTTTCTTTCTTCAAACTGACCCTATATCAAAGATAAAGGTTCATGTATTCAGAATATAGTAGACTTACCATTTAGCCTTTAAAACAATAATTTAAAAAAAGGCCAAATCGACTTTTAAAGACATTCTTTTGGTGGTAAATTAGAAATCTGAATTTTTAAAAAATTTTCCCATTGGTTACAGCTAAAAGCTATAAATCTGCCAAATTTCAAGTTTGTAGATTATTTAGAAGTGTGCTCACAATGTCAGTGAGTGAGTGAAAACCTTTAGAAGGTTTTTTTTTTCCCCTGGGTTAAAAAAAATAAATAAAAATCTGAGCTTGTTGAAATTTTTCCATCAGTTACAGGCTAAAAGCTGTAAGTCTGCCATATTTCAAGTTTCTGATTCGTCTGGTAGTGTGTGTATGTGGTGTTCATGTGTGCATCAGCAAGATTGTACAGGCTCAATGACAGAAGATGTAAGATACAGCTGGATATGTGGGGCCCAGCCAAATAGGGGGAGCCTTACAGGAATATGGAACTGTGTTAGGCCTTAAAATGCTGGAAAGAGGTTTTGCTTGAAAGTTGAATTAGGGTAATTTTTAAAGTAAGAACCAATTGCGCAAGATGTCTGACAATGTCGATTCAAGGTCAGCCACTCTCAGCCCGTCCCCAACTACTCTGTCAGCAAGTTTCAACTGTCTGTCCATGCCAGTTGTTTAGTTATGCTCCATCATTTGCCACCATAACAATTAATAATCCCGACTGTGAGGTGTGTTCCATCATTCGGTATTTAAATGCTGAAATTTATTGACAAATTGTTTAACTGTATGGGGAGGGTATGATGATGGAAATGTGCATAAGTTCATGATGATTGATCTAGATGGCCTACTGTCATCAGTGAAGAGCTGACACAAAAAGTTGATGAGAAGATTCGTGAAAACAGACGTTTCACTATTGACGAGCTTCATGACAATTTCCCTCAAGTTTCAAGATCAGTAATTTATGCAAATGTTACTGAGAAACTTCCCCCCCCCCCCAAAGTGTGCAAGATGGGTCCCAAAAATGTTGACAGAAGAACACCAAACAAAGTGTCTGGAATGCTATGACAAAAATGGTGATGAGTTCTTGAGTCACATTGTAACTGGTGATGAAACTTGGATAGCTTACTACATTCCAGAGATTAAACAGCAATCCAGTGAGTTGCATTGTTCAAATTCTCCGACAAAACCAAGAAAATACAAATAACAACCATCCACACAGAAAATCATGGCCTGAGTTTCCTGGGACTGCAAGGCATTCTTTTGATAGACTTCCTGCCAAGAAGAGTGACAATAAATGCTGAGGTATTGTGAAACCTTACTAAAGCTTGTCAAGAATGGATGCAAAATTTAGGGTAGAGCTAATTTTTTATATGATGTCTGGGATGGTTTTGAGAGTAATTTCTGATATTTTGCCAACAACATTTTTTGCCGCCGGAGCCGCCATCTTGAAAAAAATCCAAAATTTTCGATTTCATTTGTTTTTGCCCATTATCTGCCAAAATACGCACCTGACAAATATGTTTTATTATCCCTCCTAAAAGTAGACTAAATTTGCTACAGTTTGAGATCAAATTGAGTTTTCTACCATGAATAGTTTCAGAAATACAGCTCTCCGAATTTCAGCAACATTTTGCAAAAAATGAAAAAATCTGAACTTTCAATTAGTTTTTGCTCGCTATCTTCTAAATGACCAAACCTATAGTAAAACTCCATGTGGAAACTTAAACTAGAGGTAATTTGCAACTTGTCGAGTACTTTAAACTTATGCTACCTCTTACAAGTCACAAGGTACAGAGGTTGAAAAATATATATACAGCAACGATTGAATAATTACATGTGCATACAAGTTAGGAGCAATAACTGCACAGAACATTCGTTTATATACAATTTTGCATCCATGTGGCTTTTTTTGTGACAATTTGACTGGATGCTATTCAAAACTGCCAGCAGGGACTACTCTCAAATGGCGTCATTCTGCTTCAAGACAATGCTCGGCCTCACATTGCGGCAAGAACAAGGGACATAACTGGACAAGTTTTGGTGAGAATTACTGGACCATCCACCCTACAGTCCTGATCTAGCACCCTCAGATTTACATCTTTATCCAAAACTTAAGGAATTTCTTGGTGGACAGTGATTGGAGAATGATGAAGTGTTGAAAGCAAGTATAACTGACTGGTTAAATGGACAGACGGCAGAGTTCTTTGATGAAGGAATCCAAAAACTGGTTTCACGACTTAACAAGTGTTTAGACATTAATGGTGACAACGTAGAAACATAAAATAAAGTTCATATTTCATTTCCTATTTAAAAGATATGTTCATAAATAAAAATGTTATTGTTCTACAACAAAACCAGTGCAGTATTCAGAGAGGGGATTGAGGGGGCTACAGCCCCTCCCGATACTGAGATATGCTAATACGTTGCACATAAGGACATTTTAATTTGACGGATGGTAGACAGTTTAATTGCACATCCTGACTTACGAAATATCTTATGAAAGGCAAATTGTGAAATAGAAATGCTGTGTAAAGTGTGCTTTACCTAAGAGTAAGCTTATAGAAAATTCAGCCTAACATTAAATTTTTGCCAAAGGGGCTGAAGCTGGCATGAACTCCTAGTCAACACATGGTAAATAGATACAAATAGTGTGCTAACAGTAAGACATACTTATTTGTTTACTTAGGGCCAGTTCCAGAGTGGATAATACCTCCTGTCCCACTCAGGGCCGCCACACCTCGAGGTCGGGCCCAGAACCATGTAGCCTACTGGTCGTGGGCCCCTCACTGACCGCAGACCATCCTCATTCAGACAATTGTCTCTTCCCTTCTCCGTGGAGCTTCCTTCTCGTTACTCGTGTAACAGAACATTTTATCAAACTATTCCACTTTTCCATAAAATTATATCACATCACCAGGATCCAGCGGACCCCTTTGGGGACCAGACCCGGGTACCTTGGGTCCGGCAGCACCTCCTATGTGGCGGCCCTGGTCCCAATGCCTAAAACATTTCCGTACCGACTATAGCTACAAACAGCTGATCAAGTTCTACAACTCTCAGTCACAGTGACTAAGGGAGCAGTGCATGAAATGGTGCTTGATAAATTTTCCAAAGTGGGAAAGCATGAAAATTTATTCGTGTCCGACTTTAGCGCTGTGTAACAAATAGTTGAAGAAAGTGTTTTTATTCAACTATATGAAAATTAAATTTTGTTCTATGACTCAGCAGCTTTAAAGCTTTAGCTTAAGTTCGATAAGTGTGAGTGTGACTATGACAAACAATTCAACTATCAGACAAACCTGCATAATTTGTTTTAGTATCGATTTATAGCAGTCTAACGTTATTTTAATCTTCATTAATTAATAGTTGTATAGCCCCTCCCGAAAATAAATCTTGGATACGCTCTTGAACAAAATGGTTCTTACTTAAAAAATTACCCTTGAAGACTGAACATTGTAGGGCATTTTATCCCTTCTTGATCCTAAACCAAAGAGTCCTTTTCACTACTCTATAGTCCTATCTATGTATTTGTATACTATGTAGACTATACTTAATATAATGAATGCAGAAGTATTAACTTTAAGGTGGGTTATCAGTAATCCTATAGTGTGTGATTGCCCTCCTCCATCCGGTCCTTCTAAAACTTCAGATTAAGAAAATACCTATAATTAGCCCTACACATTGCTGTGTGTTCTTGTAAAAACTAAACTCTGTGGCTCTACATCCCTGGAGGGACTAGGCCTACCATCCAACCGCTGCATTATCTACCATAGGCAGATGGTAGGATTGGGGCATGTGGACAGCGTGCTAACACACGGCCATTAATGATTATTTACGTGACCGACTGGAGCCGCTACTTCTTGATCAAGTAGCTCCTCATTTTGCATCATGAGGTTGAGTGCATCCAGTTTCAGACCTCCCTACCTCAGAAAATTTAAGGGAATTGAACCCAGGCCTGCAGGTGGTCGTATCAGTTCTTCTGCAAAAAAAATTTATTGCAACATGTTTTCCATCTAACAGTTCCTTTTATGCAAATTTCTTCTTAAAGCATACTTGTATTGATGCCTTCCTGATCTTCTGGAACAGAAGTGATTCCAGTGTTATGGTACTTAAAGCAGGTCAGGTCTACATAATGTCATATTTTCTCACAATAATGAAAATCTTATAAGAAAGTTACAGTCAAAGTGTATGCTTTTCTTCACTAATTTAAAATGCTCTAAATCACAATTTGGTAGTTGGACATCACCGTCTATCGTAGAAGGCAATGGCACATGGCAATGAGTTGGAACATCAAAACGAAAATGAAAATGAACAGAAACGGAAATGAGCTACCAGCCATAGAGGAAGCAAAGACTATTAAAGTAGCAAGCCACAGAGAAGAAAAAAACAACTAGCTGACTATGAAGGACCGAAGTATTGCTACCTGAATCTTATAATTATCGCAATTCCACTCTCAAAAGCACTTTTTTGCAATACCGGTAATTTTGTTTTTCTGTAGTAATTTTCCCTTTCACTGTAATTTTGTAATAATGGGAGGAAATCCATAAAAATTTAGGACAATCCGTATTAGTTGGCACTCTGTGAATGTATAAACCTGTACCAATATGTGTGTTATGAACACTTGAGTTAATGGAATCTTTCCAATATGATGCACCGTGGTTTATGTTGGCAATGGAATTCTAAACCATCTCCGCCATGCCCACTCCCCAGTCCTGCTTCTCCTCCTCCTCCTCCTCCTTTTTTAGCAATGGTGGATCTGGCCAAGAGCCTCTAGATTCATTGAGAGAACATAATAATTTCAGAATTAATCCTAACCTTACTTGATAAAGGAAATAACTTGCTGTTGTTGTCCATGTCCTTTATTCACTTCAAATGACTGAATATATAATATAAAGTGTTCCCTATACAGGCCATGGAGGCCCAGAGCACTCAGGATGATGAGGCTTTCGGATTTTTAGACATTTGGCACATGAAGGTGGCACTGGCTGCCTTTACCCCCGGGATTGCTCCCGGTACTCTTTTCTGTTAGAGGCTGAGTCGACCCTGGGCCATAGTGCCACCAGAGGGATTAGACCTATTGAAAAACTCCAATGACCTCATCAGGGATCGAACCCGTGACCGTCCGATTTGTAGCACAGCACCTCAACCACTATGCTATGGCATACACTGTATGCATAATATAGAAGACAATATTTACAAGACAATTTCATCAACCCTTCATTTAATGTGTGTCTAATTCCTCCAATCCATCCAGGGACTGGTCTAGACATTCATTATGAGCACACTTAACAGCCCCTTTCACTGCCCACCTAGGCCTGAGCTTACTTCATAGGCTATAATGCATGTGGTTAGACTTGAACTCAAACCAATAACAGATTGGCTCACCCAGGGCTGGTGTGGAACACAAGTGATAAGGAGACTCAATGCCAACTTTAAATAAAGAAAAACACTAGAAGAAACCAAAAGCATTGGAAAGTTTCCATGCACTCGAGTGTACATACATAATTTAAGTATTGTATAACATACTGTAACATACTGTATGGATGCTGGTTTGGTTGAGGTAAGAAAGGAAGGTAATTTCAATTGATGTTACAGCACAGTATTTGAAAAGATAGGTACCATCGATCATTCTTCAAATAGATCCCACCTGTTTCTCATTATTCTTTATATTCAATTAGCTTTTGGCCTAGATATTGAAAATATGATACACTATGCTGATCTCCATCTTGGAAAGGAAACAGTGGTTTTCTCACTTCATAGCTCCTTCATGGCTGGTTAGCATCTTACCGCGGTAAAAGTGAAAACCGAGCATGGTGCAACGAAAGTATGACTTTACCGTGGTAAACTAAGCAACTTTACCGCGGTATTCTGAATACCGAGGTTGGTGCACTCGGGAAATAAAGCATGTGGGTAAGTTTTTAAACTCATCGAAGAAAATGCATTGATTCATGTGATGCATTGGAAATGCGCTGTAAATAAGAACAATTACCATTTATTATTCTACCCAGGTAAACAAAGTCATCGGTTCCATTGGTACCCAAAACCGAAGGATGCAATTGAACGCATTTATTGTGCTGAGTTTAAAAACATAGCCCATGTTTCGGTCAGACTGTCAAGCCAGAAGACCCATGATATCATTACAATGTCCTGATTTTTTTCATAAAATGTGGTCACCTTGTTTTACACTAAGATGACCATGTTTTTATGGATGAAAATTGGTACATGTAATGATATCATAGGTTCACTGGTTTGACCAAGTGACCAAAACACGTGCTGTATTTCCCAGAGTTCAAGCGGGGTGTAATTCATTGTCTTATATACGAGGGGGAGTCTGAAATAAGTTTCCCCTGGTGACCGTGTGCAGAGGTGTGGATGAAAGACAAAAAATATATGTCATTCCATATTAAATCAACAAATTTTAAGAAAATTTTTTGCCGCACCATTTTTGATTTTGATGAAATTTGGTAGGTGATGTGTACCAGTCTTCTGAACCCCAAAACAAATCTTGTTATACCTCTAAAAAATTTTACTCCTGAGATATAGACATTTGTTTGGAACACGAACAAGCAAAAAATGCAATTTCAGACCTATTTTCTGAAAGCCGTAGAATTTCTATTTGAATCAGTAGGATGATCATATAGGGCTCATTGGAAAGCTTAAAGAATGGACTTTCATTTGTGCATACTAAATTAGATTTAAGTTAAGTCTAAACAGACGTTTCTAGGGCTCTAATCTTCGTTCATGAACCGTCGTTTTGCGTAACTTTAGACATAAAAAAAACAATGAAGGACTTGGAGTAACAGGCCAATTTTTTTTCCTGTTACACTTATGTATGAGGAGTATGTGTAGGAAAAAAACTGAGGTGTTACTGGTGGTCCTTCACCCTGAAAAATTTGCTTAAACTTCGAAAAAATGTAAATCGGGCTTTTTCTCGGTCCCAAAAAGTAATGTGGGACAGGTGATAAAAATCTGAAAATGCCAAGATGAGAAGCCCTTATAGTGTACTTTAAAATAAAAACAAAATCATTTTGTGACCCGAAGGGATAGAGGAGCTACAAGCCTTTGAAATATCAAGAAAACAACACTTGACCGCTACTGAAAATAGGCTAAGCAGATAGGATAATTTCCACAAAATTTAATTTAAATTTACATAAAATATAAAACATTTATTTACAAATGAGAATTTTCCTCAGTCATACAAATTTCTGATTTTTTGTAATTTTTCTAACAATTTTTCACATTTGACTTCTTTTTAAGCTACATTGATGGCAATTTCAAGTAGGCCTACAGTATTTTCAACTATTGTATTTAGAAACCATTCTTATCCTGGTTTTTTGGATGTAGGTAATTCATTAAACACTAAAAGCTGCATAAAGCTCTTTAAGGTCACATCAAATTAACCTTTTCTGTATGTCAACCTTTTTCTCCATTAGGTCCTCTAACAGATACACAGTCCCTTTTCTTTGGCATCATTCTGCTGTACTCATCTTTTTCGTACTAGTCTTGTACAGTTTTGACTGAAACTTCATCAAGTTTATTCCTAGTCCTGTTCTCCTTATTCTGTGGCAAAATCCCGTTCTTTTTCACTAAATTTCTTGACTGGCGGGCTAAATATTGGCCGACATTAAACTCACTCTGAACTATACTAATACTCCGACTACTAGGAGCTAAACTTACAATGTTCTTTAGTAGTTGATGCAACTTTCATTTTTTTCTTTAAGCTTGTGAATTAGTTGCTTGTACTCATTCGCTAAACTGGCAGGCTGCATGTTCATTGAAAATTCCTCATTATCAGTTGAAATGTTCAAATCAAAAGACTTGCTTAACTTTCCTGTTATAGATTTGACTATCTTACTAACTTTATTTGTTAACACTGAGGGTCTAGCTTCAACTGACAGCTTCTGTGCCTTAACAGGAGAAATACCAAGGACTGAACAAGCATCATTAACTGTTTCAACAAGCATGGCTTCAGGTTCATAAATGTATGGGCATTCATCTTCACTGTCAGTACCGGTCTCTGTGCCTTGTTTTGGATTTTTAATTTTTTTTAACATTTTGTGCACAATACCTTCCCTGTGATTAATTTCAGCTCAGGACTGCACATGGAAAGTGTCATTGATATTTATCTGAGAGATATTTTTAATAGGTTTTGAGTAAACACTGTAGGAGTCAGAGCAGACCATACACAAGATTTGGAAGTATCTGTCCAAAAATTCAGCCTTGTGAAACAATTTATATCATCGCAACCAGTTCTAATTGAAAATAATGTTTTTTTTGTTCTTCAGTGAACTCGGAAATAGTATTGAGTACTGAAGACCTAGAGTAAGATAATTTATGAGATACCTCTCCTCTGAAGATGCCAACAGTACAAGAACACTCAATCATAGTAATATACTGGTAACAATTTCAATAGCATGTATTCAGCACAAAATAACAATAGTAATAATTTAAAAAATAAATAAACTAATCAAAAGATAATGAAGCACAAACACAACCTACTTGCTGTGAGTCAGCTCAGTAAGTGGATAGTGGACAGCATTGAACAGAGGGGCTGGATCATATGAAGCTATGCATATTCAAACATGACTTTGTCAGCAACCAGACTCCAATGAACAGTGCGTGTCCAGAACTTATCCTATTATAACAGTAAACATATAATTCAATATACTGTATAGAAGAGTAGAGTTTAATGCAGTACCTACACCTAATAAACCAGGATAAGAATGGTTTCTAAATACAGTACTTGAAATTGCCATCAATGTAGCTTAAAAAGAAGTCAAATGTGAAAAATTGTTAGAAAAATTACAAAAAATCAGAAATTTGTATGACTGAGGAAAATTCTCATTTGTAAATAAATGTTTTATATTATATGTAAATTTAAATTAAATTTTGTGGTAATTATCCTATCTGCTTAGCCTATTTTCAGTAGCGGTCAAGTGTTGTTTTCTTGATATTTCAAAGGCTTGTAGCTCCTCTATCCCTTCGGGTCACAAAATGATTTTTTTTTTTTTAAAGTACACTATAAGGGCTTCTCATCTTGGCATTTTCAGATTTTTATCACCTGTCCCACATTACTTTTTGGGACCGAGAAAAAGCACGATTTACAGTTTTTTCGAAGTTTAAGCAAATTTTTCAGGGTGAAGGACCACCAGTAACACCTCAGTTTTTTCCTACACATACTCCTCATACATAAGTGTAACAGGAAAAAAAATTGGCCTGTTACTCCAAGTCCTTCATTGTTTTTTTTATGTCTAAAGTTACGCAAAACGACAGTTAACGAACGAAGATTAGAGCCCTAGAAACGTCTGTTTAGACTTAACTTAAATCTAATTTAGTATGCACAAATGAAAGTCCATTCTTTAAGCTTTCCAATGAGCCCTATTTGATCATCCTACTGATTCAAATAGAAATTCTACGGCTTTCAGAAAATAGGTCTGAAATTACATTTTTTGCTTGTTCGTGTTCCAAACAAATGCCTATATCTCAGGAGTAAAATTTTTTTGAGGTATAACAAGATTTATTTTGGGGTTCAGAAGACTGGTACACATCACCTACCAAATTTCATCAAAATCAAAAATGGTGCGGCAACGCCCATTTGTTGATTTAACTTGGAATGACCATATAATGAGACATTAAAGATGAGATGTACCTTTATTTTTCTACATAATTACCACATACATTGAGACATTTGTCATACCACTTTAAAAGCTTCAAAAAGCCCTCTAGGAAAAAATCAGGGCTCTGCATATGGAAGAAGCATCAAACGGCTTGAGTGACCACAAACCACATGGAACAAAGCATGGAAAATCTTGTGCATTACCATTGTGATGGCAATGACCTGTTTCGGATTGTGATGGGGGATGAAATGTGGGTCCACCATTTCATGTCCAAATTGAAGGCCGCATCTATGGAGTGGAAGAAGTTCAAAACAACACCCACTGCAGGTAAAGTGCTCCTCACAGTGTTTTGGGATGCCCAAGGGGTTTTGTTGCTGAACTTTTTGGAGGATGGAACCATCACTACTACGCGGTACTGACACACCCTATCAAAATTGAAGGAGGGGATTCTGAAAAAGCGGCCTGGGCTTCTCCAATCTGGCATTCTATTGTTGGATGACAATGCAAGACCACACTTGGCAACGGCAATACAAAACCATGTTGTAACTCTTGGTTGGAGCGCCTAGCCTATCCGCCATTCAGTGTGACATAAATACTGGTAGGCTTATAGGAATTCCTTTATAACTCACAACCGTTCCTTTATGCACCTGTTACACTCCTATAAACAACATTCCAAAGTATTCAATTCACCTGCTCACTACAGGCAGTTTCATAACTTCCTTCTATCCTTTTACTTTAGCAGAGGAATATTTGTATAGGGCTCCACCTCTACCAACAATATATGGAATTCTTATACTACCAATTCTTCACACACAATGCTCTGGCAAATTTGACTCAGTGGAGACAGGAGGATGGAATTCTTCTCAATTGTGAATGTCTCACACTATATTCTCAAAACAATATATTCACTATTACACAAAATTAAATATACAATAGTTTCATTCCAAAGAAAGTCCTCCTACACGTCAACCATATGAACTTCCTACAACGTAATCTAATTTCCTTCATAGGCACATTGGTGCTCTTAATTCAACTTGTTCAACCAATCAGGTTTTATCTTCCTATCTTGGAACTTTCCTTTCCATTACCTCCAAACACCATATATTCCTAT
The DNA here is from genome assembly GCA_964059195.1 of Ectobius pallidus. NCBI lineage: Eukaryota > Metazoa > Arthropoda > Insecta > Blattodea > Ectobiidae > Ectobius > Ectobius pallidus. The sequence goes on along the minus strand of CAXKWD010000007.1, from coordinate 54,834,716 downwards.
ACATAGCCCATATTTTCCTAATTTATAGGCCTACTTTCGTACGTAGCCTATATCGGCTCCTCAGTACATTTTTATTAGCTCAATTAAAACATACCTAAACCGCTAACCAATAATTTCATTTAGCTCAGTATTATATACCTAAACCACTAATTTCCTTTAGCTCAGTATAATACCTAAACCACTAATATCCTTTAGCTCAGTATAATATACCTAAACCATTAATTTCCTTTAGCTCTGTAAAATGTACGTAAACCACTAATTTCCTTTATCTCAGTGTAATATACCTAAACCACTAATTTCCATTAGCTCAGTGTTAGTGCAAGAAACATGTTCAGTGAGTTAGTCTGTTTAAATAGCCGCTATATATTTCCCCGTGCTGACTAAGCATTTAGTTATCTGGTGCAATCGGGTTTCGCGCCTTTGGCTGATGTAATGCTTGCCAATGCGTTGGGGGAAGCCACACTTACCAAGTCAGTGCATCGCCAGACTTCATTGCTTGCAGACGCATGAAGGTCTTACTCCAATTCGCGTGGGTTTTAGCATTGTGAAAAGCTTTGTTCAAGTGCTCTTAAAATGCCGAATTGCTAACAAAATTACAATTATCAAGTTTTGTCTAACATTCGCAATTAAGTTCAATAATTGTAACAGTGTTACATTCAATACAGCTAACATCTGGGTGTTAAGCTCGTATAAGATTGCGTGCCATTATGAAATACATGGTTACCAGTGCATCATTCTTATAGTGTAATTCACACTTAATATTAAGAAATTTGTAATTTAACATAAATCAACAGACTCAATTAAATATTTTGAGTGTTTTAATATATAAATTATATTTCACATATTCCAAGAATTCCATACCCAACCATGTCTTTAGCTGATCCAAGCTAAGTCAAGTTATATTCCCGCATCATATGCAGTAAGTCATTTTTGACTCCCTTCCTCTTGCGATTCAAGAGGATGAAACACTTTGTTTGTGTTTATTACCTTCCCTGCTGACCATTTTCTAAAGGTCTACTCCTTTAATTGCCAGTCTAGTAATGCATTCATTTTGCTGCCTAGATTTGTAATTCTGCCATTTTCCTTTGGCATTCATCCAGTGAACATATGCACCTACCCTTTATCGTGCTGCATGTCATTGGTGTTATGTCCGACTTCCCTTACTTACATTGATCCATCGGCTATCTGCGTAGTAGTCCTCTGTCATCAGATCGCAATTCCCAAACCAATTCCTCTTTTCTTATCTTTAATCCTTTATTAGCTGTATCTCTTAGACAGTCGAATCTCTTTACTCCAAGTCACGGCGACTACATGGACTCAATTTCTTTGTGCTCCAGAATTGAATTGACTTCAGTTATTGTTATACTGAGCAACGAAATTCAGTCTCCTCCCATTTTCATGATAATTATATCATCAGCTTATAATCCCTGGTTGGTATAAATTAATTATAATGTATCTTTCCAACAAGTTTCTACCATTACTATATATACAACTAATTTCCACACTCCTCCACATTTTCCAGCCATCGATGAAGCACTGCTCCAGCGGATCTTTTTTGGTCATCTCCTACTACACTTTAGGAGAATTTCAGCAGCTCCCTTGGGGTCCAGCCATCATCCATCCTCGACATCTTTCTCTGGTGCTGTCAGTCGATGCAATGAGTGTCAGTGCACATTTCAGTGTTATATAGCGTGTGTATGTATGTATACTGGTAGCTTGCATTCTCATTTCTTTTGTTAAAGCAGATGCATTAACACCGGGAGTATGTTAGTGCAAGCAACATGCTCAGTGAGTTATTCTGTTCAAATAGCCGCTATATATTTCCCCGCGCTGACTAAGCATCTAGTTATCTGGTGCAATCGGGTCTTGCGCCTTTGGCTGATGTAATGCTTGCCAACGCGCTTGGGGAAGCCACGCTTACCAAGTCAGTGCATCGCCAGACTTCATTGCTTGCAGACGCATGACGGTCTTACTCCAATTCGCGCGGGTTTTAGCATTGTGAAAAGCTTTGTTCAAATGCTCTTAAAACACCGAATTGCTAACAAAACTACAATTATCAAGTTTTGTCTAACATTCGCAATTAAGTTCGTTAATTGCAACAGTGTTATATTCAATACAGCTAACATCCGGGTGTTAAGCTCGTATAAGATTGCGTGCCATTGTAAAATACATGGTTACCAATGCATCATTCTTATAGTGTAATTTACACTTAAGTTAATATTATGAAATTTGTAATTTAACATAAATCAACAGACTCAATTAATTATTTTGAGTGTTTTAATATATAAATTATATCTGCTTTAATGACATATATTTTTAGCCATGTGCTATATTTTCCCGCCATTTCTGCATCGTGTATAATTCAAGTTTATTAATCAATACATTTATTTTTTTCAAGTATATATTTCAATCATTCATATTAGTGCTTCGTGTGAATAAAGTTGCAGTGTTTTATACATGTTAAAGATTGTATTCCAGTTCAGATCCGTGGATCCCTGTTTCAAGTACCTACGATAAGTCCATTGTGCTCATACCATATTTTATTAATTTACTTAATTGGTCATCCACCCTAGTCCCAGAGGTTAAATCCTTTAATCATTACGATATTTCCTATGTAAACCAACACTCAGTATAATATAGGCTACCTACACCACTAATTTCCTTTCAACAACTTTTTAATTCATTATTTAGGCCTACTAGATCTATAATCTACTCCATTCAATTTTATTTGAATGCTTTCTTTTTCTCACTTCATTTTCTTTCCTCTTTTTCTTTATTTCTTTCTATCTAACTCCTTTTTCTTTTAGAAAATATCCGTTCATATACTTTATGGTTTTACCTAACAAGCAACCATACTTCTTTACAACAAGACCTTATGTCTTCATATTATTCTTCAACCTAACTTGGTTACAATTAACTTTCTACTTTCATCACTGTACTTTAAGCATACTTGTGACCTAACATTCCTCACTCTACCGTAACCATACTTGTTCCACAGTTATTGTTAACGTATTAACATCTTATTTTTGGCCTTTGACTTTCTTTCCTGTTTAACCACACTTACATGTACGTATACGTATAGGCCTTCACATTTCTTTTAATAATTCTTATCTTACTTCCCAAAATTTATCTTCCTAACCTTATGCATACTAACTTTGAGTTTTTCATATTAGCATTTACTAGCTGAAGGATCTCAAATCAATTTACAAGTTTTCTCAGTTTCTAGGTACTCTTATCTGCTTTTGCCCCATTCTGTACTATTTCTACTCAACCAAGAATTATTAACCCTAAATCTTTCCTGATTATCAAAATTTAGACCTTCGTATCATGAGAGGGAATAAGCTCAGTGTAATTATGTTTGATTATTTCCAAGTTTATTTCTGATTGCTAAATTTCACTATTGTTCTGATTCAGTTATGTCTAAATTGTGAAGTTCTTTACATAGGCTACTCTTTGATACTGTAATGTCTGAAGTAGTTTTCCATTTCTTGTCCTTAAGAGTTAATTCTATCCGTCTCCACCAAATTGCTGCTTCTTATATCTGCAAACATATAAATTTGGTATTCATATCATTTCATCTGAATAGATATTTATAGAATAAAGAATTTAAATATATTTCAAGCTATATAGAATTCGCTATTTATCTCGGTTACAGTTATTCTGTTTTGCATGTAACTTGTAGCACTAGGTCAAGGTTAAAAGAACTCATATACATTATGCGGTAGGTTCCTTCATTACTTATTACATTAACCATTATGCCTAGCATTATATTTTGGAATGGACTTTGGCATAACTCAGCATAGTCTGTTGTGCTCGTCTTACATTGCCGTATTTCTGTTTTCACAGTGCCTGCATGTTTAATATTCAGGTTTATAGTTATTTAAGCATATCAGACCTTAGTTTATGGGGGCTTAGTCGTGATAGTGCTGTAGGCATGTAGGCCTAGTTTGTCATTCCAGTATAGTCCATTTTCAGTTTTATTTATAGTTATTTAAGCATATTGGACTTTAGCTTATGGGGGCTTAGTCGAGATAGTGCTGTAGGCATGTAAGATTAGTCCTAGTTTGTCATTTCAGTGTAGTCCATTTTAACGTCTAAGCATATTTAAGCATATCACACTTTAACTTATGGGGGCATAGTCGAGATAGTGCTATAAGCATGTAGGCCAGGTTTCTGATAGTTCAGTATAGTAAGTTTTCAGTTTATAGTTATTTGAGCATGTGAGACTTTAGCTTATGGGGGCTTAGTCGAGATTGTGCTGTATGCATGTAGGCCTAAATTTAAGGTTTTCTGGATTGTTATATTCTTATATTGAAATGGTTTCACATAGTTAATAGATTCAGGTTTAGTATACTCAGTTTCATAGTCGGTTATACTCATGTTCGGATATTCTAATATACATAGGCCTAATTCTCTGTGTATCCTGTGTGCTACATTATAATATACATTCTTGATTAGTAGGCTATATTAATATTCAGTTTCCTTCATCTATATAAATGGAACAGATGGTTTAACTAAATGACACAGTCAAGAGATGGCAGTCCTCATGATGAGTTTAAATATAAAGCAATTTTATTATTTTATGTGTATTACATATTCTTAATTCCTCAGTTCGATCCTGATATACACATTCAATTATAGGGATTTACATTTTTACATTTTGCAGTCATGTCATATTCATAGACATTATTCAGTCCTTCGTCTAAAAGTGTATTGTGCGTGGAATGAATATTTCTTCATGTATGGAATTCCGAGATAACTCACTGTAGAGTAACTGAAACTTCAGCATTAAGTAAATCAAATGTTGAATGTCATTCCACCTTGTCATTTTCTCACTTTGCTTATAAATCATGTAAATATTTTGCTTTACCAGTAATTTCTATGTTTTAAGTCTTTATATATATATATATTTTGAAACATTCTGGAGTCACCATTGTATTTGTTGAAGTCTTTTTATAACGTTTGTTAAACATTGTATGGTGGATGATCATTTTTATATGCCTTCTCCACCATCTGGAAGAATCCAACCCTATCCTTGGGTTCCCTCACCTTCCTAGTTTCCATGTTTTGGTATGTAGCAACTGAGCTAGAGATAAATTGAAGGGCTCAGAGTCATAGTGGGCCATCTCCACCAATAGCAAAGATGAGGTAGTGACACTTTGCGGCAGTGTATTGAATTGTACATCATGTATTTAGTAAAGTGGTTCATGTTCATGGAACTCTTAGGGCCAATTGTATAAACAGTTTGATCTTGGATCAGAGACTAAACTAATCTCAGTTCACGCTGAACTCGGAAATTTTTGTTGTATAAATGTTAATCTGAGATCAATTCGCACTGAACTAGGATCAATTTTGACTGGAGAAATTTCTCCGATCAAACTCGTTGATCTCAGTTCAAGGGGATGTTTTCTTATTTGAGACATAAGATTAGCTCATTATAAACATGATTTTAGGCCCACCTGTGTGGTTAAGATAAATATCAAGAAAATACACAAAAGACAACTTCATACATTTCTAGCTATAATGTAGTTGTGCGTATATAGGATATGTTAGGCTTCTTATGCAGTGTAACATAACTCTACAACATAACCTGTACGTTATTATTGTCATCTCATTCCAATTTTCAGATATCTCGTGATTACAAAAATTATGAATTTCGTTGATGTGTTTTATTTTGTATAGAGCAAATGTTGGCAAAATCCAAAAACAGATAGCCCTTAAGCTCCGCCCACTCTAGCCGTTGCGATCCTACGGCGATGGGCCGCTAGTCCTTTTTGTGCTCTACCAAAGCATTTGCACTAATTAAAACAATACGAAAATAACCCTTGTACCACAATTGCAGTTAACACGAAATTATTAGTCTTCACCATTTCATACAGCTCTCTGAACTAAAATACTTGAATTATCGCTACACACCCTAATTATCACTTGATGACGTAGTGGTAAAATGACTGGCTATCATGCTAGTGGTCCCGTGTTCGAATCCCCTTAGGTTCAAATTTTATTGCATAGGAATAGGTAGGTAGGGTAAAGGAGAATTGGGATTGAATAGTAGAAAGAGGAAAAGGGGGGAAATAAAAAAGTTCAAAATTTTCAAAACGCTGCTAAACGAGATACACCTAGGCGACTGGTGGAACTACTAGGAAATCTCGAGTGGGAGGAGCTTAAGGGTCGACCTGATTTTGGATTTTCCCCAAATACTTTCTTCGTTATCTTTTTTATGTGACCTATTAACTCTTTCAGAACTTGAGATTTTACATTGTTATAAGGCAGTCATCAGGTAAAAACTCAGTGGGCTATTAAGTTTAAAATTGATAGAGAAAAGTTCCGTGGAATACCTGGTTTCCATGAATAACAAACATAACAGATGAAGAAAAAATCGTCAAGTTTTTACTTAAAGCATTACTCTATTAATCTTACATCTCCGCTTTTATACAATTCATGAGATGAAGCATTTATACACCCTTAGCCGTGAAAATGATAAGCCCATTTATATTGCCAGAAATGAAATTACCAGAATATTTTTCATCGCATTTTGCTCTTGTACGGATGTTATCGCTTCCGTCTTTTTGAATTTCCCAAGACAATTTCAATCAATACATCCTTGTCCTCCTTGGAAAAATTAAGGCCTTTTTCTGCTTAATTTCGATCATATTTTCCCTTCCTTTTGCATACCACACGGTCAGAGTACGAAGGAAAACAGAGTAACAATGGTCTCGCCTCACGATACTCAGCTGTTTCTGCGATGTTGCCAAGCGTTCATGTATGAACTAGGATCAAAATTGAACTTAAATTAGTTGATCTTCGATCAGTGTTATACAATACGACTTGAGCCTGAACTCAGATCATTTTCTGAACTTAGATCAAAATTGATCTCCAGTCAGTGATGTTTATACAATCGGCCCTTAGTCATGTATTACAATAATTTATTTATAAGTAATTAAACTGTGATATTCATTGAACTTTACTTCTTGGTTTCTCTATTTTTTAAAATGGCACATGACCCACTATGGCTCTGAGCCCTTCAATTATTTTAAGTTGCTTCTGCCCAAATTTCTTTATCAATGTAGCCACAAATTATAGAAGCTACAATTTCAAGAGATTCTAATGTATTTAATTTTGGACCTTTATCCTGTTTATGTATAATTTCTAATGTGTATTCTATTGTGTTGAGTGGATGATTCTTTTCTAATGGAAGTTTTGCAAATGCTGATTTTTGTTTGTTGAATCTATAATCTAGTGCGTGTTCATGAAATCTCTGTTTAAACTTCCGACCAGTTTGCCCTATATAATGTCACAATTGGAGCATTTTAGTTTATACCCAGTATAGGCTACCCCATTTACATCTAATTTATTATTATTATTTAATCTCCAGGGATGGAAACCCTATTTTGCAACCCTATTTTGTAGTTTACAGACTGTTCTTAATAAAATATAAATTCAAACATTAAATAAGTAATTAACTATAGCTGATCGTGAATGTACGTTATAAAACTGATAAATTCTCTAAAACCGCAGACTTGGAAGAATAAATGAAGACATGAGTGGGAAAATGTTTTCTCACACTGAGAAGCATGCAATTTAAGATTAAACCTCCTTTTTTTGAATAATGGACAATCAAATAAGACGTGTTTCACAGTTTCTGGGGACAGCTGACATCTGCAGACGTGGTTTCTATCTGTTATAACATTCAATCTTGTAAAATAACTACCAAACTTTCCATGGCCTATTAGAAATTGCGTTAAAATAAAATGTGGTGAGAAACGTAACCTTTTGTATTAGAAATTGTACATAAACAGGTTAAAGGTTCAAAATTAAATACCGTACATTAGAATCTCTTGAAATATATAGAAATAAACATAAAATTATTAACGAAAATCCTATTGAATACGACCCTCTGTTTAAATGGTTCTAGAACGCACCAACCTATATAAATACAGTTCGCAAGGTCAATCACGCTAGTAAACAAGTTTTTACTCATCAGTCATCAGTCTCTTCGTTATGCTTGAAGGTTAGTAGCTAATGTTTGTTTTTTGGCTATCTCGCAAATTGATGTTTCTATATGCTAACTTTTTCTCTTATTGTTAATATCATTGCATTAGGAACTGAAGATGACAAGATAAATGCATCCTCCTAGCTCAGCATAACAACAAATTAAGCTCTGGGATTGCTACGAGAAAAATTCAGAAGCCTTCGCAGCTTAACATAAGCTATCAAAGCACAAAAAGCAGATAACAGATTTTATAATATATGTGATACATGATACAAGTTTTTTAAAGACTGTGCTAATTGAAAAAAATTGAATGGTGATAATTTTATGTTATCTTATATGGTTTTACATTATATCAACAAGTTGAAAGTCTGACTAAATCTATACTAGGCCTGTATTTGCCTGACTGTGCTAATTGAAAAAACTGAATGGAGACAATTTTATGCTATCTTATATGATTTTACATTATATCAAAAAGTTGAAAATCTGACTAAATCTATACTAGGCCTATATTTACCAGATAACGTTGACATAACTATCAAAAAACGATAGTTTTATTGATGACTGTAACTTTTGTAAATATCTACATACTTTTAAATTGTTAACACATCAACGTAACATAGGACAATATAATTTAATTATTATATAGGCCTAATAGTGGCAATTTTCATGGTCACATTCAATACAACTCAATAATTGTAATAAGCTTGGTATAATTACCGAAAAACTCATCCATCTCCAACAGATAATTATTAAGTATTGACAATCACTTTAAAGAATTTTATGTAACATAACCTGCCATCAAAATTGAAGTGCTGTTAGCAGTGATGGGAAGTAATTGAGTAAAAGTAATCTGATTACAGTAACGATTCCTTTTTTGGTCCCATTTACTTGTAATCGTTACTTTTTAAAAAATGAAATTTTTTCTCGTAATTTACTTCTGGAAATAAAATTGTAATCATTACATTTTAGTAATCGAAAAGTATCGAATTGAGAATTTGGCAATGTTGCTTTCTTCTACACGCTTGCAGTCGCTGCAGCGGTGGTGAACTTTGCGTTCTTTTTAAAGCGAATGCAAAGCGCTGTACAGCTGTTGCAGCACCGCTGTATGGTCACTGCAGCGGTGGTGAAGCGAAGTCAGATCCGGCTTTGTGGGTTTTGCTGCATGGACTATCAGCCGTTCTTTTTTACACTTTAGTTTGTTGCAGCGAAACTGTGGCGATTTACGCAGCGACACGACATTCGACATGTCAAGTCAGCATTTCTGCGGAAAAACGTGGGAACGCGACATAAGCTGAAATGAGCGAAGTCGAATGTATTTTATGTATTTTTTTTCAATGGCGACCACAGCCAGAGCAATTTACGGGGAGCGATACTACATTTAATTATATTTCTGTATGGTTTCCATTTATTTCAAGACGTGTTCAAGAAATTAAAATTGCTGTTCTCAGCCTATAAAATGTATTTACAGTAGGCTATATCCCTTTCTTTGAAAAGAAGGTTATGTGTTCCACGGTATAAAACTAAGCTCAAACTAACCTCAACTTCAAAGTTAATTACCGAGCATTAGGGGCTCTGCTGAAAATACTGCTATATTCTCAATTGCTATAGGCCAGCGTTTCTCAACCTATGGTCCGCGGACCACTGGTGATTCGCGAAGATGGTGCAGATGGTCCGCAGACATAATTTAAAAAAATCATAAAGTAAAGAAGTAAACTCCGGTTTTAATATGTTTCCAATTCAATAACTATGTTTCCGTCAAATCAAAAAATGCATTTAGATTTATTTCGTTATAATGACCTACAATTAATACCCCAAATTTATTTATTATTAAATGAGAAATTTCCTCAAAACAGAGGTTTGTCTCCAACCAAACAAATACAACAGTCAAGCACTATCACATAAATCATCCTGTCACACAAAATATGATACCACCATTCAGAACTCTACACTGCTCACTACATTTCGCCACTTATCCCTGTCTTGTACATCTTCCTCCACTAAACCAAATCTTTCCATTGACATGTGTACATTCTGTATCCAGGTAGTAGCAGGTCGTCCTCTTCCTCTTCTTCTCTTACTTTCCCATTCCTGTACGATTCTAGGTATTCTTTCTTCTCCCAGTCTACGTACATGTCCATACCATCGAAGTCGTTTCCTTTCAATTGTGACTGCACTCTCTTCTTCTACTTCCATAATACGTCGTATTTCCGTATTCCTAATCCTATCTTTCCTGGATATCCTGGCAGACCATCTCCAGAAGTCCATTTCCAGTGCGTTCAATCTGTTAACCTGTTTTTTATTTAATGTCCATGTTTCTGCTCCGTAGAAGACTATACTCTGTAGTATGGTTTTGAATATTTTCGTTTTTGTACTATTGATTATATTTCTACTCCATAAAATTGAATTTAACATTCCTATTATTTTCTTTCCACTAGTAATCTTTTGATTAATATCCATATTTGATGTCCCCTCTATTTCCAGAATTGAACCCAGGTATCGAAAATTTTGCACTTTTTTAATCCGTCTCCCATCAATGTATAGCTCATCTAGATCATTCGTCAAATATTCTGTCTTATCATAGTTTATCTTCAGTTCCCACCTTTGATATTCCATTGACAACTGACGACATACATAATTGGCATCTTCTCCATCCTGTGTTGGTTTTTTATGGGGTAATAATTTAAGTGTATGCAGTGAGCACGTATGGTCGACACCGACCCGTGCGGCGGTTAATGTAAATAATGTGATTTATATGTGAGAATTTTTTTGTGAAAATAAATACACACTACTACTACTACTACTACTATTACCTGGTCATCTGCAAACAACAGGTGGTTTAAATATATTTCTTCAGATACCTCCAATCCCATCCTTTTGCATTTCCTAGACCAGATACGAAGGCTGATGTCTATATATATTTTGAAGAGTGTTGGTGACATGGGACATCCCTGAAGTAATCCTTTGCTTGTTCCTAATTTCCCAGAAAGTTTCCTCCCTATTTTAACCTGGCAGACATTGTGTCTGTATATTTGTTGTATTATTTTTATTACTGAAGTATCTATGTTAGACATATTTAATGCATTCCAAAGCAGTTTCCTTGGTACAGAATCATATGCTTTTTCAAGGTCTATGAACACCAGACCAATATTCTCTCCCTTTCTATTGCATTTCTCTAGAACTTGCCTCAGCGTGAAGATATGATCTATACAGGATCTTCCCGTTGTAAATCCACATTGTTCTTCTTGAGAGACGAATGCATTCTCTAAGTTTCTTTTCACTATTTTCCCCAAAATTTGTATAAGCGGATTCAAAATACAAATTCCTCGATAGTTGTTTCTATTTTTTCGATCTCCTTTTTTAAATATTGGTATAATTTGTCCAGATTTCATGTCTTCTGGTAATTTATCTCCCCCTAATATCTTATTCAACAGTTCCTTTATTAATTTGATTATCTTTTGACCCCCATATTTGATTAGTTCTAAGTTGATCCCTCCCGGGCCAGGTGATTTTCCATTTTTTCCACTTATTACTGCTTTTTTCACTTCAACTTCAGATATTTGCAATTCTACTCCTGTCCAGTCATTTCCAAATTCTTCTTCTATAAAATCTCCTCTATCTTCTTGCAAGAGTTTCTGAAAGTGTTCTTCCCATTCCCCAATTGTTATCAATTGTAGATTTGTTCCAGACTTCGTTTCCTGTCTGAGTCCTTTTAGTATAGACCAGGGGTGCTCAAACGGTCGATCGCGATCGACAAGTCGATCGCGAGTGCTTTTTGAGTAGATCTCGAGAAGAAAAAAAATTTTAATAAGTAGGTAGGTAACTAATAAAATAACACTGCTTGCGGCAAAAGGTGGCTTTATCAAAGGAACGCGCGGCACTTGTCAAAGAAAAGCCGCGTTGTTTCTAGACTAGACAGTGGAGTCTAGTCTAGAAACAACGAGAGACAGTACAGTCTAGTTTCGGGCGGCGCGTTTGACGGGAACATTCGAGACTTTCGTTCACGCCGATATAAATGTTGCGCCTGCAGGAATTGGAGTCATTCTGAATTGTAACTTGATGGCGATACTACGTCGATAAGTACAAAGTTTATTATTAAATAGTGGAAAATGAGTGCAGTGAAGAAATCTAAAACGTATCATTTTAATAAGGATTGGGAGGAAGAATTTTTCTTTTGTATGGTGAAGGATAAGTGCATTTGTGTTATTTGTCGTGCGTCAGTTGCAATACCTAAGCGTGGTAACTTAGAGAGGCATCATAAAACGGTTCATAAAAACTATGAAAAGGATTTTCCGCCACAGAGTGAATTAAGAAAACTAAAGGTACGTGATTTGATATCTTGTTTGAAAAAAGAACAATCCATGTTCACAAGACCAGTCAAACAATCAAAAGCTGCTACGATCGCGTCATTTAAAATATCTCATATATTGGCGAAACACAAGAAACCATTCGAAGATGGATCGGTGGTGAAGGAAGCATTTATTGAAGCGGGTGAGACTTTATTTGGAGATTTTAAAAATAAAACAGAAATCATGTCTGCTATTAGAGAACTTCAGTTATCTCGTCCGACTGTCACAAGGCGTATTGAAGTCATGAGCCAGGACATCGCAGATAAACTAAAACATGATATCATGGAATGTACATACTTTTCTTTACAGTTCGACGAATCCACCGATATGACAGACACTGCCCAGCTGTGTATTTTTATTCGGATGGTATTCAATGACATGTTGGCTAAGGAAGAATTTTTGACAATCATACCTCTGAAGGGGAAGACCCGTGGCGAAGATATATTTGACGTTTTCTTCAATTTTGTAAAAAACTACGAGCTACCAATATATAAATTAGTGTGCATTACAACCGATGGAGCACCAGCAATGACTGGAAACAAAAACGGTTTTGTGGCATTGTGTCGAGCTAATGAAGAATTCCCTTCATTTTTTTCATTCCATTGCATTATACATCAACAAGTTTTGTGTTCAAAAGTTTTAAACACGGAGGAAATTATGGGCATTGCGACAAAAATTGTGAATTCCATCCGTGCACGTAGCTTGCAACGGCGGCTCTTTCAGTTGCAGTTGGAAGATAGGGAGTCAGCTGAACACACTGATTTAGTTCTTCACACGGACGTCAGGTGGTTGAGTCGCGGAAAATTCCTAGAAAGGTTTCAAGAATTATTGCCCGAAATAACAGCTTTTCTAGACGAAAGAGGTGATGACACTCAGATTTTGAAAAACGAAAAATGGCTAAATGATTTGGCATTTTTGACTGACATCACAATGCACTTAAACACCGTTAACTTGGAGCTTCAAGGTAAAGGAAAAACTATTATTGAGATGATTAGCGCAGTAAACGCATTCAAAAGTAAATTGCAACTTATGATAGATCAACTGAAAAGAAAGGATCTGAAACATTTTCCGTCTTTGAAAGCAAGGATTCCTCAGTTGAATTATGATACGTATGAGGCTGAATTATCAAATATTTTGGGACAATTCGAAATGCGTTTTCATGATTGCAGTAAATTGGAAAATATAGCATCATTTATGAGTTATCCTTTTTCATGTAAAAACATTGAGGAATTAGCTACTGAAATAGCCAGTCAGTTTAATATGAACTCATGTTCTGTTGAAAATGAGTTGGTGCAGATTATATCAGATATACATCTCAAAGCTACAGCATCTGATACAAATTTCTGGTGTTTTATATCTGAAGATAAATATCCGAATGTAAGGCAAATCGCCCTTCAACTGACGGCATTTTTTGGGTCAACTTACTTGTGCGAGTCTGCATTTTCTGAAATGAAGATAATTAAGTCAAAATATCGCAATCGACTAACTGACGATCATATGTCATCATGCTTGCGATTAGCACTCAGTGGTTACGTACCATCTTATGAAAAGTATGCTGAGGACATGCAGTGCCACGCTTCAACATCCAAAGCCACTCCTTAGTAACTCTTTTGTTTTGTAACAACCAATAAACTCGCAATTTTGAATAACTATGAGTTTTTTCATTGATATTGTAGAGAAGAACCTAACTAAACCTAACCCAAACCTTGACTAAAATAATGTACCTATACTGCGCAGAAAGCTAATATCTATATATGCTACGGTACGCCCTACCTAGGTAGGTAGGGTGTATCGTGTATGTACGACAACCCTGCATCACACACACTTGCAGTCTCTCAGAGTCGATCGTAAGTAGTCTAAAAATATTGAGGTAGATCGCCAGCAGTTCAAGTTTGAGCACCCCTGGTATAGACCATGCTTCTTTAGATCTTCTAAAGCCGAGTTGGCTATTTATATTGGCACATGTTTTTTCCCATGACTCATTTTTCGCCGTTCTTATCATTCTCATAGCTTTGTATCGACAGTTTACAGGATGAAAGTATAAGAAGACTTTATACAACTAGAATGGAACAGCTATTAGATGAGTCATTTGAAGGAAATGCAAAAGAAACTTATGACTATATCAGATCGAGTATAAAAAGAGTAGCAAATGAAGTGTTAGGAACCAATGTAAATAGAAGACGCAAACAAGGAACAGAGTGGTGGACGCAAGAAATACAAAAGATGGTACAAGAAAAACGGACAGCATTTAACATATGGCTCAATGCAAAAACAGAAGAAACAAGACAGTTATATAAAGAAAAGAATACCCCAAATATGAAGAATATAGGCCTACATATAGCCTACTTTTAAAAATGGGATTAAAATTAGGGTTTGTAAATTTTTTTATACATTTAAGAGGTCCTATGGGTTCAAAAAGGTTGAGAAACGCTTGAATAGGCTAACGTCGTCAGTACTGTTTTCACAACTAATATCCAGGTTAGAAGTAATATTAACAAAAGTTACTCAATGTGTATGGAAATAGGTATTGATGTGTTTTGTTTATTTGTTTGTTCATTAATAATTTTAGACTTTGTAACATCCCAAGCAGCATTATTAGCTGAATCGCCCAATAGTTTCTGCCCTTGTGCCCCCCAAAAGAAGGAATTTTTAGGTACTGCCATTTTGTAAAGTAATTGTAATTGTAATTTTACTAATTACTTTTTTGTACCCCCAAAAAAGAAGGCATTTTTAGATACTGCCATTTTGTAAAGTAATTGTAATTTTACTGATTACTTTTTCAAAAAGTAATTTGTAATTGTAATTAAGTAAAATGTTTCTCAAGTAATTGTAATTCAGCCCAATTACAATTTTTTTGTAATTTTCCCATCACTGGCTGTTAGGCATCTTAATTGCAAAAGGTTTGCATCTGGTTTGAAAAGGGATAAATTAATAAAGGAGAATTAAAGCAAAAATATTTGCTTGACAAAGCTTAGTGGACTGTATTAAGATGCAATCTTTTCCGAAATTGAAATGAAAGAATGAATAAATTAATCCTAATTTATTAATTCTGATGTCAGCCTGTTAATAATAGATACATTGAAAACTGTGAAATACACTACAAATTTGCACTGTTGATGTCTGAACTTCTGGAGTGTTGATGTCAACTTGAAGTTAGATGGTTCGGTGTTGATGATTTTAGCCTGAAGTTACAATCGATGAAATAAGTGATACACTGTTTCACTTAATCTTGATAATTATAAAATGCAATATGTTTTGACTTTGTTTGATGAGATTTTACTTGTGTGAAATAAGTTCACCACTCGTGTTTGTGTTGAGATTGGTTGCACAACAATTGGTCATTTATTTTTGGATACACGAAAAATGTCACAATTAAAGGTATGAAAATTTATGATTTTCGAACAGTTGTTGTCGTTATTTTGAGATTAGAATGTCAATTAATTGAATGTCTGAATTGCTACACTATGACATGGTGCGCCATGTTGCAACCATGCGTACTGAATATTGATTGTGTTTTCATGATTTATTTCGTGAATGATAGATTAGTGAATTAACAAACGTCAAATCAGATAAATAAAAGACGCGCGCGTTAAAAAACGTAAAATACGGGCCTCCGGCGATTGTAAAAATTAGATGATTGAAATTGAGAAATTAATTAACCGGAGCCCGTACTACGTAACGCGATCCTTCTTGTTGAGGTTTCTGAAGCGTCAGGGAGATGCTGCAATCATATATATTTAATCGAATTGCGTGTTAGTAACTTTTCCATCTCAGGAAAAAGACATTGGCTAATGAATTTAGTGTGAGCTGCTCTGACCAATAGAAACTGATGTTGTGATATTCAGGCTTGGTATTCAGCAACAATTAAGTCGCTGAATGCCGAACAAAGCATATGTATGCAATTTCAAAAGAAGGGCCTTTGGGAAGTTGAAAATGAAATATATTTTAGACCTGATTGCAAGTGATTACATGATATATAAATCATAAGACTTTATTATAAACTTTAGAATATATTTGCTTGTAAAAGTTATGAATTTTGTAAGACGCTATTGCTATTTTTAGACGTTTGACTTGATGAAAAGTTTTCCTACCATGTATTGAAAGAATTACGAAAGTTTGGAATCTGAAGTTACTCTCAGAATTTGAATACGTGAAATGAATCACTATTAATTAGCAATAAACTAAATTTGGCGGATTCTATGAAAGTTTGCGAGTAAAATAAGAAAGGTGTGAACGGTTGGTAACAATGACGCTTTAGACAACTAGTGACCAAATTGGAAACTAACCAAAGTGCCATGGACGATAATGTTTGTAAACACATTGAAAATGATAAATTATACAAAACATAAGGTAAAAACACAGAAAATACGAGGCCTGTCTAAAAAGTATCCGACCTATAAATTTCATGCGCGTAATATTAATGCTAGGGTGGCGCCACTATGCACAATGGAAGAGGAGAGTTTAATGCACATGCTTGAATTTTTTCTCTGCCTTCGAAAGTGCCAGTCACTGCTTACTAGCCTCAGAGTGAGGTCCCATGATAAGCGCTCGGCGCATTTTGATATCTCTCAAGATGACTGAACGAATTGAGCTGCATCAAATTTTGTCAAAAGCTTGGTGATTCTCAAAGCGAAACAATTCGGAAGATTCAGCAGGAGTTTGGAGATGATGCTATGGGGGTAACACAAATCAAGGAGTGGTTCAACCGATTAAAAAAGGCCGCACATCGGCAGAGAGTGACCAGCATTCCGGGAGGCCTCAAACCGCTCGGAATGCAGCTGTCATTGAGAGGGTTGATCATCTGGTAATGGGTGATCGTCGTTTGACCGTACGAGAGATTGCCGAAGAGGTTGGGATCAGTAAAGATTCCGCACATGCAATTTTGCGTGATGATTTGAACATGCGCAGAATGGCTGCAAAATTTGTGCCAAAGCTGCTTTCAGCGGAACAGAAAGAACTCCGCCTTCAGGTTGCAAAGGATCTGGTGGACACTTCTAACACTTCTGCTGAAACTTCCGAATTGTTTCGCTTTGAGAATCACCAAGCTTTTGACAAAATTTGATGCAGTATCTTGAGAGATATCAAAATGCGCCGAGCGCTTATCCTGAGGCCAGCAGGCAGTGACTGGCACTTTCAAAGGCAGAGAAAAAATTCAAGCATGCTCATTAAGCTCTCTTCTTCCATTGTGCACAGTGGCGCCACCCTAGCATTAATATTACGCGCGTGAAAATTAAAGGTCGGATACTTTTTAGACAGACCTCGTATACATTCAGAAAGATACGCAAAACCCTTTGAATACATAAGAAAGAAAAAACTTTGTAATAATAAATGTTATATACGTGAGAATGATGTAACTTTTACCTAACCTAAATGTGAATTTACATACGTAAATGAACAGTATGGACATCTAATTTTGATGTAATGGTGAATTTTTGACAAGCATATTTGTTTTCTATGTACCGTATTTTTCGGACCATAAGACACACTTTTTTACTTGAAAACAGAGCCTTGAAAATTAAGTGCATCTAATGGTCCGAAGTAAACTAAAAAAATCTGAAGTGAAATTCACATAACTTCCTCTGCCCAAATAAAAGTTAGCCTCTTATTATAATGTAATTATTATGCATGGCATTATCTTCATCTTAATTGTTTGTAAAATGAAGAGAATGTTGTTAACACATCGTATCGCATCCCCGAAGGACATATAAAATCAGATTAATGCACTCACATAACTTCCTTTGCTCTACTGGAGAAATTAGGCAATTCAGCAATTCGCTGAACTCCATGTTAAAATAAAGCATAGGACAGGCAGTGTAATTCTCGAGATGGTGGTGCTAAAAATGCAGACTATGAACAAACAAACAAAGAATAAAAAACAAGTGACTGCAAATGTTTATTGAACTTTCTGAAATTTATCGAACATTCCCCTCAGATATTTCTTTATTGTAATCATGGCCAACAATACAACTTCTCACTCCACGTACTTATATAGAATAATAGGCCGTGAATGTTCGCATATTGAGTTGTTTACCAGGCAAGACAGAGTTCCTACAAACAATGGTTAGCTTACAACCAAACTTCAGAGAATTTAAAAAAAAAAAGTTTTGAATAAAAGTTTTATCTCTTGGTATAAGCACGCCATGTGCAGTGGCCTAGCAAGCTTAGGTGGTACCCGGTGCGGAAAATTTCTTGTCACCCCCCCCCCCCCCATTCGAATTATTAAAAGATGGAACAGTTCCAAGTGTTATTTTTTGGACAGTCAAAGGTAATCCCACGAGAGTTTAAGAGTTTATCGATAGATGCAGTTGCAGCGAATTTATCTGATGTAACTCGTAAACTCAACGGATTATGCAAAATTATTAATAATTACTTTGTTATATACAAACAAAACTAAGCTCCAAAATCATGGCATACTATGAATCAACCATGCATAAAGCGATTCCAGTTACCATGTTGTCGCCTTCTTGTAACCAGTGCTACCAATGGTGCACATAAGACATAGTTAACCTAATTCAGCCAATTTTGTTAGGATTAAGGAAAGACATACATATCAAGCACATTAAGTTAAGCTGTACATTGTACTGTTAAACAATAAATGCTATTTTAATTATTAATATTGCTATTATTATTATTATTATTATTATTATTAATCTAAAGTACGTTATAGACAGACAGATATACATTGTTTTCGTGAGCGAGAGATTCACGAATTGTGGGTATTACCGTTAATAAAATGAACATCTAGGCCAAAATACACTCCCAAAATTATGCAAAGATTTATTTCTGGAGTGATTTTTTAATTTTGTTTTCCAAGTGGAATCTCGAATTTTGGAAAGATGAATTTTGACAAAAGGACAACATTTTGTATTTATGTCAGGCCCTTTCAAGATGTGAACCGAAGACTGGAGACAGGTTTTCCTTATTTTTACATAAAGAAAGTTTTCTCGAAAACGGCTCTAACGATTTTCTTTAAATTTTGCACGTGGGTTGCTTATACTAAGAGCTAAAACTTTTATTTGAAAAACTTTTTCGAAATAATTCTCTGAAGGGTAGTTATAAGCCACCCACTCTGAATACGCGCTCTTTGCAATACGGCCTCTTGCAACGGAAAATCGTACGAAAACAAAATGTATTTGGGTTAGGTACCTTTTGGGGACGTGACACAAAGATTGACGACTTTCTCTTATTTGTAAGGGGAGGCTAACTTTTATTTGGGCAGAGGAAGTTATGTGAATTATACATAATTTTTTTATGGGATGATCCTAATAAATTTCATAAACAAGTAATGTAACTATTTTACGGAACTGTATTATTAATAATCTATTCTTAAATATGCGCACATACCAGTTCGAAATCTACACCTTTTCAACCTCAATTTCGGAAAAAGTAATTTCAATTTCGGAAAAAGTAAGTTCAATTTCGGAAATACGAGGGCTATTTTTTTTAAACCTCCGATGGGTCATAAAATGAAAACCACAGTGAAAATCAAAACTGTTTTATTTGGAACATTTAGGTACGGTACACCTTCTAGCTACTTCTCTACATAATCTTGCTCTGATTGAGTCATTTGTCGTAGCGTGGTACCATTTTCACTATACCCTCTTCATAGAAGCTTGCCGCCAGCGTATTGAGAAGGGTCTTCACAGCATTTTGAAGAGTTTTGAAATTCTTCGTTATCTCCCAGATCTTTCTTCAGCTGCCGAAAAAGATGAAAGTCACTCGGCACGGGAACGAGTTTTTGAAATCCATCGTGACAGGATGAAACGTGGATTCGTTACGACAATCTACAGTAGATTGCCGGAGACTTCGGGGTCAACTCACATTCGAAGTTTATTTTCGTCAATGTCATGACTGCCGCAGCGGGTAGAATTGGTTGCGGCTTGGGTAATATAAAATATCACCGATTGTTGAAGCCTCATTTAAATTAATAAAACAGAAGATACAAGAATCGGCAGAAATAAACACCCCTCCCCTAACCATATTATTCTTCGTATCTACGCAGCGGCCAGTTTAGCCCCGTTTTATTATTATACCTTTGTTGACTGCATTTAAAACTAAAAGAAGTTTCAATACGCATGTTGACTTGTAGAAAGTTGTTAAGCTTATTTAATTATTTTAAATAATATTATTTTCTTTAAATTTCCTTGAGCGATTTTTTACTTACAAAAACACATTTTTATTCGGCCCGCACCACCCTTGCTACGCCACTGGCCATGTGCAAAATTTAAAGGAAATCGGTAGAGGTGTTTTTGGGAAAATCGCAAAAACCAAATTTTCTTCACATAAAGTTGTGAAAAATGAAAAATATTGGTATCCGCATAAAAGACCATTATTAGCATTATTATTATATATTTATTTATTTATACTGGCGCAGTTAAGGCCATAAGGCCTTTTCTTCCACTGCACCAGTAAAACTATACATATCGTAAATAATACATACTACAGACAATACAAGAATTGATAAATTATAAATTAAAACTAAACATGCTACAGACAATAAAATTACAAGGATTTAATTACAAGTTTGATAAACTAAACTATAATAAAATTAATGACTAATAAAATGGATATTCAACTTATTTCTAAATTGTGGTACATTTCGACAATCTCTGATATGACAAGGCAACGAATTCCAAAAGTTATGAGGATGCTGAAGTCTGTCAGTAAGGCTGGTGTTTAAGTTGGTCAACAGAATATCGCAGTAATCGAAATGAGGCATCACTAGCGCTTGGACTAGACGTTTCGTTAGTTCACTAGGGAGGAAGTCTGTTGTGTAAAGTATTTCCAACCGTTTTGTCGCACCACCTGAACCTCCGGAGATCCCGTAGGTTGGCCTCAAACCTAAGTCTGAGAAGCAGCAGAGTAGCAGAAGTTGATATGCTGGTAGCGTTGATGTAGTGAAAACACAAATACTTGAAGAATAACTTTATTAAGCGTAAACGTAGATAAAAATACACTATGGTGCAGTAGAGAGTGTGACAAGCATCTACTAACACCCGCAGTAGAATACAACACAATGCAAAAATCATACTCCTTATATATTCGTAAAAGACGTGGGAAGGTGATGGCTGCTTCTCGGAATGTCCGATAATCCTTATTGTTATCGTGCAACTATAGTGAAGTATAAGAATGACACTCGGCAATTCACACGATAATCATAAGTCACCAGCTCCATTATCATATCGAAAAAAATGCTGAATCTTGTAATTAAACTATGTATCCTTCTAAAGTGACAAGCTATCTGAAAAAACCAGAGATACTCGGTGCCACATTGTCGCGTTATGCTTTATGCAATAAAGGCTTATTCAAACTAATGCAAAAATTTCTCACTATACCACAAGTCATTCACAGTTTTTAGAGAACGGAGTAATGAATATACCTTTTTACAGACGTGTGATACTTGAGTGAATCCATAAAGACGCCAAGATTTTTTACCGATAGGATATAGTTTATAGGAGAGCCATTAATTTGCATGCGCGGTATGGTATTAATATTTACTCTACTTATCAAACGCTGATGTCCCATTACAATTGCTTGCGATTTTCCTGTGTTTAAGGTAAGTCCAAAATTGTCTGTCCATTTGCAAACTGAAGCCAAGTCTTCATTGAGTTTCGTCAGTGCGTTGTTGATAAAGTCAGTAGTGGAATGAATGTATAGCTGTAAATCATCAGCATACAGGTGATATCTACAATGCTTTATTGTTTTGGTTACATCATTAATATATATGCTAAAAAGTAAGGGTCCTAGGATTGAGCCCTGGGGGACACCAGCCCTCCCGAAACGCCAAGAAGAAAAACGATCACCTACTAAAACACATTGTTGGCGTTCGTGAAGGTAGGAGTCGAACCAGGATATGACACTTCCAGAACTGTTCAATCTTTTAAGCTTACATATTAGAATATCAATGTCTACAGTGTCGAAAGCCTTACTGAAATCTAGTAATGTTAGTATGGTTAATTTACGTTGGTCAGTAGCTTCACGTATGTCTTCATTGATTTTTAACAGAGCCGATGTCGTGCTATGGCCAGTCCTAAATCCTGATTGATAGTCATCAAGTATATGATGTTCACATAAGTAGTCAGAAAATTGTCTGTGTACAATGCGTTCCAATGCTTTTGATAAAGTAGGAAGGATACTTATTGGTCTGTAATCATTGTTAGTAGTTGGAGTATTGTTTTTAGGTAGTGGTCGGATAATAGCTTGTTTCCACAATGTCGGGTATGTAGAAGTCATGAGTGAGGCATTAAAAACGTGAGACACTGTCGGTAAAATTATGCTAATTATTCTTTTAAGTAGGGTTATGTTGATACCATCTACTCCTACAGTTTTTGTACTTATACGGTTAAGTGCTTTCGTTACGTCTTCTGGTGTGATATAGGAGAAATTAAATTTTTCTTCTGTCAAGAGAGTAGCTTCTTGTAACTCATTCATTGTCTGCAGTTTTGTGGTTTTATTTAGAGTCGAAGTCTGTACTGACACAAAGTGTTCGTTGAGAGTTTCGATGGGGAAGGGTAGGTTTTCTACCTGATCATTTGTTTGTACTAAACCTATTGTTCTAAGTTTTCTCCACAGGTCAGATGGGTTTGAATTTGGTCCAATAAGGTCATAAAAATGTCTAAGTTTTGCGTTTCTAATTGCATTAGGAGTACAAAATCTAAACAGATAGGAAGATCAACTGTGGCAGCAAATTACTGGGATCTGAGTCACAAAATTTGCAAACAGGCATAATTACTGAAATCACCTGCAGCACAGATTTAGGGAAAAATATGCACACAAAAATTTGAAAATGGGCTCATTCCAACTGAAGACAAGCTGACTGTAAAGTACAAACCACCACCAAGGGTACACAGAGATTCTCCTGGCACACAAGGCCCAGCAGTTGTCAAGTAGTTTTAAGATGCAGGCCAATGCCTGAGAAATATATTCTGCCAAAAACTTGGTAAATGGAGTACTTCTTTTCCCAAACTGACCTTTAAAATCTGAAGAAGACTACTCCTCCTCCTCTTCATATGCAAGATGACGTTTCTACTATTAAAAGCATTACTTATGCTGAAAAATTTTAAAGATTTAACAATAATGTAATCATTAATCACTAACTATGATCAAAGATTTCTTTACCCCTGGCACACTTGCTTCACTGCAGGCTGTTTTAAAGCCTCCTTCGACACGAATTCATATTGGTTTTCATCCATTTATCTATTTGTTCCGTTTCTGTCTCATGTATACCATAAAGCGTTTATTCGCTGATAATGAAAAGGTTTTGTGAAGTAGGTCCTCCCAGAGTAACAGCAAGTTCTGTTTTTTACTGCCTCAGTTTTTCTTTCATAAACATTTCAATTAAATATAAGCAGTGAACCCTTCTTCAATAGAGCCTTTCCATCTTTTCCACACTCAGTTAAACCAATATTTCATTCCAGCCTCATACGACCCTTATGAAGTATATGTATATCACTTGCAGAATTGTTTGTGCCATTTTAAGAAGACCTCGTCCCAAACCATCGTCTATCTACAAAAGAACATAATAGCATTGTTCCCAAATCCAAAAATGTGCACCAACACCGATACCAACAAAGAACAAGTGCTCTTGTAGTCGCATGGATTTCCACAGCGTTGCCGCTGTCATTCACCTCTTAAAGTGAAGTGAACGTACTGTGGTACGTATTTGATAACATTGTATTGAACTACAGATAAGTGTGAATACGCCTAATTGCTTTTCTATTCACTCATTGACAGGTTGAAGAGGATTAGGATCACAGCAGCTAGTGAAAGTTCTTGGAAAAAGTCTTTAAAAAGTGGCACCCACAATATCTCAAAATGGTTTTGGAATTTAATTTCACTTGAAAATAGAATCCGCTATACAGAGAATTCCCCGAGTGGTGTCCGGGATACATAGTAGAATAGCACCATGGGATCTCCCCCTGTCGTAAAAGGCGACTAATAGGAGCAGCTGACCGCTGTCCTACCCTGTACCCACTGGGTTCATTGGGTGGATTGAGTAGCTTAGTGAACTCAGAAACCGGTCCTAAGACATCCAACCTCTTCAATCCTTACCCTTACCCATTAAGTTGGTTTTATCCTTGGAGGTACATCAATGCCGAGTAGATGTTACCAATTAAATGCCGAGCTTAATTAATGGCCGACCAACTGCCAAGAAACCAACTATCCCTCAATGGAAGGGTAGGCGATATCTGGCGCCAAAAAACGAGATCACTTGGCTAAGGCATGGAACCCCAACAGAAGAGTCCCTGGCCCTCCAGGTTGGGGGTTGGACGGGTGGCTGGTGTCCCCCTTGTTAAAACATCCTCACCACGAAATCTAATTCTAAGCCTCGGATAGGACAGGAACTAAGGAAACGAAACAGGCTAAGGAAAATGGACAATGATTTTGGAACATGGAATGTACGCTCTTTATATAAGACAGGAGCCTTACAGGCTCTACTAGCTGAAATTAAGAAATACAAATTAGAAATTGTAGCAATACAAGAAACAAGATGGCTAGGACAAGATGTTAATGATTATAAAGGGTATACAATATTTCAAAGTGGTAAAACAGGGGGAACACATGAATTTGGAACTGCATTCATTGTCAGCAACAAAATTAGGAATAATATAATAGATTTCAGACCAGTTAATGAAAGGATATGTGCAATAAGGTTAAAAACTAAACGAAATAATATGTGGATCGTAAATGCCCATGCACCCACGGAAGAGAAATCAGAGGAAATGAAGGATGAATTTTATCTAACCTTAGAAAATACATATAACCGTCTCCAGCAAAATGATATAAAAATTATAATGGGAGACTTTAACGCAAAAATTGGAAGAGAAAAAATATATCAAGGAACAATAGGTAAACATAGCCTACATGAAACGTCAAATGAAAATGGGAAAAGACTAATCGATTTAGCCGGAAGTAAAAACATGATAATAGCATCAACATGCTTCATACATCCAGATATTCATAAACAAACATGGATATCACCTGATGGTCAAACAGCAAACCAAATAGACCATGTTCTAATAGACAGAAGGTTTGCATCAAGTATATTGGATGTCAAATCAAGTCGAGGAGCATGCTGCAATACGGATCATTACCTAGTTAAGGTAAAATTCAGAACTAGAATAAATGTTCAAAAAATGGGTGAAAAGAAAAAGCAAACTAAACTTAAAATACAAAATCTAAAAAATAATGAAACGAAAACCCAATATCATGAAGAGATAACTAAAAGGCTAAAGAATAATGAAGGGAAAGAAATAGATATAGAAGAGCAATGGAATTTCATAAAGACCCAGCTAACGGAAACAGCCAATGAGATCTTAGGAACGGAAGAAAGAAAGATCAGGAATGGATGGTTTGACGATGAATGCAGAACAGCTATAGCCACAAGGAACAAAGCATATAGGGACTATATTGCCAGACCTACCCGTAGGAAACAGGAAATTTATAAAGGCTTAAGAAGAACAGCTGACAAAATATGTCGCAAGAAAAAGAGAGCAGCATTGAACAAATATGTTTTACAAATTGACTCAGATTTTAAAGAAAATAATACACACAATGCTTTTAAACAAGTTAAATATTTTAAAAAAGGTTTTAAAGCTAGTACGATCTTTTGTAAAGATTCTAATAATGTATTACTAAGTACACCAGAGGAAGTCAAGAAAAGATGGGTGGAATATTTCAGTAATGTTTTAAATGGTAACACTGAAGAAGGAAACAATGTTATAATTGAGAATAATCCGGATATGGAAGAGGAAATAATAAGCCCAGATGAGATTGATGTAACTATGGCTATTGAAAGACAAAGGAACAACAGAGCTCCTGGCATTGATGGTCTACCAGCAGAACTATATAAAAATAGAGCATGTATAAAAGAAATACATAAATTAATGGGAAAAATCTGGAAAGAAGAAAGTATCCCTGAGGACTGGAAGCATACAATACTATGCCCAATATACAAAAACAAAGGAGATAAACTATCCTGCCAAAACTACAGAGGAATATCCCTTTTATGCTCAGCTTACAAGATTTTCACAAGCATTTTGAAAATGAGGATAGAAAAATACGTGGAGCCAATACTTGGGAAATATCAGGCAGGATTCAGGCAAGGAAAATCCACTATAGACCAACTATATGTAATCAAAATGATTTTGGAAAGATTTTGGGAATACGATATTGACGTGATCAAATGTTTGTAGATTTTAAGCAAGCATACGATACAGTAAATAGAGCTAAACTGTATGAAATAATGGCACTCTTTAAAATCCCAAATAAACTAATTAGATTAACTAAATTAACTATGCAAGACTCCGTTTTCCATATAAGAATCCAGGCAGAATTGACAGAACCAGTGGTAACAACAAGGGGATTAAAACAAGGAGATGGGCTGGCCCCACTATTGTTTAATATAGTGTTGGAATACATAATAAGAAACCTGGATGTTAATACAGACAATACACTATTTTACAGCTCAAAACAAATAACTGCTTATGCAGATGACGTCAACATCTTAACAAGGAATCTGAGAGATCTTGAAAGAACCTTCATAGACCTAGAACAAAATGCTAAGGAAGTTGGTTTGGAAATAAACACAAATAAAACAAAAACGTTAATACAGACACGTTCTAATAAGACTGATGGTAATAATATAAGAATAAACACTCATTATATTGAGACAGTAGAACAGTCCGCCGGCGTGGTCTTGTGGTTAGAGTCGCTGACTACAGATCCGTCGGCCCGGGTTCGATTCCCGGTACCTCCTCGGATTTCTCTGAGGTAGGGAGGTCTGGTAGGGGTGCACTCAGCCTCGTGATTCCAATTGAGTAGCTACTTGATAGAGAAGTAGTGGCTCAGGTCAAGAAAACCACCAATAACGGCCGTGGGTGTCGGCATGCTGACCACATGCCCTCCAATCCTGCCATCTGCCTACGGGAGATGACGCAGCGGTCGGGTGGTAGGCCAAGTCCCTTCAGGGATGTAGCGCCACGGAGTTTAGTTTAGTTTTAGAACAGTATATATATCTGGGTGCAGTTATTAATGATAAATACAGTGAAACAGAAGAAATACAAAACAGGATTCGTAAAGCTAATAATGCTTACTAAGCACTATTGCCAATAATGAAATCTAGAGAGGTGCACAAATACACAAAGTTAAGATTGTACAAAACTATGATAAAGCCAATACTAATATATGGCTGTGAAACTTGGACAATGACAAAATCAACAGAAAACATGATTAATACATTTGAAAGAAAGATTTTGAGAAGGATTTTTGGACCGGTAATGGAAAATGGTCAGTGGAGATTGAGATATAATAAGGAACTGTACAGCCTGATGAAGGAACCACAAATAGGAAATGTTGTTAAAATTAAAAGACTACAATGGGCGGGCCACGTTCAAAGGATGGAAGATGGGAATATAACAAAAAAGTCCATGAAGGGTAAGATGTTTGGGAAACGACCTGTAGGAAAACCCAGGAAGAGATGGCTGGATGCAGTAAACGAAGACAGTAGGGGAATACTTAAATGCAGGAATTGGGAAAAGGATGCTATGGACAGAGAAGGCTGGAGGTCAAGAATTAAGAAGGCCAAGGCTCAATTTGGGCTGTAGCGCCATTGGATGATGATGATACAGAGCATACTGCAGATTTCTAGTTAGATTTAATTAAATCTGCATTTTTCCATCAAGACTCTGCTACAGTGCATACTGCAGATCTCTTGTTAGATTTAATTAAATCTGTATTTTTTCAACAAGTCTCTGCTACAGCGCATACTGCAATTCTCTTGTTAGATTTAATTAAATTTGCATTTTTCCAACAAGACTCTGCTATAGGGCACAGTGCAGATCTCTTGTTAGATTTAGATTATTTATTTTATTCTTATTTTTTGCCTAAAACTATAATATGTATGTTTTTTTTTATATAATGTTCAAAATATAATTTTAGTATGACTGAACTGACCCCGAACACGAGCTATGCTCATGCGGGGAAAATAATACTCTTTTCAAATTGTACTAATTGTGTTTATATTATTTTTATTTTTAATAATTTTGTATTAATTTGTATTTTCTAATTTGTAATTTGTAATAAAAAAAATAAATAAAAAAAATAAATCAATAAATAAATTGAAGAAGTGTTTGAAGATAGGGTAATTAGTAAGGGGTTATGGCCAGCAAGATCTGCAGATCTTCTTCTTCTTCTCCGTTTCACCCTACTTTGGGGTACGTTGAAACAATCACTTCTTAATGTTTTGTGTTTTAATTTTAGCCCAGTATTGCTTCATTCTTTCTGATCTTGCTTTTCTCTCGTATTCACTGATCTGAATCAGGGGCGTATCCAAGATTTATTTTCGGGAGGGGCTGTGGTAATCCTAACTTTACTGTCACTAGGGTTCAGAAGTTGATGATCTAAAAACGCCTAAAAATGACCTATAAATTACCTTAAATTTATGAAAATATGACATGAAAAATTTAAAATATGACAATATTTCTAAATATATATCTAAAAAAGGGAATATACAGTAGCATATTAATATAATAATAAACAAAGGACAATATTTTAAGTATGTTATTTGACTACTTTAATATTATGTTTACTATATTATTGAATTACGAGATTGCTTTGTCTACAATGTTGGAAAAGTTCATTCTGAAGACAAAATAGGAAAAAATGTAACGAACGAATGAAAATTTCCTAAAAATGACTGGTAGAAAATAAAATGCAAAATATGAGTAAGGTATTATTGTTCGTTTTGACGGAAGACGAACTTATACTACATCCTGCATTGTCTGTGATGTCTCAGAAAAGAGATGACATATCATCAACCTCTGAACCCTAATTATCACACACAATTATAAGGAACACGGTAGAATAACGCATTTCATCTTTTATAAGTCAAAATGTGCAATTGAACTGTCTACTATCTGAGAAATTAAAGTGCCCTTATGTGCAACATATTAGCATGACTTAAGGGTATATGTACGTGAATCATTTTGAAATTTATGTTTTTTTGTTTATAGCACTAAAAAATTGTGCTGAATTTTGTGCATCCATTGATATCTAGTTTATGTAGGTTTAGAAATTATTTGTGGCATTTAAATGGACATTTAAATATGTTTACATGCTCTGAGCCATGCCCTTAGAAAGGTCAAATGAGAAATTCACTATTAACTTAAAATTGAATTTCCCGGTAACTCTTATTTTACACACATATTGTTAGGTAGCTCCACAACCATTAGAGATAGAAGGCTGAAATTTGTTACACTAATTTTACATGCATATATGCATAAAGTAGACTACCATGATGCCCATAGGTATAAAATTAAAGAAAATGTGTCATGAAATATTGATCAAATTTCAAGATATTTTATATGCGATATATAAAAATTAATTGGATTAAAAATAATAACTTTAGCTGTATAAAAGTAGTCTACTTTGTAGAAAAATATGTTCATTATATGCATTAAAAAAATAAAAGGCGTCAGAGAAACCAGAAAAATGTTATGCCTATAGGAAGTGATAAGTGCATCTGAATTAATCTTTTTCATGCTCCTATAAAATGTGTAAATATATTAACTTGGTCAATTTTTTATACTTTTATCTGCTAGTTATGTTGTAGTAAGCATTGTTATAGAATCCTGTAATTTTGGTCCACTTCTGAGTTCATTTTCTTGTAAAATTTTAATATTTTAGAACAATTTTTTTTATCTTTTTGTGGTTGTTCACGTAAGCTATATATACCCTTAACATTTCGGGGGGGGGGCTGCAGCCCCCTCAGCTCCCCCCCTGAACTGAATCATTCGTTTGGTTTTGATTTTGACTTGGAACCTCTCTTTCTTGACTTTGGTTATTTTTTTTTGCAGTTTTATCTATGAGCATTTTTTCTGTGATTCTGAGTTCTTTTCCTTCTCCACTTCCTTAAACCAATTTGGTTTGGTCTTTTTGTTGCAAAAATATTCAAAGATTTTTTTGGTCAGTCTATTTGGGTCCATTCTGAGGATGTGTCCATAAAAATAAATTCTTCTTTTCCTCATTGAGTCCGAGAGTTTTTCAGTCTTCTGGTAGAGTGTTTCGTTTCTGATATGGATTAGTTTGTTGTAATGGAACTTAGGACCTAGGATTTTCCTTAATATCTTTCTTTCTTTGATCTCAAGTCTTTCAATTGGACCATGATTAGTGATGGACAGTCTGCAGATCTTATTGTAGGTAATTTTTATTTTTGGGAGAACTTAAAAAAATAAAGTGTATAAAAATAACTCTCATATTGTATAATTGAAGAAATGAAAGAGAATATAAGAGAAATTGCAGCAATTTCACAAGAAGAATTAATGCGTGTGAATGCAAACCTTCTTAAAAGATGTCAGAAATGTGTGGCGGTAGATGGAGAGCATTTTCAACATCTTCTATGACAAAGATATGTGATTACTCTAACTGTAGGCCTAATTTAGAAATCCATGCGCTTCAGTTGATTGGTTATATACATGAGCCTTTACCAGGCGACTGCTTGCTTCCAGGCCATTGTGCAGACTGTGCGTTCTCGGCACATTGCAAAAATAATATCTCTGTATTTGAATCATTTTGCCACAATTCTAATAATATTTTTATAGTGTCCTTGAATTACTTCAAAATCTTCTAGGTTTTGCTATTTTTACTTCAGTTTTTTATTTGGACATTGTGTCTTCATTTTTTCTAATTCTTTAGAAGCTGAAATGTTTCAATCTCCTCCTGTATATGCTATTAATTTCAGTTTATAGCCTGCATTATATGAATGCATCTTTTGTTTCTCCATGATGACACTTGCCACTAACTCAAACACAGCATAAACCAGGCACAGCAATTGAACAAAGGGAACAACTGGACAATGCGACTGCCAGTCAACAGTGTGGTATGTTCTGCCACTAACGGCCATGCCACTATGAGCCATGGAAAAGAAAAGAGGAATGATTGTCATAGTGATGAAATTTCCCTGCACATGAAGAGATTCAATATATCACACAAAGAAACGTGCGCTATTCAGTATGCTACTGCTACTGTTAAACTAACATAAGCATTTAACGGCAGTACATGTCACTAGCCTAGAATCTAGCTGCAACTACTGACCTGTATTTACCATTTTAATGTTATCCACCGTTCTGTATTTAAACACACCGGCACATTATTTTCTTAACAGTGATTTTATTTGCCATTCTGTATTTAATTTCATAATTTTAATCATCATTCGGAGATTTTATTAGTCATTATCAGGGCCCGGATTCTAATGACATGTCATCGTTTTTATTGATGCTGCACAGACATTGCCAAGTTGTAGATAAATCCTAATCATGGCTTCTGATTATATAATTGCATTTTTATTAGGTAATTTTTTGTCATTTTATGCAATTTTATACTTTTAAGGCGTTTATTTCAATTTTACATCATTATTTTGTCATTTGCTTCCTTATTTAGTCATTTTCACGCATTTACATTGAGTATATTAACTTATTGTTTTTATTTTTTTGTCATCCCCAGCAGTGCTGTCTTTGAATTGTTGTTTGTTTAATGCAAGAAGGACACACTCAGTGTTGAAGTGTTGTCATCTCTCAAGTCAGAAATTAGAATCAAAGGAATGCCAAAATTTTGTATTATATTTTGTACTATTTACATCATTATTTTGTCATTTGCTTCCTTATTTAGTCATTTTCATGCATTTACATTGGGTGGCTAGCATCATCCCCAGCGGTGCTGTCATTGAAGTGTTATTTGTTTAATGCAAGGAGGACACACTCAGTGCTGAAATGTTGTCATGTCTTAGTCGGAAATGAGAATCAAAGGAACACCAAAATTTTGTATTATATTACTACAGCAAAACCCCTCTTTAACATTCCTGCCATTTACATCATTTTATGCTGGTCCCGTCTTTTATCCTATAACAACAATACATAGTGTTCCTGCCATTAACAACTTTTAAATAATTGTATTTCCTGCCATTTACATATTTTCCGCATTAACAACATTGATTTTCAATGAGAACTGCTTTCACTTAACTAAATTTTCTGCTAGGTTGCAAACTCTCTTAGAAGCGGTGTCAGTTGCTATTTGCTTTTGTACAGGTGAAGTTGGTTTCTTTTGTGTGGGTGCAATTTACTGCATTTTATTATACGTAGTTATTCATATAGCATAATTAGTCGTAATTTGAAGCAACACCAGTGTTTTGTGTTGCATGATTTTTGGCAGTATCATGGAAGCGAAGAAAAACAATAGAAAATGTTAATTCAAAAATATATTGTAAGTTTTCACAGTGAAGCTATATTATAAAGGACATAATATTGAGTTGGGTCTAGCACATATACTTCACTTTTTGTATAAATACATGAATTAGTTTCGAAGACCATCGTCATTCATAATCATCAGATTAACACCAACTGCCGGCTAGACGATTGTGTTATCCTCTTGGGGAAGTTTGCTGCATTTGGTCATGAGACATTCAACTGTTGGGATGTCAAAGTTCTTAAGATGTTCTTTATGTTTGTGGATGAATATCCTCTCCCAAACTGAAAGTTTCTTGTAGCCTTCGACACATTTAATTAATTTTGGATCCCGACTGATGTCATGACCTTCATTACAAAAGTGGGCCGCTATTGCAGATTTGTCTGTATTTTCTTGTTTAAGATGTCTCATATGCCATCAGTAGTGCAGTAATTGAAAACAACACTATTATACTTCCATACAGGAGTCAGGTAAACTAATAGACAGCACTGCGAGGAATAGCATTCAACAGTGCAAAGAGGTTGGTAAATCAAACTTTGGTATAAAAATTGTTCATCTAAATGTCCAATATACAGTGTGTCCCACGCAAGAGTTGGCCAATGACGCGGGTTCCTGCGGCGCGGCGGGCACAGCTCCAACTCCCGAGCGAGCGGGTGAAATATCTACGCTAATAAAGCCGCTAATGGCGTTATGATTCAGGTTCTCACATTTACAGTTGGAATTACAATGAAAATAAACACGTACCTCATCACAAGAGTTGTTGGAAATGTTCTCCTCTCGCATCCACACAACACTGACACCATTTTAGGAAATTTTCTTTCACGCGCATAAGTTCAGCTTCCGAGACAAAGTTCATTTCTCTTGTGATAGGCCTATGTGATATTGTCTTTAAGTTCTTCTAACAGTATGTGAACATTATTTATGGAGAAACTTGAAAAATAAAGTGTATAGGTCAACTTCCCGTACATTACAAAGGAATCGGGTGAAATATCTACGCTAATAAAGCCCGCTGTTGGTGTAATGGTTCAGGTTCTCACAAAGAAAAACATGTGATTTATCTGGCAATACTGGACGTGTGTCGTTGAACTGCCACGACCTTGACTGTGTCGACGAAGTACAGTAGGTCAGTATTCCTTCTGTTTGTGTCAGTGTAGATTTGTTGTTACAATGCCACGACATAGGCTTACGTATACAATAGAACAAAGGATAATATGTACGATTCGTATGTGATTACATCATCATGCAAGGACGCAAGACGTCGGTTTTTAGAAAAATTCCCAGGTGTACGTCCTCCAAGCAGAGAACCGTGCAAAAACTTGTAAGTAAACTTTGGGAAACGGGTTCGATTCTCGATAGGAAACGAGAGACCAAGCGGCGCGTACTTACTGAAGAGAAATCAATTCTATCTCGGAAGCTGAACTTATGCGCGTGAAAGAAAATTTCTTAAAAAGGTTCCAGTGTTGTGTGGATGCAAGAAGAGAACATCTCCAACATCTCTTGTGATGAGGTACGTGGTTATTTTCATTGTAATTCCAACTGTAAATGTGAGAACCTGAATCATAACGCCATTAGCGGCTTTATTAGCGTAGATATTTCACCCGCTCGCTCGGGAGTTGGAGCTGTGCCCGCCGCGCCGCAGGAACCCGCGTCATTGGCCAACTCTTGCGTGGGACACACTGTATAAGCTATAAAATAGATGCCATTCAGATATGGCTGAACAGTATAAAAGCTGACATAGTAATATTTACAGAACATGGTATAAAATGTGTGCAAATGCAGTAGTTTAATCTTGACAACTATACCTTGCTGGCATACTTTGGTAGAAAGGATCTCAAGGGAGGTGGTGTGGTGGTTGCGATAGTTCCACGACTTGGACCAGATTACGAATCCTACATACACGCAACACGCACTACACCTGGTACCATTCATGACTAATTACGCCAAAACGACATATTACAGAATCAAACAAATTACACCTTCAGACAGAGGACCTATAAGATGACATACCACATTACGTTACGCTACTTAATTAAATAACCCTTTGATATCAGAGTTTATTTATACCCAGTAATAATTATCGGACAGAAGGGATACTTATATCAAAATACTCCCACAGATGAGACCGACATTCTTAAGATCATCATATGACAACAAGACTTTAATTAAAAGACTTATATAGTGATTTAGATTAAACAGGAAATGGGATGGGCCGAGTCCAGACTTGACGTCTCGGGCCATTAATGTCACTTTTGAGCTATGGAATGAGGGGAGAAAACGCATCTTTTAACGGCAAAATCTTGGAAAGACGCGAGAGGAACAAATTTAAGAGAACCAATAAGGGCACATGTGAATATTAGTTAGCCAATCGAATGACAGAAAAGAAGGAATATGTATCGTAAAGTAAATGAAGATAGAAAACTGGGGAAGCGACCCAGCATCTCTTGTTGCATCGAACTCCGAGTGGAGCAGAAGTCGTCAGAATCCGCGCTATAGAAATCAGATAGGCACCAAGTATTAAGTATATATTGTCCGCCGCCGTGGGTGAGTCGGTAGCACGCCTGCCTTCCCCTCCGGCGGCCCGGGTTCGATTCCCGGCCTGGTAGGGGATTTTTCAGTAGTGAAAGATCCCCTCCCCGGGTTCAGGACTGGGTAGGTTAAGTCTTAGGTTAAGATAATGCACATTGTGCGCGATTCCATCTTTATTTTATATTATTAAGTATATATTTGAAATAGGAAGTTAAGTTTATTTTAGCGCGTCATAATAGGGATCAACGTTATCGTAAAGTATAGGTGTATTGTGCCATTTAATATATAAAAGATAAGAAGTTTATTATACACACGTCAATAATACACTCTGATAAAGTATAAAACACTAAAGATTCGCATCATCTGTGCAACGGATGTTTATAAAGCCTAATAAACTAATTTACTGCAAAGTAAATAAATATTGAACTTTTAGAGATATTTTGTGTTGTTATTTATATAGAGTCCGACATTCCTTTAATTCGAAAGCACCACGGAGACAGAGTACTCGTACTATCTGAGATTAGCTAGGCAAACACTACTTCTCTGGCGATTCGGAACTGATCTGCAAATAAATTCATCTGCCCAACGCAGATTGGCGCCCGCAGATCGGTGAAGTTGTGATAACAACCCGAATTACCGGAGGGCGGTTAGGTTGTGTTTAAGACCACAATCGAGACTGCCCCATGCTGACGTCCCAACTGGGGCCAGATTTTTTCGAATTAAAGGTAAATTTCACGAACTTTTCAGAGAAAATTTAAAGACAATAAAGAATTAAGGAAACAACACTTCAAAATTTTTTCAAGTTGGACATTGAAATTGCATACAGACAAATTTATTTGGACATTTATACGGATAGACAGAATATAAATAATAAAAGACGTGTGTTAGAGAAAATTAGGCAGGCATTCTGGGATTAGAACGAGAGCAACAGCTGGCTGACAGACTGAAGGAAGGAAGGAAGGAAGGAAGGAAGGAAGGAAGGAAGGAAGGAAGGAAGGAAGATCCATGACCCACCGCGGGATACCCACTACCATCGAAGGAACAGAAAGGTATTGTTTAGAGAATCTTTTCATGTAGAAAATTCAGTATTCTCCATTTAAGTGTAAGTAGTAAATTTTATGAAGTTACGAAATAATAAAATAGTAAATAAAATGGACACTGAGAAAACTGAAGCCTCGGTTTCAAAAGAGATTCCTTGTGCTGAGCCACTAATTGAACAAAACATAAATATAGAAGAAAATAGGAATATGAATAATGATATTGTGTCTGAATTACCTAATGTAGTAGCATGTGAAAGTGAAGTGATCCCTACTAGTACTATTCAGAGTAACAATACAGACATGGATTTATTGAGTAATACTATTTTAACCCAAGTAGGAGCAATAATGGCTCAAGTGACTGCTCAATTATCTGACATAAAAACACAGAAGAGCACACAATCTGAACAAATACAAAATGAATTGAAAACACAATCTGAACAAATGAAAACACAATTAAGCACCCAAGTAGAACAATTGAAAACACAGTTAACTACTCAATCAGAACAGCTGAAAACAGAATTTAGCACTCAAACAGTTAAGTTGAGGGAGGAAATTAGTACACAGTTAAATGCCCAATCTGATGATTTAAAGCAGCTAACCGAACAAGGTAATAAATCGAAAGAAACAGTAGAAAAACAAAGAACTGAAGTTGAAAATAAATTAAAAGAATTGGATTCTAAGGTCACAACCCAAATTGCAAATTCAGAAAGTGTATTATCCGGGCAAGTTGATTCTGTCCGAGGGCAGGTAAGTGAAATTCAGCGTGTGACTGTAAATATGCAATCGGAAATAGACCGATTGAGGCAGCAAGTACGAGACCATGAAGTGTCTATTGAAAATAGGGAAAACCCACCTGTAAACACCCCGGTTACCA
The DNA here is from genome assembly GCA_964059195.1 of Ectobius pallidus. NCBI lineage: Eukaryota > Metazoa > Arthropoda > Insecta > Blattodea > Ectobiidae > Ectobius > Ectobius pallidus. Next base: position 54,797,699 of record CAXKWD010000007.1, on the reverse strand, counting down.
ACTCGACCACCTCTCTCCCAGTGAATAATTTTCACCTTCCTACACCACAGGAACTTCCCAATCCATTATTCAGATCCAATAACGGATTGAACTTACCTTCCACTAGTGGAGATAATTTAATGCATGATATACATTCATCAAATAGTGTGAATAATTACGCACTGAGTAATAATGATTTACCATTACCCACTTTCGAAGACTCACAAAAGACAAATCCTGTGAGGTATTTAAGTGAGTTAAAGACCTATTTTCGGTTACACAATGTACCAGAAAACCTCAAAATGGTTTTAATTTCTCGATCCCTACAGAAGTCAGTGCTTAGATGGTTTCATGTTATGAATGATACTCAAAACTTAGATATGCAAAGCTTCGAGGAGGCCTTTTTGCAAGAGTATTGGTCGAAGTCAACACAGGAACATATAAGAAATCTTGTTTTTTATGGTAAATATGACCGTAGTTGTAGAATGAATTATTTAGAATATTTTATTTCCTTGTGTGACCAAAAACAACTCCTGATTCCGAAAATTGATGAGCAAAGTTTTATTCAAGCCCTCTGTCTTCATTTTCCAACCTCGATAAAAAATAGCTTGATAGTAGCATCTCCACAAAATATAAGCGATATGTTACGCTTATTGAAATCCTTGCAGGAGGTCCCCAATCAACCAGTAAGAGTAGGACAAAATCCTCAGGTGCCAGATGCTAATAATCAGAAAAAGACCATAAATTATGTGCATACTGGACCAGAGAATTTTGAAAGTGAGGTCGGGACACCGGTAAATAATAATCAAATGCAGTATAAAAGGAAGGAAAATTCCCATTCGCAAAATCTACAGCGAAGAAGCCCGGAGCCCTATTGGCAAAATTATGAATATTAGAGAGGTACGCGAAATCCATTCTGGAGAAACGGAGACAATAGGAATGCTAATAATAATAGTAACTATTCCCGATACAGGCCTTACAATAATAATCAGCAGTACCAGAGATCCAACGGACGAGGCAGAAACTCGTATGGTAATTATTCGCGAGGCAGGAATTTCCAGAATAACCGTGGTAGAACACCCTCATGGTATTACCGGAGCCACTTAAATCAGGGATATTTCCGTCCACAATTTCGTGGTCGTGTAGTGAACAATCGATATATAAGAAATGATAACAATGACAGGTTTGCCCAGGCCGAAGCAGAGAATCGTCCCAGATCCCCCGATGATAGAAATAGCGAACCGACAAGCCGACCAAGTTCCCCACCAGCTGATGTAGCTTTAAACGCTTAAGGGCTTCTTTAATACCTCCAACCGGAAGCCCTGCGTCTATTTGCAATTCTGGAGGAAATATAAACTCATCTGAAGCCTGCAGTGATGATAACCCTACAAATGTAAATAAAGAGGACACAAACAGGATAGGAGTTCCCCTTGTAAATATGAACCCCCATCTTACTCCTAAACCACCAATGAACACACAAGGTGACATTTCATCCGATGAGAACAATAAAAATAATCAGTTGATACATGACAATACCACAACACCAACACCTGAAAACAATGCACAACTCAGTAACGATGAACCACAGGCAGATGTAACTATAGGCATTCTACAAAGGAATGATGTTAACACAATGAATATGAAATCCCCTGTAATAAACGCACAAATAGGAGACCAAACATATCCTATAACATTGGACACAGGATCTGATGCAGAAATAATGTCTCGCGCTAAAGCTATAAAGTTAAAGTTAAAGCTATAAAACAAATACTCCCAGTAAAGAATATGAGCGCCCAGTTAGCCGTAGGCCAGAAAAGGTGTAGAGTCACAGATCAGTGTTTAGTTCCCGTAACCATAAAAGGGCAGACATTGGAAATATTATTCTTAATCGTCCCAGGTTTGAATCTCCCTATTATAGTCGGTTGCCAAGTATTTAGGAAATTGCAAGCCATACTAAATTTCCGTAATAATTCTATGGAATTTATCAATGAACAGAACACAGAAACTGTAATCCCTTTTAACGTAACAGAAATAGTTGAAAGAGAGAGTTCCCCTGATATTGGAGAAGAAAGCTTTTTGTGGAATATGTTCAAGCAGGAGCTCACCCCCTTGTAAGAATTAGACCCGGCACTCTAGACCCAGCTGACCGCTCAGCAGGGAGCCTCACACCCCAAATAAACTCCATTCTTAAATAAACTGGCATCGATTCACGACACGAATCCATCAATGTAAATAGCTGTAGTACTGAAAACATCCAGGAAATAATTACTACTAAAGTCAATGAAGCACACGGATTGGACCCAGTTCAACAGCGAGCCTTATATGAGGTATTATATAAACACCGTGAAATTTTCAGAAAAGAAATTGGAAAATGTAAATTATACACTCACAAAATTTTAAGATCTTCTAACATTCCAATCCGGCATAGGCCAAGACCCATTCCCTTAGGATTGCGTGGTAAGGTAAATGCAAAGATTAAGGAAATGACCGAGCAAGATATTATTGAAGATGCTAATACAGAATATAACAGCCCTTTGTGTATAGTATTAAAGCCCTCGGGAGACGTGCGCATCACAATCGATGCTAGGGCCACAAACCTCCAGACGCTGGATGACAATTACCGTCCCCTTACTTCAGATGAATTACTGTCAAAAGCTAAAGAGGGAAATTATTTTTCTACCACCAATTTAGTTTCCGCCTTTTGGCAGATCCCATTAGACGAAGATTCGCGTGATTTGACAGCATTTACCTATTTAGGAAAACAGCACAGGTTCAAACGCGTGGCTTTTGGGTGGAAAACCTCTTCAGCGGCACTTCTAAGGGCACTGGCTAAGACTTTTGACGATGAAGATCACGATTTCATAATTCCCTTCTTAGACGATATTATGATAGCCTCCCGGTCTAAGGAAGAACACATAAAACACATAGATTTCACCCTAGGAAAGCTAAGGCAGGCAGGATTTACTATGAATATAGAGAAATGCAAATTTTTTCAGAAGCAGGTAAAGTTTTTAGGTTATAAGATTTCAGAAGAAGGATGTTGCATTGATGAAGAAAAAGTCGAAGCAATTCTGAAAATTCCTTCCCCTAAGAACTTAAAACAGCTGAGATCATTCATAGGCGTGTGCCAATACCAGTCCCGTTTCGTGATAAATTTCGCTCATTAAGTATACCCCTTAAGGAGCCTTCTGAAAAAAAAATCAGAAGTGGTTGTGGACAGCGGAACATGAATTAGCCTTTCAAAGGGTTAAGCAGCTGTTCGCTAAGTCTATATTGCTACAGGAGCCTGAAGAAGGCCTAGGATATTTTATTCAGTGCGACGCTAGTGCCAGAGGCCTAGGTTCGATCCTGTTCCAAGAGAAGGAGGGCGAAAAGCGAATTATTGCCACAGCAAGTAAAGGCTTGAGTATCGCGCAGTCTAGAATGTACCCAACAGAACTTGAAATTTATGCAGTCCATGAAGCCCTGAATAAATACAAGCATTATATTTATGGAAAGAAGGTTACAATCTTGTGTGATCATATGAGCTTGAGTTTTATTAATCAAGTTAGGCTCTCCAACTCCCGAGTAAGCAGACTTATCCATAGCTTGACTAAGTACAATATAGAAATTCAGCACATTAAAGGGTCCCAAAATCTACTTCCGGACATGCTTTCAAGATTACCTAGTCACCCAGGGATGGCTTGCATAGAGGGTCAGGTGGAAAAGGAAGTAAAAATCCTGGAAATCAAAATACATGACCGGTATAAGCTAAACGCCAAGTTAGGAAACTTAGAAAACCTTCAGGCCGAGGATGAGTACCTAACCGGAATTGCCGGTGGATTGCAGGGAATCCCTGAAATAAATACTGAAATTACCGAAAGAGAAAACATACCGAACACGCTTGGAAAAATGAATAATATCATTTATAAATTGTGCGGTACCGACGTACTTACATGGCGACCATATATTCCTAAAGCTTTGGAAGTGGACGTTATCGCTAGCTACCATGAGAATCTTGCGCATAGCGGCACTGATAGAATGGTGAATACAATAAATGATCATTTTTACATAAAACATTTAGGAAGGAAAGTAAGGCAGTATGTACGATCCTGTCATTTATAAGAGCAAAAATGTCACGTATGAAACCACTCCAGGGGCTATAGAGGCAACAAAACCTAATGAGCTAATTTGTGCCGATATTTTAGGGCCACTTATAAAATCAAACTTTGAATTCCAGTTCATCTTTGTGATGGTGGATGTTTTTAGTAAGTTTGTGGCACTATATCCACTGAAGGATTTATCCACTAGAAATTGTTTGAATAAAGTCGAGGAATACCACAATACGCACGGCGTTATTTCAGCTTTTTTGACAGATAATGCTAGCATTTTTTCAAGCAACAAGTGGCAGCAAGGCCTAAATAAATTAGGAATGAAGAAATACAGTTCCTCAGCTTTCCATCCGGTAGGCAATTTGAGTGAAAGATATATCAAAGAAGTAGTATCATATCTACGATTATTGTATAAAAATGTATGAATACATAAGGTAAAGAGTATTGGTAAATAAACATATATGCATATGAAATGAGAATTATTAAGTAGTCAAATAGGTAAAGACTACCGGTGATGTGAAAACAAAATGGTAGAAATAAAATGATATGATGAATAAAGAATCAAACGATGTAGATTGGTGAACGCACAAAGTTGTGAAGGAATCCTCTTTTGAAATTGTAAAGGAATAATGTACATGAAAATTTGGTCTAAACTTACCTCACCACTGCAAGAAATCGAAGTACGAAGAATTATTGTGACCAGTGTTAATAAAAAGGTGTTAAAGAAGGCAAAGTGAAGAAATATAAAATGTGAAATGCTATAATATGTTAAGGGTTATAAATTGAATAATGTTATGTTTAACAGAAATTGAAGGACACGTGAGGACCATCATCATATATTCATTTGAAGTGTGGAATTCTACAACAAGGTATTGTTCATATATGTATTTGTAATTGCTTTGAAATTTATGTGTTTTCAAAAATGTTGAACTAGGCGAAATGCGAATGTTGCACAGATGAGACAAATAAAAAAAATAAAAAAATAATTTAAAAGGATATTTAAAAGAAAAATGCGATATAAAAGAGAAAGCGATTAAGTGAGAAAATTGGCTAACTTAAATAATTAGAGAAGCAAGGATATAGTAGGGATTGAAAGTGAGGGAATCAAAAGTTTTAAAATCATGCATTTCTCGTAATCATGGATGTTTACAATCTATTACCTGATTATTAAATCTTTTCATTCGGACATTTATGATAGTTCCACGACTTGGACCAGATTACGAATCCTACATACACGCAACACGCACTACACCTGGTACCATTCATGACTAATTACGCCAAAATGACATATTACAGAATCAAACAAATTACACCTTCAGACAGAGGACATTAAGACCTATAAGATGACATACCACATTACGTTGCGCTACTTAATTAAATAACCCTTTGATATCAGAGTTTATTTATACCCAGTAATAATTATCGGACAGAAGGGATACTTATATCAAAATACTCCCACAGATGAGACCGACATTCTTAAGATCATCATATGACAACAAGACTTCAATTAAAATACTTATATAGTGATTTAGATTAAACAGGAAATGGGATGGGCCGAGTCCAGACTTGACGTCTCGGGCCATTAATGTCACTTTTGAGCTATGGAATGAGGGGAGAAAACGCATCTTTTAACGGCAAAATCTTGGAAAGACGCGAGAGGAACAAATTTAAGAGAACCAATAAGGAAACACATGAGACCAAGAAGGGCACATGTGAATATTAGTTAGCCAATCGAATGACAGAAAAGAAGGAATATGTATCGTAAAGTAAATGAAGATAGAAAACTGGGGAAGCGACCCAGCATCTCTTGTTGCATCGAACTCCGAGTGGAGCAGAAGTCGTCAGAATCCGCGCTATAGAAATCAGATAGGCACCAAGTATTAAGTATATATTTGAAATAGGAAGTTAAGTTTATTTTAGCGCGTCATAATAGAGATCAACGTTATCGTAAAGTATAGGTGTATTGTGCCATTTAATATATAAAAGATAAGAAGTTTATTATACACATGTCAATAATACACTCTGATAAAGTATAAAACACTAAAGATTCGCATCATCTGTGCAACGGACGTTTATAAAGCCTAATAAACTAATTTACTGCAAAGTGGACATTAAATATTGAACTTTTAGAGATATTTTGTGTTGTTATTTATATAGAGTCCGACATTCCTTTAATTCGAAAGCACCACGGAGACAGAGTACTCATCTCTGTTACCTGAGATTAGCTAGGCAAACACTACTTCTCTGGTAATTCGGAACTGATCTGCAAATAAATTCATCTGCCCAACGCAGATTGGCGCCCGCAGATCGGTAAAGTTGTGATAACAACCCGAATTACCGGAGGGCGGTTAGGATGTGTTTAAGACCACAATCGAGACCGCCGCATGGTATTGGCAAATAATGAATTTGATTCCTGTTATATGTCATGCATAAAAACTGAGAGTGTTGAAAAATCCTTTGAAAGTGCTGGTATTGTATTAAATACAAACAGAGCAGTTATAAAAATCTTTGGACTATATTGCTCACTTATTGCCATGGTTACTGAATTTCTGGAACACCTTGACAACTAACTTGACAAACACAATAATGTTAATAATAAATCTCGTATTATACTTGCAGGTGATTTTAACATTAAATTAGAATATAGTAACAATGACTACAAAAGGTTCCTAGATATCATCAATTCAAATAATGTTATACATCAGTATACTAGAGTAAATGCATCTACCACAACAATAATAGATCATATAGTCACTAACCTGCCGGGGGATGATACTACAACTGATGTTATCAACTCCTATCTATCAGATCATTATGAGCAGATTCTTTACATTAAAAATGCTTATGTAAACTTAACAAGTAATAAAATACATGAATACAGAATAATAAACAAAACAAGTACGGAAATCCTCATCTTTTATTTAGCTAAAGAAACTTCAGCTGTACATACTTTCATTAAGTATACTGCCTTGCTAAGTTCAGAGGATAAGATGTTAATATGTTTCTCCTAAGATAATCGTTGATCTAGCTGGATGCGCAGAAAGAATGGTCTAAGGTAGTCATAGAGATGAAATCGTCAGATCACGCTTCATTTTGTATTCCTCTGTTATTCAAATCAAAAAATATTATTTTTGTCTTAGTTTTGTTCAAGGTAAGACCATTTGATCTAAAGTATTGTTCCAGGAGTGCAATAGTGCACAAGACAGAATTTAGAAGGGAGCATAAAGATTTATCTGAGCAAAGAAAAGTTGTATCATCGGCATATGTGACTGTGCGAAATGCATTACCTCTTGGAATATCATTAATATATAATATAAATAAAACTGGCCCCAACACAGAACCTTGGGGTACTCCACTTTTAACTTCCTGGAATTGAGATTTAGTACTTGATATGTGATTATCTACCTCAGAATTTATTTCTGTACATTGTACCCTTCCCTTCAGATATGTGTGATGTGCCTCTAAAGCCATATTTCTCTATTTTGTTTGTAGGTTATGGTGTACACAGTCGAAAGCCTTCGACAGGTCAAGAAGAATAGCTGCAGTTTTATTATTATAATTTGGTTGTTCCATAACTTCATGAATAAAAGATATTATTGCAGTAGAAGTGGAATGGCCTTTCCTGAAGAGTTGACTTTTTTGTAGAATCTCATGTTTGTTAAGAACGTTGGCTATCCTGACTAATATTACTTTTTCAAAAAATTTTGCAATGACAGATGTTAGGGATATAGGTCTGTAATTAGTAATATCTTGTTTATCCCCCTTTTTATGTACAGGTCTAATTATACTTATTTTGAGATAGACAGGAAAGACACCTTCTTCCATAGCAGCATTAAATAAATGTTCAAGCAGCATGTCCCAACCACTGGAGTTTTTATTTGGTACTTATTTATAATTTCATGCTCAGTAGTGGGAGTTAAATAAAGTGAATCTCGGGTAGGTTCAATGGTTACATTAGTACCAATGTTGAATGAATCATTTATAATATTTGCACAGTTTGTAAAGTAATTATTAAATTCTTTACAGACTTCCTCCGGGGTATTTATAATACAGTAACATAAAAGTGATGAACACTTGATAAAAATACTTAGTTATGATAGTGGTTAAAAGATCGGTTAAAAACAATAAAAAAAAAAACACAAAACACAAGACGTTTCAGCCCGCCCTCCAGGCCTTCCTCAGTCAGACTGATTATATGGATCACTTCTTTCACAAACGGTCGTGTTGTTCAACTGTTGTTGTTGTTGTTGTTCGTCGTTGCTTGTATTGTCCTCAAGTTCACGTTCTCTGTATCTGTTGCTTCTATAGTGTTCCTGTATCCATGCGTTGGGAATGTTAAAGTCATTTTCACATCTTGGGGAAATACAGGGAAATTTAGGTAAGGGTCTTTTACTTCGCAAATTCTTAATAATGCTTAGCCAAGGATCCCCCAAATCCCCCTCATAGTTATTGAGACAGATTTCTCCGCGATGTGGGAAGCTTCGCAAATTTTTCTGCAGATCTTGTCAGCTTCGATTTTTAAAATTTCGAAGTGACCTATGCTGTGACCTTCCCCAACCATATGCTGGCTCAAACCAGTATTGCACTTCTTGTTTCTTACATCTCTTTCGTGTTCGTGTAATCTAACATTGAAGGTCCGGCCTGTTTCCCCGATGTATATCTTTCCACATTCCTTACATGTGATGGAATAAACGCATGGATTCTCCATTCTTTCTTTCTTGTTGCCAAAATGTTTGTATTGTGCGAAGCATTTCTTTATTGTGTTTATGGATTTATATGCTGGTGTTAGGTCATGTTTTCTCAACACTCTACCTATTTTATCTCTTGTATTTGGAATATATTTGATGGATACATATTTTTTATTATTACTGTTAGCTGTTGGAGTTCTTTCATCGTTTGAGTCGGGTGTTGTCATGTTCAATCTCTTCCTTCTTTCATTCTCCCATAGTTTCAGAATTTCACATCTTCTGTACCCATTTTTTACTGCCAGTCTAGAAATTTCTTCCTTTTCCCTATTCAAGTCTTGAGCATTGTTGCATAGGTTAAAAGCGCGTGAGATAAAGTTGTGCCAAATATTTACCTTGGTGGAACGGTGGTGTGAGGATGTATTGTGGGGAAGATGAGAAAAGGCAATTTACCCGTGACATATCTACAGCAATTGAAGAGACGATTTACAGCAGAGGTAACAAGGGTAGTTCGTTGGAAAAAGACATCAAAGGTGCCAAGTCCTGGTTAAAAAGGAATAAAGTCTTTGTCATAAAAAGTGATAAAGAAAACAAACCTGTTTTTATAAGTTACGATCAATACACAGATAAAATGTCTGAGTGTTTTAACACCCCTGATTTCATTAATCTCAAGGACAATCCATTAGTGAAAATACAAAGAGAGGTAAAAGAAGTGATTAATACAAGTCTTTCCATAAGTATTTACAAGAAAAAAGTGATAATAAATACTACACCAGAACTCCCAGTATGCTTTGGCATTCCAAAAACGCACAAGGAGGGGACCCCATTGCGCCCGATCGTCCCCATGTATAATCACCCCAAGATCAGTAAACTATACAGGTTGCGTATTCCGGGATAGACCAATCGCAGCACTTGAGTGTGTGACGTCACAAGATTCCAGATCTCGCAATTTTCAGTTTTTACTCAGTCTAGAAAATCTTACACCGCGTGATTAAACTCGTAACCTTTAATTAACCCGTGGTCGGATTCCTGTGAAATTTATACAGAAATAATCTACACACATCAGCCCTACTGATGGTTAAAACAGAGCCTTAAAAAGCGGACACAAATGTTTTTATTTCATTTTATAAACATCACCCGTTACACAAAATTCATGGAGGGAGAAGCAAATTTCACTATGCGACAATTTTTTGTATTTTTGTGTCCCGAAAAAACTTCAAGCGAGAAAGTTTTAGTGAAATAATTGAATTTTAATACAAATGAAGTTCCAGCCCCATATCTCGAATGGTTTACGAGTAATTGAGTGGTAATTATTCCAGGCGCTTCAGTGTCGGAGTGATTTGTGACGACCGTGAAATGTTCAGGAAGAAGCATATTTGACTATGCGACAATTTTTTTATTTCTGTGACCAGAAAATGATTCAAGCATGTGAGCTTTAGGGAAATATTTGAATTTTATTATACATCAAGTACCACGTTTATATTTTGAATGGTTTACGAGTAATAGAGTGGTAATTACTCAAGGCGATAAAGCTATCGGAACGGTACAGAGGTCTTTTTTATTCTATAAAATAGGCCTACTAGCAATTACGTAAAAATCCTTAAATATTTTAATCGTGGACTCAATAATAAAGGATATTAACTGGCTACTTGTACCCATACTGAAAGATTGACCCGCTGGGGAAAAATAATTAATTAAACTTTTTCCTAATCTTGTAAATCTGCACTACTGTTATTTAGATATTTGTTGAATTATTTATTTTATTTTTTGATCCTTTGTGCTAGTAACTTTTATTTCTAATTACCTTATCAAATGCCTTATTAGTTTAATATCTTGTTACTCCCTTTTCATATTTTAATATAATTTATCAACATGAAAACGTATTACAGTTAAAATTGAATTGCCGAGGCTTTAAGAGCATGCTATCGGGTTATAGTTAGGGCAAGACGATGATACTTTTTAATGAAAAATTCATGGAAAAATCCTTTGAAATATTGTGTGATTTATGTAGAATGCATTGCGAAGCAATTTGTGTCCTTTTTTTATGTTGAAACGTCGATTTTAAAGATCCTGTGCCTCTTTTCGTTGAGCTGCTCATGAAAGTTTCCCTGCCCTGCAATTCACACACCATCCCTTAGTTTATTAGGTCTATATTATCTCTGTCGTCACATAATTTGTATACAGATGTACACTTTTGGCCGTGTTTCACCAATCATTACCTACATAACTTACCCCATATAACCCGGAGAAAATTATTATTAATATAAATGTATTGCTTTGATTACAATATTAACACAAATTAATACTCTACAATAGTCTACGCAATGTAATAATAACATTAGTACTGTACATGTTAATATTGATACATAAAAATTCCCGTAGTTGTTTTCTACCCTTATTATAAGGTACAATTTCTATACAAATATAGGATACATTCTTTAACAAATTTTCATCAAATTATACTAACATAACCTCTAGAATGAGGAATATTTTCTAGGCAACAAAATATTAGAACAAATCACCCTTTAGCTGTTATATAGGCCTACCTGTATTATATAATTTCTATTCAAATCTAGATCCTTTGGGAGATTTTTACAAGATTTTAAAGACAAATGCTGTAGAATCAGAAGAACTTTTAAGTAACTTGAATAACAGAACAGTTCACATCTTAGCTGTTTTCTACAATCTACAAAATTACTGTTACACACTGCCACAGCACATATCTGGCCCGGCATAATGGTTCAGTTAATTGCACTTTCTAAAGCACCTTCCATTTGTATTATTAAAAACAGTATGTACTGGTAATATCTATCCTAAAAGACTGCGGTCAAGCGGCCGAGATCAGTAGGTAGAAGCTTTGTCAGCGGCACCATGCTCTCTACTGTCGTGCTTGAAGCGCCAAATCATTCTGACACCTTGAAGCGCCCGGAATAATTACCACTCAATTACTCGTAAACCATTCCAGATATGGGGCTGGAACTTCATTTGTATTAAAATTCAATTATTTCACTAAAACTTTCTCGCTTGAAGTTTTTTCGGGACACAAAAATACAAAAAATTGTCGCATAGTGAAATTTGCTTCTCCCTCCATGAATTTTGTGTAACGGGTGATGTTTATAAAATGAAATAAAAACATTTGTGTCCGCTTTTTTAAGGCTCTCTTTTAACCATCAGTAGGGCTGATGTGTGTAGATTATTTCTGTATAAATTTCACAGGAATCCGACCACGGGTTAATTAAAGGTTACGAGTTTAATCACGCGGTGTAAGATTTTCTAGACTGAGTAAAAACTGAAAATTGCGAGATCTGGAATCTTGTGACGTCACACACTCGCCTGCTCGCCGCAACCCCCTGTCCTATAAACTCGCCGGAATACGCTACCTCTGTAGTTTACAAGCCTTGTAATCACCCAGCCTTCATGTTGGTTAAACTGTTGGTGGAACGACTAATGGAGATAATGCCGAACACTCAATGGTCGGTAAACAATGCATATGAAGTGAGAAATTTGTTAGAAGGTGTTGTTGCTGTTAAAGGAAGTACTATGTTTAGCCTTGATGTATGTAATTTATACCCCAGTATTCCCCGTGAACTAGCGGGTGAGATTCTAACTCAGTGGTTGACAGAGAGGGGCGTTGATAGAATAGTTATCAACGAGTATTATAGATGGTACAAGGTGTGCACAAATTACAATGTGTTTCAATTTAACAACAAAATATACCAGCAGAAAGAAGGACTCAGCATGGGCAACCCCGTATCTGGTTACATAGCAAACATTTTTATGGACTACATAGAAAAGCCCATTATTAACAAGTACAAGGACGAAATAATAACATACGTAAGATATGTCAACGATATATTCGTCTTGGCAAAAAATGACATTGCAGAAAGTATGGTTGAAGATTCCAATGGGGTACACCAAAGGTTAAAATTGACAAGTGAAAAAGCTGAAAATAACAGATTAAATTTTTTAGATTTGAATATCAGAATCAGCGACCATAACATAAAGGTAGGAGTCTTCAGAAAACCTAATAAAGGAGAACTTTATATACACAATACATCCTCACACCACCGTTCCACCAAGGTAAATATTTGGCACAACTTTATCTCACGCGCTTTTAACCTATGCAACAATGCTCAAGACTTGAATAGGGAAAAGGAAGAAATTTCTAGACTGGCAGTAAAAAATGGGTACAGAAGATGTGAAATTCTGAAACTATGGGAGAATGAAAGAAGGAAGAGATTGAACATGACAACACCCGACTCAAACGATGAAAGAACTCCAACAGCTAACAGTAATAATAAAAAATATGTATCCATCAAATATATTCCAAATACAAGAGATGAAATAGGTAGAGTGTTGAGAAAACATGACCTAACACCAGCATATAAATCCATAAACACAATAGAGAAATGCTTCGCACAATACAAACATTTTGGCAACAAGAAAGAAAGAATGGAGAATCCATGCGTTTATTCCATCACATGTAAGGAATGTGGAAAGATATACATCGGGGAAACAGGCCGGACCTTCAATGTTAGATTACACGAACACGAAAGAGATGTAAGAAACAAGAAGTGCAATACTGGTTTGAGCCAGCATATGGTTGGGGAAGGTCACAGCATAGGTCACTTCGAAATTTTAAAAATCGAAGCTGACAAGATCTGCAGAAAAATTTGCGAAGCTTCCCACATCGCGGAGAAATCTGTCTCAATAACTATGAGGGGGATTTGGGGGATCCTTGGCTAAGCATTATTAAGAATTTGCGAAGTAAAAGACCCTTACCTAAATTTCCCTGTATTTCCCCAAGATGTGAAAATGACTTTAACATTCCCAACGCGTGGATACAGGAACACTATAGAAGCAACAGATACAGAGAACGTGAACTTGAGGACAATACAAGCAACGACGAACAACAACAACAACAACAGTTGAACAACACGACCGTTTGTGAAAGAAGTGATCCATATAATCAGTCTGACTGAGGAAGGCCTGGAGGGCGGGCTGAAACGTCTTGTGTTTTGTGTTTTTTTTTATTGTTTTTAACCGATCTTTTAACCACTATCATAACTAAGTGTTTTTATCAAGTGTTCATCACTTTTATGTTATTGAGATTTTAGTGGAAAGTAGGACCAAGCATTTTATCTTTTATAATACAGTATTGCTGTTTACATTTAGATGTAAATTTCCTACGACGCTGTTGGTTTTCCTATTTTGATTAATTAAGTCCCAGACAGTTTTGGATTTGTTTGAAGAATTTTGAATTTTCATGGTTATGTCTGAAGATCTTAGTTTAATTAATGCTTCGTGATACTGTTTATATCTATCTATCTAGTACCCTATGATCCCCAGGTGGGGCGAAGGGGCCTCCAATGGAGGTTTCATTACCTATACTAATTTGGATATGCTTATTTTCCGAGAGAGGGTAGAGGGACAGGTGGTAAGCCCATCGCCTCGCAATCCCCCTCTGGAAACTAAGTATTTCTTGAACGTGAAAGGGCCGAGTAATTTTGTCCAGAGGCTCTAATTTAGGCTTGGATTTCTTTTAATTAAATCTGCGACACGGGACCCCCAGCTTCAAGTCCCTCCCGGAGGACTCCGTGCCCAGGATTTTTACGTCCTGAAAAATCCATTGACCGTGGCCGGGTTTGATCCCGCGCCCTGCGGATCTAGAGGCGGGCACGCTACCTCTAGACCACCGCGGCCGACACTGTTTATATACTTCATTATATTTAAGTTTATAATAATTTGAGGCAGTGGTCTTGGATAGAATATGGAGATCCTTAACTTTATTACATAGAGAACATACTTCCTTACTTAAATATGGCAATTTTGCTTTTTTTTAAGCTAACTGTTTTCTTTGTTAAGTGGAAACACAGTTCAAAATAGTTTAAAGAGAAACTGTAGAAACCATCCCATTTTTCATTGACTGTTTGAACACGAAGAACTTTGTTGAGTACAGAGGAATACAAAATGAAGCGTGGTCTGAAGATTTCGTCTCTATGACTACCTTAGACCATTCCTTTCTGGCTATCCAGCTAGATCAACGATTATCTTGGGACAAACATATTAACATCTTATCCTCTAAACTTAGCAAGGCAGTATACTTAATGAAAGTCATGAGAAATTATGTTAATACCAAGGTTCTGGAATTTGTTCTACCCTCGCCTTAACTATGGAATAGAAGTTTGGGGAGGTGCTGCATACACTCATATAAACAGGATACTTGTATTACAAAAAAAAATTGTTATACTGGTTTTCACATCGTGAAGGCACAATGGGCTCTTATGGCCATGTTATTCATATGGGAGAATCAAGCGCGCACGGGCGCTATGTTGCCAGAACGGTCTGTTTTCTGTTCCTGTTTTCAGAATATTACCAGAGTGAAATAGAAATATGCATTTCTGTACCAAATTTTATGAAGAATATTATGGTAGAAACGAAAATCTCATATTTTCGTTGACTTTTGTTTAAATAATAAAAATTTGATTTTTTTAATTAAACGAAAATTTTAACATATTTTTCTTTCCGAACATTAAAACGTACAAAAATATCGATACAATTGCGACGAAAAAAATCTCAGTTATTCGTTTGTCCTTATCGATGTTGATCATTTGAAAAGTTCACCAATATTTTAAAAATGTTGTTTATAAAAAAATAATTTGTCAGATAAGGTGAGAGTGTTTTTAGATGTTGCACTGGAAAATGTCGTCGCTGGCTAAATTTCGTTCTATTAGTCCACATAAAAACTTCCAGCGACAAAGTTGTAAAGAGAAGTGTGAATTTTTATTTCATTATCATTCGAAAGTCCCCAGAACAATATTAGCCATGTATCGTCTGTTTTTTTTCTCGGGTGAACAGTGCGGTGTGAAAAAGTGACGTACTATAAGCGTCCGCCTAGCTGTTTCTTTCTGTTCAGTTAACTTTTTGAGTTGTAATATTTTATTTTCATTCAGTGAATAAATTAAGGTGTTGCAGCAGAGTTTAATTCCTTGAAATAACACCGCCAGTATCAATTATTTCATGATGTTAGACATAGCATAGTGCGACCATTATATTCGGAGCTATTAGTCGACATCAGCTTTACAGCTCAAACATTCGATAGAGGATACATTCATAAAGAATGCTTTCACAGCATAATAAATTAACATGCGACAGAAATAAGGCTTTCTTGAACATATCATGTCAAGGATGTTTTCAGTTTCGGTTTGTCAGTGAACCCGAATGTTAAGTGATATTAAAAGTGTTCTATCCCGCGTATAACCGTGTGCATTATAACTGTAAGTTTTCAAAGAGCGCAATGGATCGTAGGAAAAAAAGTGATACCATCAGAAGTGGTGAAAGAAAAACAATTTTAAGTGTATTCGAGTATTTGAAGGAAAAAAACCCCGGACGGAGTCAATCGTTTATTGTAAGCGAACTTTCTAAGGCTACCGGCGTCAGTAGGCGTACATTCTTTAGATTAAAAAAGGAAAACAATGAAGGGCCCATCACCACACCGCGGAAAAAAAGGCAAACTTGGGCTGAAATACAAAACCAGCAGGGAGGCGAAATACAACGAATTTGTACGCAGTGCTATACGCCGCAAATTTCATGGGTTTCTGTTTCAGAACATCCCTCCTACAATTATGTCTGTTATGAAAGCAGTAAATGATGATACAGATTTACCAAATTTTAAATATTCAACTTTTTACCGTTTGGTGAAAGAAATGGGGTTTGATTTTGAAAAGCGAGGGAATAAATCACTGATGATAGAAAGAAACGATATTATACTGTGGCGACATTCGTATTTACGAAAAATGAAACAATTCAGGAAAGAGGGAAAGAATATTGTGTATTTAGATGAAAGTTGGGTAAATGTAGGTCACAGTGTGTCAAAGGTTTGGAAGGATAAAACAATAAAAACTCCAAAAGACGCTCTTTTAGCCGGATTGTCCACTGGTCTTAAGAGCCCTACTGCTCGAGGACCACGCTTTGTTTTCTTACATGCCGGTGGTAAGATGGAATTTGTAGAGGGAGCGAAGCACGTTTTCTTGGCGAAAAAAAATTCTTCTGATTATCATACCGAAATGGATAGTGATAGGTTTGAACAGTGGTTCAGGGATCAATTATTGCCCAACATTCCACCAGGAACAGTCGTTGTTATGGACAACGCATCCTATCACGGTAGGAAAAAAGAAACAATCCCCAATTCCAACTCCCGCAAGGACGATATAAAAAGTTGGCTCTCATCAAAAAATATTCCGTATCCACAAGATTGCCTTAAAAGAGAATTAGTTAATATCGTAAATTCTGTACGAGATCAGTACAATGGTACAGTCGTAGACTCGATTGCAGAAGAACAGGGAGTAATAGTTTGTAGGCTGCCTCCATACCATTGTGAACCAGTAGCGGCTCGTACTTGTAAACGTAGGTGAAGCTCAAATCAAGGTTTGCAAAGTTCATGTTGGTGCATTAATAGTACAGTACAAAGTTCTCCCACAAGGGGAAGAAGGTGGCTTTATATTTATCCCTGCTATCAATGCACATAGGCCTATGCACGTTATTATGTTACATTACTTACCTATTTGTTGTATGTCAAGTTGATCCTCCTATCCTCCAGAGCACGAATAACATTTAAAAATTCACAGACTCCAGTTTCATTCTATGCCTAAGGTGAAGGCATGGCCAACAGCATAGCTTTTTAATGTAATAGTTCCTACATAACCACGGGTGCTGGTTGTACCACGAAGCGTTTAATTTGTCTTTGTATGGCTTGCTAGCCTGGGAATTTAACTTTTCTCTTATTATACTCTCTCCAACGACTAAAGGGAGTATGTATCCGTTTTAACAGATTCAGTTTTACATTACGGCTTGTGATAAATTTATATTGCCAAACACAATAAAAGTAAACAGCATTTTTTTTTTTTTTTTTAACTGAAGCTCACCTGAACTAATAAAGTGAAATCACTTTTAAATATACGTTACGAACAATCACAACTGACACATAGCAACACATGGAACAGACTGACAATTTGGAGGGAATGCATGTTCCCACGAATATTCATCAGAGTAGAATGACTGTGTTCAAAACATAAAACTTACTTTCCATTTGCTTCCCTGCTACAGTACTTTAAAATTATTAGTGGGATTCTCAATTAAGAATCTGCAAAAATGTAGTCCCCCCCCCCCCAAAAGCGAGGAAATATAATGCCTTCTTATCTTACTTAATAAAACTTAGAAAATAGAATCAGAGCTAAATTTATTTTACTTTGTAGGAAAACTACAGTATTTAGGAAAGAAGTGTCATTTAGACGGTCCCGGCCGGGGAGACAAGTAGTCATAAATCTAACGGCTTAGCTCGGTGAGTATAGGCAAGGAGGCAAGAAGACCAAAAATTGTCTGCTTCAAATATGACGTATATCCTGAAGAGTGGGTGGAGTAGCGGGGGAAATTTTCTACGCGTTGCCATAGCAACCGCTGTAAACAAGAAGAGCAAGAGAAGCTGGAAAGTTTGTTCTTCACCCAGCCCATTGGTGTTCCGTGATTGCCCTCCTGGTGAATGTTGAGGAACTGCAGAACGCTGTCTCTGGCGCGAACATTCAAACAATATATTACTGAATTTCATCTTACGAGAATAACAGTAAAAATAATAACGATAATAATACTAATATAATAATTATGATCATAAAAATAATTATAAATAAAATTCGAATCAAATAAGTAGGAAATGGTAGGTGAATTTGTTCTTCACCATCTTCCCCTGAATAGCCGCTACTGTTGTGAACTAAACCCTATTGAAATGGTATGGAGTCAGGTAAAAGGGCATGTTGGACGTTATAATATTAACTTCAAGGCGAAGGAAATGGAACCATTGATAGAAAATGCTTTTTCGTCGGTTACTAAGGATCAGTGGACAAATTACTGTAAACATACTGAAGGCGTAGAGGACGATATGTGGAAAGCAGATCAGCTGCAGGATGACATTGAACCTCTGGTCGTTAGGTTAACCAGCAGTTCCAGTAGTTCTTCAAACAGTGATTACAGTGAAGAGGCGCCCCAGGATTCGGCAATGGAGGGAGTTGAACCCATATCTGATTGAGGTACTTTTATTATTGTTACTGTGTATTTATTTAAGGTTTTAAGGTTTAGGTATAATATTTATACATATTAACAGATTTAATTCCATGCGAGAAAGAATGAACATCACTTGAAGACACAAAATAACAATAGGCATTTTTGTGATTGCGTTTATAGAAGAGTAAAAATTTAATATCCTTTTGTTTATTATATTGAACAATTAAATTTATTATATAATAATAATAATAAGCGAACACCTGCATTGTATAATGGTTGGCTTGCTGACTACTGATATCCTATGAAGATCGAAAGTACGGGTACGATATCCGATATCTCCTGATTTTTTCGACATTTTTGCCATAACCAATAAGAAATCGACACAAGATGTGTTGAGACTGTTAAACTTACAGAATAGTTCATAAACTGATTGTACTGGCTATCCGGGTTGGGCAGCGTCTTGTTTTTAGTGTCTTCTAACATTTCAGACATCCTATTGTTACATGTTGTAACAACAGAATGTACATGTTGTAACAATAGAATGGAATTTGGCATCTACAGGAAGCCAACTCATTCAGAATGCTATATTAAAGCCAATAGCCACAACCCCGTGGGACACAAACTTGCTGTGTTGAACAGCCTAACACACAGGTTAATAAACATCCCACTGAACAAAATGGAATTTGAAAGGGAATACCAGACCATCTTATATACAGCTCAAACCAACGGTTTCACCAAACACTTAGTAGACAAAAAAGTATCAAAATTCAGAAAACAAAAATTAATTAGGGACACAACCACACTCAGCTCAGATAAAGAAAGATCCACATATAAGAAAATTACATATCACCCATGTGTAGACAGGAAACTGAAAAAAGTATTCAAAGAACATAACATCACTTTAGCATCTGTAAATCGGTTCAGTATAAAAAATATGTTGAAATCCACTCACATTGATAAGTCTCCTGACAAACAAAAATCTGGAATATATCAATTCAACTGTAAGGACTGTGATTTAAAATACATAGGTCAAACAAAAAGGAATCTGGAAATTAGAACAAAGGAACATTACAGGAACATAAAACATGGACAAATTGATAAATCAGCAATAGCAGCCCACGTTTGGGAAACAGGACACAAATCCAATATGGAACCGGAACTAAAGAAATGGACACAAGGACAAAGACAACTGACAAGGCTACAAGGAACTTTCGGTTTGGGAGAGGATATTAATCTGCAAACATAAAGAACATCTCATGAACTTCGACATCCAAACAGATGAATGTCTCATCGCCAAATGCAGCAAACCTCCCCTAGAGGGTAACACAAACGTCCAGCCAGCAGTTGGTGTTAATCTGATGATTATGAATGACGATGGTCTTTGAAACTATTTCAGATATTTATACAAAAAGTTAAGTATACGTGCTAGACCCAATTCAATATTATATTCTTTATAATAGAAAATATATTTCTTTGCAAGAAAAGTTGATTCACATTTCAGAACACATGTTGAGTTGGTGAAAGAGCTTGGACTAATATCTAATATCATCTAAATCTATTAAATAGTCAGAAAAATTATTTATTCATTTAATATGCATGATGCTACATGGAGTGTATTATATGAAAAATTTTGTAAAAATCCCTAAATCTAATTAACCTGGAGGTTGCACATTAATTTATTTTTAAGAATTAAATTTTTGCAACATACAGCATTACAGCTTTTACACTTTCTGCAATTTACACTTTTTTGCATCAGTTCCTTGAAAAGTGTAAAAAAGAGGTTTTACTGTATTGTTATTAGCTTGGCTTGGCACCAGAGTCTGCCACCTGCTTGGATTTGAGAGAGCAACCACTGTTTACCCTCAATAAACAATCCGGCAGACCTGCAAAAGGAAATGCCGAAGTCTGACTTGCCAGTGCCTCAATGGCAAAATAAATTTCTGTGAGAAAAGAACATTCACAACAGTTACAGTTAGCAGAATGATTTTATTTTTTACTTTTTACCACATTTCAAGTATGCACCCATTGTTCCGGTGGATGTGGAGAAGAGCTTCTCCATGTATAAATGTATCCTTTCAGGCAATATTGGAGGTCATTTGTTGTTTAAGATGCCTACTGGGAAAGTGACTAGCATTAGAACCAGTAGACTTCTTTTGTACTTTTTTCTCAGTACAATACACATACATATTACATAATATGATAATAACATAAAAGTTGTGGGTACAACTACACAATAAAATCTAAATTAATTAAAATGTAAAATGGTGCAATAACCTTACATTTGTTTTCAATGTTGCTGCTGTTGCAATTGTTCTTGATATTACTAGCTGATGGAACAGAACTAATCTGTTTCTGTTTTAGTTGCTGGAGGAATTCTTCTCTCTTTTGCTGCTGTCTTCTTTTCCTCTCTAACTTGAGGTCTTCATCAGTGACAGGAGATGTATCAATCTGGGGCCTGGAAACTGAGCATATGCAACATTACAGACGAATACAGACAAGATTTCCTTATTATAAATTATACAGGCTCAGAAGAGTGAGTTAAAAAAAAAAAAACCACACACATTAACAACAACACACACACAAAGACTTTTAGACAATTGCAAACTTTTGCACACACTGCACTTTTAGACAATTTTCAAGAGTTGTGACGAAATTTGTTAAATGTATCCTTCAAATTACTAGGCAATGAATATTTTGAGAGTATCTTGTAACCGTTTTCAACTAGTAGTGAATAATTATCATGAAGAAGCTTACAGCTAAATGGGGGAAAAACAAAAAAAAGTGCAATATTATTTCTATTATGAGTCCACATACAGACTATTGTTCTGTTGACATTAGCTACCATTACACACAAGCTCTTTCGCATGGGTTCAGGTGGGTGCACACTCAACTGCTCTTGAAAGCATGCATGTGTAAAGGCATTAGACAAACAAAGGGAAGTGTGCAGTCAGTCTCTCATGCCATCCTGCACTAAATTGCACTTGAAAAGTGTATGTGTAAAGGTAGTCTACAAACAAAGGAAAGCTGGTGGTGAGTCACTCACAAAGTCCCACATGAAAGAGTGCACATCATATAAAGGTAGTATTTATTTATTTATTCACTTAAAGGTTCCAAAGAGCCAAGTGGCTCGCAAATAGGGACAATTAAAGTACCAGTTTTGAAACAAACATCTCTGATCTTATAGACTACTATTCGATGGCAGGATAAATAAACAACCCCTGTTTTCAAAATGCTTACTTGATAGTTAATCAGGAAAACACACAGCTCATGACAGAGCTTCTCTGTTATGTTAAATGTTGGTTTCTAACATTTTTATTTAAACTCTTAATATATTAATATGTTTGAATACATGTAAAAATAACAGTCAAAGTATTTTTAAATTAATTGAAAATTACAATAGCTTTGATTCTGAAAAATAGTTGAGCATAAATATAACACTGTAATAAAAAAGTATGTTACATAAGGGAACCTATAAGAGTTATATCTTTGAGCATGCGGTTTTATTTCAAGTTTAGTACAGGGATATCTACTGGATTGATATGCTTCCTGTCTATTGAACACGAATAAATACATATGACCACTTCTTAATTCTGTATACTTAAAAATGGATGCAATTAAATATTTGTATTAAAAATTAAAACATGAACAACAATAAAAAGAGTTGAGATATTTAGGCACTTCAAGTATTGTGAAACATTTTTATGTGCTAAAATGGTTTTAAAGTGTCAGGGAAAAATTTTAAACACGTAATTATTTTAAGAGAATATAAAGAGTGTGCTGTCAATCATGAAGAATATGAACACTTCCAAACCTTGCCACTCTTTTGCAAGGGAATTCACATGTGTTTGGCCATCTTTCGTGAGAGCTCTTTTGATGTTTCTTGCAAGAAAGGGTGTGCATGCATTTTAGATTGCATTTTACACCATGCACAATTGTCTGCATGCTCTTTCCCCCGGGATTGCTCTCAAACTCTCAGAAGTGTGCAAAAGAGCTTGGGTGTAAAGGTAGCTATTACATGAGAATATACAGAAAAAAAATTCCTCTGACACTGGGACTTGAACTCTGGTCCTTCGATTTTGTAACTGGGTTCCCACTGGTTATTGTACAATAACGAAATAAGATGCGGATTATGTTTACATATTATTCTTTTTGTTGATAAGAATATTAAGGAGAAAAATTCCTCTGACACTGTGACTTGAACATGGACCTTTGACATTTCATGCCGATGCTCTATCAACCGGTACCCAGAGTTAGAGATATGGTGGTAGACAGAATCTTTCTGTAAAATATAACAAACAGTGCGAACCCGGCCACAAGTTCACTAAATTAGCATGCCTCACATTACTGTATATATGACATAAATTACTTTTAGTGAAGTCAAACATGAAGGGTAATCAAACTAGATCCGTTGAAAGAGCACTGGGATGGAAAGCTGAAGGTCCCAGAAGAAATCCTGTTGTCCGAGAAATTTTTCTTCTAAATACTCTCATGTATCTTGTGGCTTTTATTACCACTGGATTTGAAGTAAAGGTTTACTATCAGGAAGAAATAATCAATAGTGTATTACCTTATTTTCTGGTGTATAAGACACACTTTTTTTAATCCGTAAAATAGGACTTAAAAAATGGAATGTTTCTTATATAACGAAGGCACCTACACAAAATCTAAACTTAACGTCCATAAGATCAACACAAAATGTTTTATGATTTTCAAGTTTTCCTTGACTTTGCACATTAATTTCTTAGTCTTGCAGTACATTAAACGTCGGTTTTATGTGGCATTGTGGCAAATCACATCATAGAGCAAGTTTCTGGCTTCACTTTCATAGAAATATTGCACAGTAACATGAGTAAACCTCGTTCATGTCCAAGTAATTCAATTTTACTTTGTGTGAGGTCTCTGCAGATGCACATCTGCGAAGTTAGGCTGGTTTTCTGCATAGGAGGTATCTACAGATGAGCACTTTCAAATTTACAGCAACCTTCACTTTCAACCTTCAATGCTACTTCCTAGACGAAAAAATTTGACGAGAAAGTCACATAACTTCCTCTGCCCAAATAAAAGTTAGCAGAATTCACATATCCTTGTATAGAATCGCAAGACACAATTTTACGCTAATTATCCTATAAATGCCTCTTCTTTCAATGATGCGACTAAAAGCGCAGGCTATATAACAAACTAAAAAAAAATCTCTGCTGGACATTACATGAGAATATTATAGGAGAAAAATTCCTCCGGCACTGGAACTTGAGCATTGGTGCGAATAGCCAAAGGTCCTGGGATCAAGTGCCAGTGTCGGAGGAATTTTTCTCCTATAATATTCTTCAAATAAAAGTTTTAGCTCTCAGTCTAAGGAACACATGTGCAAATTTTAAAGAAAATCGTTAGAGCCGTTTTCGAGAAAATCGCAAAAAACAAACATTTCTTCATGTGAAGCCCCCTTAAAAATAAGAAAAACTTAAATAGCATTTTTGGATTCAGAGGGCCTCAAAATGTGTATTTATGTCAAAAACTCAAATTCGAATTTGGGGGTTGAAAACAATACTTCCTCTACCTATGGCACCTATGGTACGGGCAGAGGAAGTAATAAAAGGAAAACAGAATCAATTAATCAATGTCAATATGGTGCTTTAAGATTTTTTTGGTCATAGAAAAAAGTGCAAAAAAATAAGAATTGCATATCTTCAGTAGCCTATTAGAAAACACTTAAATATTCAGTATAAACATTTTCTGTTGGAAACCAAAGTTTTTATAACAAAAACTACATTTTGTTAATATAAGTAGGTATTGAACTTATATGCACTAATAAATGTTCAAATATGCATGCATCCATGCAGTAAAAATCAAATAAATATGCATTAAAACCCTAAAATATGCAATTAAACTAAGAATAATAAAGCTTTAAAATGGTAGTTCTCAGTAGGCCTATTCACATAAAGCTGATACAGTCAAACCTCGTTATAATGATATTTGCGGGCGCTAGCAAATCGTATTGTTATATTGAGGGACGTTTTAAGAAATCTGCATGCAAAACAAAAAAACCTTATTATGTATTTACACAACCTAACAGACAAATTTACTTAACATATGTCTTAACAAACAACACTTTCCTCAATTTCGCTTTTCTTTTTAAGAAATGTAGCCAAAGTAGGTTGTGAAAGTCTGTAATTTTTTGCAAATTATGTCTGCTTTAAACAATTCTCCAAAATTTTAAAGCCACTAATTTAGTTTTGAGATTTATTGGTTTTTGTTGAGCGGAGACCCTTTTTCACCCGCCCACTGAAAAATAACTTTAAAGACTGGTTAGCTGTTTAACATCACCTAGCATACGTGATCAACATTCCTTGGACCTTGTATTCCACCCTCTACTGAGAATAAAATTTCTCTTCAGAGATTTCTGAAGGTGGCTTGAAGGTTCACACCAGCTGGGAAGGGACTAATGTGCTACATGCTACCACCTGAAGGATTCAGTTGCTGGTCTAGAATGGCAATTTCACTTCAAAATATGTATATCTTAATTGCAATAACAAGGGACGAGTAATGTCATTAAGGTAGGAAATTTGCCAGGACAATAGAAAAATATTGCTTAATGCAGTTTTATCGTTATATCGGTCTTCGTTATATGGAGGTTCAACTGTATTTATTTCCGTTTCAGTCCTGGCTTTACAGTATAAGACCACGAGTTTTTCAAGATAATCTGGTTTAAAATTTTCTTGATTGTTTGTGAGGATAAGTAGTTATTCAAAGAATGACTGTTCAAAATCTACAGATGTTACTCGACAGTATTTAAATGCACACGCAATAGCAGGAGGTACCTCTTTCACAAAGATGATAAAAAAAATCATTTTTATGTTCGGAACTCTTTGTATATTGTATAAGTAAACTCTGTTTGGAAGAAATCATGCAGTTACTTCTTGGTCTGTTGTATAGGTCTACTGGAACTTCAACTAATCCATGTCTCAATAAATCACTTCTAGGTGAGCTTACTTTAGGCACAATCTAAAACAGATTCTCTCTTCACAACCAAACTAACTACTGCATGTCAACAATGCTGCTTTATCTTATTTGAGCAAAGACTGTAAACCTCCCAAGCCAAAGGGATGTTCAGATAGGTTGCCTCACAGCCGGCGCGGTGGCTCATGCCATAGTGCGTGAGCCTGGCATGCTTGCGGTCCTGAGTTCAAATCTCGGGGCCAGCGGGTGTGTCATTCGTGGTGGACAAAGCCGTGCTTTAGGGGGTTTTTCTCGGGTTCTCCTGTTTCCCCCTTTCATTCCACCAACACTCTCCACTTCATCTCACCTTTCCCCCTTTTCATCCTCATCCCGTTTCCACTTCTGGCATCGGGTCTGCTTCGGCAGTCAGAGCCCTTTGGGGTCCTCTCCCGTTCTCCCCGCTGCTTGTGGTCAAGAGGTTGTTGGTGGTGTGTGTCACGAACCTGTAGGGGCTCCCGGTTGGAGGTACCGCAGGGGTGGGGGTACTAGGCTTGTTGGATGTAGGGGAGTTCCGTGGGGGCTCACGGGGGGCTTTGTGGATCCGGGGCGGCTTGTGGGCATGCAACTCATCCCATCCCGGAGGTAGGTACAATAAGTCGGTAATGGCTGCGGTGCTTAGGGGTGTTCCCACCCCGCCTCCCTGCCTTAAAGGGCACAAAATAGAAATAGAAATAGGTTGCCTCACAAGTACAATAATGAAAAATGTATTTGACTAAGTTATCTTCTTTAAAATGTACTTTTTTTTTTTCAAAATAACGTTACTCTAAGAATGCTTGATATGCTTGACGTGCAATAATATACTTTATATATGCACAATGCATGCCAAAATGGAGAAATGTGCAACAATATAGTAAATATGCAATTGTATGCATTATAAATATACATGTACGGAACCAGAAGAACATGAAATGTATTCTGCACCTTAACTGCACATAATACAAGGAATCAAACTAAATAAGTATTTGCATATAAATCCGATGACTAATCATAAGACAATGTAGGACCACTTACTATTACAATTTGCTGTGACTATTAATTGAAAGTATGCTATATGCAAGTACTAGCTACCTATCAATATCCAAATGAGTAGTTCAGAGTTCATGATTGGTTAAAGTGTTTTTCCTTTAAAATTGTGTTTAATTTTGGAATCCATGATTATACAGAGTATCTTATAACCCGAAAATAGGGTACTTTGTATATGTATTTTTATTTAATCCTATAATATATTGATATTATGATATGGGATATGTCAAAACACATGCACTACATCTCCACCAACTTCTGAGGACCAACAAATAACAGAAATGCAAAACATTGGATAATAGCTGGGGTGACCATGATGGTGGTTAAAACATGTTCTTGGATATAACTACACTATTTTGAACTAAAGAATAAAGTAGATGTAAACAAACACACTGATATGTATTACTCCGCGACCACGTGTTCGTTGACACATTGCAGACATCGCAATTTCAATGCAAGAGGAACTTGTTAATATTGATCAAAGTAAACTAACATCTACAGAAACAAAGCTGGATTTCACAAATATTACATATGCCTACGTTTAAAATGCTAATGCATTGTAATATTTCAATGTCATAATGAAAATCTACCTACTGCAAAATGTATTAAAAACATTCAATATCACAGTTTTTTAACGGCTTTCCCCGCTTGAGCTCAACAACACGAGGTGGTGAGGCCTGATTAGCTTCAGCCATTGAACTGTGTTGCTGTCTTTTATTATTTATAATAGCTGTGGTAAGCTTGTTTTCACCGTATGAATTAAACGTTAACTGTCTTCGAGGAATACATGACAAGTGACTGTGTTATTTTTTCATACCTTTGTTGTCTTCAGGCATGCGCGTCGCATTACATTCAACTGATATTCAAATAATAATATTGGTATTGCTTAAATCACATAGAAAGTGTTGCAACAAACTTGAGAAACTTGCTTAATTTAGTCTTACATCAAATACATTACTTACTTTTTATGTTTTGAAGAAACTACATTAATACTCGGAAGAAGACGACAAGCAACAGCCTGGAGGGGTTGTGCGTCCAACTGCTACTCAGAACCCATCATGTCACGTGGTTTTGTTTACATCTAGAAGTTTAATGTGATTCGAAACGAAAAATGTTAAAGGAAATAATATACTTCATCGCTTGAACAAATTATAACCTTGTACAACGGAATCAGTGTAAATCACTTCTAAATTAAAACCTGCGTTATATGAAAATCTCTTCTGTACAGGTGGCATCGCGTAAATTTTAACAACTGAATTGATTTCTCATGAAAGACTGAAAATACTTTTACACCCACTAACCCTTAATTCAGTAAATGTGCTGTTTAGAAGTCATTGCCTTAATTTAAACCACCTGGTGGAGACAACTCCTTTCGTATAAAAGAACTCAATATTCCTTTCTTTTCAGATTGTATACCTGGCTTCCAGCTCTCATTTTGCGATTGTGACAAGTGCCAAAATTTGTAACTATTTTATCCTTTACAACACCTTGTTTATAACTATGGTATTCCGGCAATATTTACCAAAATTTTAATGTTTTTAGAGTACTTCGGACCATTAGACGCACCCATTTTCAGGGCTCTGTTTTCAAAGTAAAAAGGTGCATCTTATGGTCCGTAAAATATGGTAACAATACACTGGCTGGATTAAAGTACTGTTTATTTATAGCACTTTAACAAAACATTAGCAGTGTGAGGACGTTGACAACTGACTGGCTGGCTGGCTTACTGAAACTGACTGGTGACTGGAACGCGAATGGAACTGGCGGTGTTGCTGTTGAGCACAGTTTATATAGTCTCTGAGCCGGGCGTTCTAGAACTCGAAGTCTCGCGAAGTTGAGGGCGCTGGAGGTCAGTGGGTGCTTCCAGAACTGTGAGGAATGTGCAGCTATTGTCTGGTGAAGTATACTGCAGCTTCTAGCAAATCTCGCTGCTCGGATCCAATACACAATAATTTTTAATGACATATATACTGTTTTGACAACAAATAAATTCTTACTTAAACTGTATTGATTTTGCTAATTTTATTCAAGGTACTAAACAGAAATATGAGTGCATGTGTAAATATTGTTAAAAACCAAATACTTGTTTTAGTATTAGAATGTACTCCAGTATCTTACAGTACAACATACTAATGCCCGAGTGCATTATTCTCTGGTTTTCTCAGCTGTTTCCTAACCGGGGTAAAAGTAATATCGCGGTATTCTAAGAAAACCAGTGCACCATTGCTACATTACTGCGATTTCCAAAACCTCGAATATATCACAGTTACTCTGCTACAAATCCAATCCCATGGAGCAATTTGTGTTGGTTTCTTTCATGGCCGCTAGTTTCTCTCTTTCTTTCTGCTTGTCTGCCAGTCATGGTGACTCAGTTACCAATTCTTGGGAGCAATAAGATGCAATGTTTACAGCATTTCTGTTCATTATTTGTGTTAATGTAATCCTCTCTAACAGTATGTACATTTAAATAAAATAACACTTATGTTTTCAAGATTAATTCTCACACATGTGCAATCCAAGGCAACCAATACACCGCGGAATCTCTGTTCCGAGTTTGACATAGACTTCCTTTTATTCTTGTTTGACTAGTGCAGTGTTTTTCAACCTTTTTCATGACACGACCCCCCCCCTAGTATCAAAA
Source organism: Ectobius pallidus (assembly GCA_964059195.1). Lineage (NCBI taxonomy): Eukaryota > Metazoa > Arthropoda > Insecta > Blattodea > Ectobiidae > Ectobius > Ectobius pallidus. Next base: position 54,768,234 of record CAXKWD010000007.1, on the reverse strand, counting down.
AATATTTCGCGACCCCCCAACCCCTTTTTCCATGCATGTTAAAAATATGTAATACTTACAACAATTTTAGGCGTTTGCGTTATTTGCGCCATCTGTTGGTAACACTAGGAACTAGTGCAGGTTCCGGATGTTAGCAACAGATGGCGCTGGTAGTCCACGAAAGATCCACAAGTTTCGAGACGTTTCTTTACGCTTCGAGATAATTCTCGCTAGAATGCGCTGGCCTATAAATACGGCGGTCAACCGCGGCCATGGCAGTTTGATGCAAGACAGCGAAGGAAGTCGAATCAGAAGCAATCCCGATAAGTGAAAACGATTCAGAAGTGTAAATTCGGTGTTATGTGGACTGTAAGGTGCCTTGGAGTTGGAGTAATTATAGACTGATTTGTGAGCGTAAGTCACGCGAGGTCATGTCTGCTGTTTAGTTGTTTGAAGAGCGCGAACCACTTGTTTTACGGTACGTATTTATTTGAGTTGTTATAATTGAAAATGGATAAATTCCTGAAAAGATCATCAGAACTATCAACGTCTAGCGGGAGTAGTGGAATAAAGAAAAAACGTCTTTATGACGACAATTATTTAAAATTTGGGTTTACTGTGATTGACAGTAAACCGCAGTGCGTAATTTGCTTTGAAATTTTGTCAAGAGAAAGCATGAAGCCATCGAAGTTGGTACGCCACCTAAACACAAAACATCCTAATGAAAATTAAAAGCTCTTGAACATCAAAAAACTGCTATAGGACAAATGTCCAACCTAAATGAGAAAGCGTTGCTCGCTAGTTATCGAGTAGTTTTTCGTGTGGCTAAAGCAGGGAAATCTCACAGTATTGCCGAAAATTTTATTTTACCAGCGGCTTTAGATATAGCAGAGATTATGTTTGGCAAGCAAGAGGTCGAAAAGCTCAAAAGTATACCTCTCTCTGACAATACCATTCAACGCAGGATAAGCAATATGGCGTCTGATGTTCGTGATCAAGTCATAGAAAAAATAAAGAAAAGTTCTTTTGTATCCTTGCAATTTGATGAATCAACGGATATTGTGGGTTGTGCGCAATTTGTAGCTTTTGTGCGTTTTGAATCCAATGAAATAATAATGGAAGAAATACTATTTTGCAAGGCACTTCCCAAAAATACTACAGGTCAATGCTTGCATGACATGTTCCTTGAAGCTACGCAAGATATGAATATCGATTGGGCACAAAAATGCATTGTTATTTGTAGTGACGGAGCAAAAGCCATGACTGGTGCGAAGAGTGGATTTATTGCTAGACTGAAAGAACAGATGCCAAACGCTTGTTGGATGCATTGCTTTCTCCATCGCCAAGCTCTTGCAGCCAAATCCTTACCGCAAGAATACAGTCAAGTTCTTAATATTATTATTAACATTGTAAATTCTATTAAAGGAAAAGCGTTGCAGACTCGATTGTTTCGAATCATTTGTGAAGATATGGGGACACTACACCACAATTTGCTTTACCATACAGAGGTTAGGTGGTTATCAAAAGGCAAAGTACTGACCAGAGTTATGGAACTTCGCGCTGAACTATTGGTATATTTACAGCAAGCCAAGTCACATTACTCTGAATTCATTTCTGACCCGGAATTCCTTTTAAAATTGGCTTTTCTTTCTGACTTATTTGAACATTTAAATAACTTGAATAAAAGTCTTCAAGGGCGTGATGAAACTGTCATTACAGCAAAAGACAAACTCCATGGCTTTATAAAAAAAATTGAATTGTGGTCATCATCTATAAATCAAAACAACTTTGATTCATTTTCGTCCACACAGTCTTTCATTGAAGAAGTCAGAAGCGAGATCAACATCAACTCATATATATCTGGTATGAAAATGGTGTTACATAATTTGAAGAAAGAATTGTGTCATTACTTCTCACTGCAAGAGATATCGGATAACACTGGGCAAAGATGGATCTTAAATCCGTTTTTAAATGCAGCTATAAACGAGGCAAATTTAGCAACTAAGCTCAAAGAGAATCTGCTGGAACTATCTGCCGATGGGATGTTACACTTGGAATTCAAGTCTGAAAATTTGGATACGTTTTGGTTAAAAAGAAGAACAGAATACCCGGAATTAACAACCGAGGCTTTGAAGTGTTTGATTCCATTTTCTACCTCGTACTTGTGCGAGTTGGCATTTTCCTCAATAGCGCTAATAAAATGTAAACTAAGAAATCGCTTAAATTTGGAAAACGATTTAATACTTAATGTGGCAAAAACGGATCCACGATGGGAGAAATTAATTGAACAAATTCAAGCGCAACCTTCACATTAAAATGAACGATTACTCGAAGGTTTTATTTCTTGTTAATGAGTTTGTGTAAATAACATAAAGAGTATCATTTTGCGATAACAATACATACTGCTATTTAAGATAAGCAAGCACAGATGTAATCATTTTCTATTTAAACACATTTTTAATATATTTTTTTTTGTAATAACATGTTTTAAACTAGCATTTTTCTGACTTGTATGATTGATTATATGGAAATTTTGTTAAATATAATAATTTTAACTCTTATCGACTTTTTATTTAAGTCTCACAAATTATATGTTGTATAAAAAAACTGAAGTTTTCTCGACCTCTCGCGACCCCCCTATAGAGGCTCTGCGACCCCCCAGGGGGTCACGACCCACAGGTTGAAAAACACTGGACTAGTGGGAATGTACATAGCCATGAAAGGACTGTTATAATTATGTTCGTTGTACATGCAAGTATGATAAATTGATTAGATAGGCTACTCTATATACCGGTACACAGGCTATATTGTGAAGGATGCAGCACTTCACTGTAAATTAGGCATAGGCCCACTGATTTTTCATATTTCATTTCTTTGTTGCCGTATTGTTCAGTAATAAATGCTCATAAGAATAAAATGGAATATTATATTACATATATTCTGATGTCCTGGATCTGGACCAAGTTAGTTATACGCTTGAACTTGAATAAACTGGATTTTGTATCTGGGTTTATGAAGACACTTTGTTCACGTGTATTATTGGGGGGCACAGAGTTACAGTTATTTGCGCCTGAGCAAGAATTTAAAAAGAGACAGTTAAGAAAGAAAGCGGGAGAGAGTTGGAGACTAGAAAAGAATATCAGACCCGAGACCAAGAGATAGTCAGCAGCGAGCGGTGCGCCCCCTATTGGGGATGCATACGCATCTACGGCAACCTATGACCAACACAATTGTCTGTAACAGGAATTCCGACCACCATCTGGAACTGTGGGTTGACGACATCGCAGAAATCAGCATGTATGGCGAGTGGAGTGCAGTACATCAGCAAGGAAGTAGATGTCTGCAAGCTGGAAGCATCTTGTGCTACTGGGAATGGTACTAGTGGACGAGGGCCAACAATAAAAAATGGGTTTCCAGATGATTGAAAGAGTGAGTGGAAGCTGCAGGAAACAATGGAGGGCAGCCAAGGGTACAATCAAAGGTCAGATGTAGAGGTTTGGAAGACTGATGGTGTTGTTCGTGTCCCAAGAGGAGAGAAGTATAGCCGCTATAGAAGGAGCCATGCCACAAACGATAAGTAGAAGTGGAAACACAAAATTAGACCCATCTCAAAGAGAACTTTAGAAATCTTAATTATTTAAAATGACAAAATTCATGGTTAACTTGTATCAAAAAGTGTACTCAAAATCTATTTTTAGAGCAAAGTACTAGGTAGAATAAGAAAGATCAACACTGATCATTACCAATAAGGAAATATAATGTTTACATGGGAGCCCAAGATTAATCTGCTGGCCTACAGATATCTTAAGAGCAGTGAATGAATGAGAAAGATCTAATGTTGTAAGCGGGATAAATAAAAATGTTAAGAAATTCAAGTTGTAGTTAAGGTAGTGTACAGGCTTCTAGTTAGGTTATTTTCTTGCTAATTACCTGGCCCCTAAAAAGTTATACAGAAAATAAACAAATATAAAGTAAGAATTGGGTAATCGGGCCTATATTATGAAGTAAGCTTGGTGAAGTTGAGCGTGTAAAGCGCCATATCTATTCATTGATTAGGTTAGAGGATGGAGGAAATGACAGTTCTCAAGAGCGTGCTGGGCGCCTTAGCCGTGCGATTTGGGAGATGACTAGAAAGTTTTAGTTTCTTTTACAAGTCCATCTGTAATAGATAAAATATTTCATTATTAAGATTGTGAACAAGTCAAAACATAAGTTAAACTGGTGAGCATATGGCTCGAGTGGGTAAAGATTAAAGTTAGAACAAGACATTTGAGTGTGTAAATTGTAGGTATAATTAATATTAATGAATTGTAGGTATATTTTAATATTAACTCAAATGAAGTATGAGTCATTTCATGTCAGTTCATCCAGCCATAAAACCCACAGTCTCAGATTTTCATGAAAGTTGGTATACACTATCCTTCCACCATGGTAGGAAGGTATGCAAAATATTTCCTCCCTATCTCTAACTGTTTTTGAGTTACAGGGTGTCAAAGTTTCATAGAATTCAACCAAATTCTCTTTCCGAGGCTCTGCATTTAGAGTGCACCATATTATGTAAAAATGTATAATTCACACCTAATTGAACTACAGCTTTGAAAATTTACCCACATGTTCATAAAAGTGTCCAGATTCGCCTAAAAAAGGTTTCACTGGTCCTGAACTACCCAATGACCCACAAAAAATTGTTGAAATTAGATTTTCACTATGTGGTACAGGAAATATCACTTTTTTTTTTTAAACTAAAGCTTAAGAAGTGCTCTAACAGACTGTGAAATAAAAAAGATGGCTTTTTGACTGCTTATGTCAATAAACACAACTTTAAGGGGAAATACCTAGGTACAGGCAGATTTGTATGATATGTTTGCAATTCCATATCTCCCACATTTTGGGACATATCAAACTAACATTTAAAACACACATTTAGGGAGATATGCCCTGCATTTGGTAATTTTTACAGGATTTAAAATAATTTTTAATGGTGCAGTGAATTTTTGAAAATTTTGTCATATGTCTATTTTGCGGTACACATTTTTCATACATCCAAATAAAAAATTTCACCTCCCTCCAAAGAAATGTGTTCTACACTAATAGGGAGGGACACATTTAAGTGCAATGTGCCAGATTGTTTCACGGATTTTCTATTATTTTTTTAATTCTACCAATTTTTTTTTTTTTTGGTACAAATATTTCCATGATTTTTTAACCATAAAATTGCTGTTATTCTTTACACTGAAATTCTTTTACACTTAAATGTGCAAGCTGTTTTAAGAAACAAGTGTGCCAAATTTCAACAGAATCCTTCCAGTAGTTACTGAGAAATGTTTACCTAAACCATAAAGATTTTAAATATAAAAAAAAAAATCACTTTGAATATACACACTTCAGCCCAGTAGGACAAAAAAGTGTGAACTACATATCCTGTAGGCCTATATTTTTTCAACTAGCCTAAATTATAATATGGTTTAAAAGAAGTTACAACAAAAGGCAGAAGATTTTGATTTACTGTTCAATAGGCTGAAAGAAAAGGTAAAACAAACAAGTACCGGGCATGAGAAAATACAAATTTTGAATAATAGGGAGGGACACATTTAAGTGCAATAACTTTCTGCCAGATTGTTTCAAGGATTTTCTATTATTTTTTAGTTCGTCAGTTTTTTTTTGTACAAATATTTCCATGATTTTTTAACCATAAAATTGCTGTTATTCTTTACAGTGAAATTCTTTTACACTTAAATGTGCAAGCTGTTTTAAGAAACAAGTGTGCCAAATTTCATCTAAATCCTTCCAGTAGTTACTGAGAAATGTTTACCGAACCATACAGATTTTAAATATCAGAAAAATCACTTCAGTCCAGTAGGAAAAGAAAAATGTGAACTACATATCCTGTAGGCCTATATTTTTTCAACTAGCCTAAATCATAATAAGATTTAAAAGAAATTACTAATGGGTTCTGGCACTGCATAGCTTTTAGTTTCTATAGTTGCCACGGAGTTCAAACCGCTTTTGGATGTCTTCAGCTTCCTGAGGTGGGAAGTAGTACATCTTTCCAGTTACTGTGTTGGGAACACTGACACATGCTATGTTGTTGTTCACTGGAACATTGCACCGATCTTTTCCTACTGGCCAATAGTAGGAAGGTGCTGGACCATAAGGATGCAAGAACTTGATGTCTACATCACCTTCGTCTTCATTCTTCTGTAGCACTAGTCCAAAAAACCAGTGATCATCATAGACACGTTCAACTAGTCCAGGAAAGAATGTGACGTAAGTGGAGCTTAAAGTGTATATAAGTTGACCATCAGCTCTTAAGATATGTGTCTGTGGTTATTTGTGACATTGTGACAGGTTGTACACTTGAAGAACTATTTAACTGATAAACTGAAGAAAACTCGGGATCCGAACTTATTCTTTTGGTCCCTATAGAGTACTCTGGAAGTGGTGTGAAATCTGTGAAATCCTGAAAACCTTTTCTGCTGAGTTCATTGGGTAGCCTAAATGAAGGCTTTCTTTTGAAATCAGACGTTTGAAAGTGCCTCCAATGCCATCACATGGTGATTTCCCATGGCTAGTTGCAAAAAAGTTCCATGATGCTTGAATATTAAAGTCATCTTTGTGGTAGCACAAGTTAAATTTTTTTTTTTAATTATTATATTGGCCTGCACAACCATCACTGAAGTACTCGATTTGTGTAACACTTGGAAAATAAATCCTGATGTGTTTATTTTCTTCTGTGCCTCATACATAGAGGCCACATCATGATCGAGGTCATCAGACAATAAACACAAATTTGACACTTTCAGTTCATCAGATCCAGCCGTATACGTCACAGCAGGGTGTAAGGTGCAAGCACCAGCTGTCCAATGGTAGCCTTGAGCCTCATCTTGCACTACATATGAATAATTCTCACTAAAATCTAGAAGGACAATTGCTGTTTCAGCTGTCAAGTTTGCTTTTTTTTTCTTTCAGAAAGTTTGACTGTGCCTTTGTTATGAAAGAATGTGGTATAAGCTTTTCCAGCTTCTCAATCAAAATATTAATGTACTCATCATAAGTTACAGTGCACTTCAACATTTCAGTTCGATCAGTTGAGACCCACTGATTGTACTCCACTTCATCATCTGGATCATACTGTTCAAATTTTTCTTCCAGGAATTTTTTCTAGTTTTCATTTGTTGGGCAGTGGCGAAGCATGCTGTCCCTATTTTCTTTAGAACAAACTAAATGGACAGTGAGATTTTGATATGTCTCCTCTATCTGACATGCATGTAGCGCTCAACAGAATAACATTCTGGTGTATGGTGCGTACACATTCTTTGGAGGGAATTGAAATTTTTTATTTGGATGTATGAAAAATGTGTACCAAAATATAGACATGTGACAAAATTTTCAAAAATTCACTGCACCATTAAAAATTATTTAAAATTATGTAAAAATTATCATATGCAGGGCATATCTCCCTAAATGTGTGTTTTAAATTTGTTTGATATGCCCCAAAATGTGGGAGATATGGAATTGCAAACATATACAAATATGCCTATGTTTGCCCTTAAAGTTGTGTTTACTGACATAAGCAGTCAAAAAGCCACCTTTTTTATTTCACAGACTGTTAGAGCCCTTCTTAAGCTTTAGTTAAAAAAAAAAAAAAAAAAAGAAGGCAAAGTGATATTTCCTGTACCACATAGTGAAAATCTAATTTCCGTGGCGCAATGCTCGCCTGAAAAATGTTTAATAAAATTTGCAAGTTATCAATTTTTTGTGGGTCATTGGGTAGATCAGGACCAGTGAAACATTTTTTAGGCGAATCTGCACAGTTTCATGAACATGTGAATAAAATTTCAAAGCTGTAGTTCAATTAGGTGTTGAGTTATACATTTTTATATAATATGGTGCACTCTAAATGCGGAGCCTCGGAAAGAGAATTTTGATGATTTCTTCGAAAATTTGACACCCTGTAACTCAAAAACGGTTAGAGATAGGGAGGAATATTTTGCATACCTCCCTACCATGGTGGAAGGAGAGTGTATACCAAATTTCATGAAAATCTGAGACGGTGGGTGTCATGGCTGGATGAACTGACATGAAATGACTCCTATGTTACTATTATAACTAAGATCTAATACATTATTATAATACATTAGTGTGAATGATGACCCTTGCTGTAAGAAGGGAACCTCACCAAACAATAGAGAAAGAAAACCGACTAATAGGAGACCTTTTTGCCCTTTGTCCCGCATACAAAAGCGACCGGACCCATCAATCATATTCCATGCCTTACAAGTTACTCTTATTATGTTCAGTACACTCAAGCAGAAAATTGTATTTGTAAAAACCCTGTCATCACAAAAAGTGTCAAATGTCAGCCAAAGGAAAGATCTGGTGTATTGAGAATGTAGAAATTGCCAGAAGTTTATTTTTCTAGAAATGATGGTGTCACCTGCCAAATAAACCCTTTTAACAAATAGGAACCCTTTCTGTATTTTGTGGGTGGAAGGGGACATCTACCAATGAGATTGTTGTAACACCCAAATAGGTGTAGCCATTACTAATGTGGGAGTTTTTAAAGGATGTTCCGGAATAATTCATTGATCATATATCTCAAAAGTCTTGACGATCATATTGTTATCATAATATCGAAACATCTAGAATCTAGCTCAGACCATATACAGGGTGTTAATGAATAACACCGAAATATTTTACCTGTGTATAGAGGGGACATAGACAAGCAACTTTTATTAGGAGATTTTTGCTCTATGGATTCAATTCTTCCTGTTATAACATAAAATATTCCAAGGATATGCACGCCACTGTCTTCTAATACTTGGAATGATGGGAAACAAAGGAACAGTGAATATTGTGTAGTGGTCGGGAAAATTGTAAAAAATGACGATCGACATCTTACAACTCTGAGGGGAAAAAAGACAAACAAAACATTTTTGTTAGGTTTGGAATTAGGAATAAAAACATAATGCAGTGGCGGGCAATCATGTGACTAATCAGTAAATTTTGGAGTTTATGAAAATTCTAAATTATGGTACCGGTATAGCTGTTGATGAATTGTTAAGAATCAGGTTTTTATCGATCGCTAAGAAGGCATGAAGTCAATTTAATGAAAATGTTAACCCTATTTCGCTCAATTATTGAGTTATGAGCACCAAATTTTAAGGACTTTAATGCCCTGTAGCATACACATTTTACGTCATAGACCAAAAATGTCCTAACAAAAGTTGCTTGTCTATGTCCCCTCTATACACAGGTAAAATATTTCGGTGTTATTCATTAACACCCTGTATATAGCAGAACCTTGGAGCACGGCATAAATATTATTGGGTTTAGTAAAGAATTGAAGTAAAAGTCAGCCTTGCTCATACATCGACCAACTGATGCCTGTACAACTATTCAAATATTACTACTGTGGATATTGTACCAAAATGTACTTCAGTGCTGATCAACAATAAAATTGCAAGCAACAAATACAACAGCGTCCTGTCTTATCATTTCAACGGTGTATCAAACCTCTCCTGGTCAGAACCTGGGACTCCAGAGTCTGCATGCATCAACTGAAAGTCGGAAGTAGAGGGGATCCAAGGTAGTGGTAGTGGCCAAGGCAATCAAATTAAGCGCACCTGTGCTTTTGCACCCAACATCAACTCAGATCTGCCGACCCAGTCACCCACTACCGAGGATGCTACCATACAATCTTGCTAGCTATGTAATTAGGCTCTATAAAAGGCACCTGCGGCTTTTCCCATGTACCAGAAGCCATCAACTCTTGTCAAGAAGTGCACGTGGATCGTGCCGGCACAAACAAAGAGCTATGTAAATTGTGCTCTACTTAAGCTGTGCACTGTCACCAGCCTATATAATTCAACATGACATAATCTTCAAACTTTCGAACTTCAAGTGCATAATTCAGTGCCACTTATAACTACTCTCTTCTACAGTGCTTAACCAAACAAAGGCACGTAGACTGTGCTCTGTTACAGCCTGCATCATTCAACATGACATGACCTTTGAGCTCTCGAATGAACCATACTGTAACAATGTAAACAGACACCTGCAACATAACCTCTTAACATACAGACAGCAACCACAGATGCACATAACCTAACATATATACATTCTCAACCTGGTGATTTAAATAATTATTTACTGCATAAATCACTTTCGTCCTTTCCTCTTTTCCTTTTATATACAGCTCCACACCAGAGTATTTCCTAACCCTACATCCTTTCTCAGCACTATATGGCCCATGCTATATGAAGGAAAATGGTGTGCACCAATCCTAGCGTTGCCACCTGTCCCGAATTTGGCGGGACAACCCGCATTTTAAGAACACTTTCAGCATCCCGAATTATGCCTAAGAAGGACGCATTACATATATCTTTTATTATTTTGCTAGCCTTTTCTAATGTTCAGTTTTGGCTTTGTAACGAATAAATTATTAATATGAATTATTGACGAATTATTAATAAATTGTTCCAAGTACAAATTTAGGTATGAAGATCGGCGATATGCATATATTCGATAAGTGTCCCTTCTTAGCCTTACCAAAAGGTGTCAACCCTAACCTATCCCTATTGACTCATTGTGCACTGATGCCGCACTTGTCAGAAGAAAGAAAGAGGGCGTAGATTTCCAGCAACAACTCCCTGGAGGTGCATGATTCATCAAAAATATGACTAATAATTAATGAATTTCATTCATATAGTGGGATTAGCTAAAAATAATGTACAAAAAAAAAAGCCTATAAACCACTATTAAAAAAAAAGAGAGAAAGAAAGAAAGAAAAAAGAAGAAATAAAAAGACATGGAATAGGTATCTGAAATGAGATCAATATGTATCAGTTAGTGCAAGTATATTTTGAAGCCAAATTAAATTGTGTTTATTAATTATGCTATAAAATGGGAAAATTACAAAAAAAATAGTAATTGGGCTGAATTACAATTACTTGAGAAACAATTTACTTAATTAGAATTACAAATTACTTTCTGAAGAAGTAATCAGTAAAATTACAATTACAATTACAATTACTTTACAAAATGGCAGTACCTAAAAATTCCTTCTTTTAGGAGGGGCACAAAAAAGTAATCAATAAAATTACAATTACAATTACTTTACAAAATGACAGTACCTAAAAATTCCTTCTTTTTTGGGGGGGGGGGGGATGGGCACAAGGGCAGAAACTATTGGGCCATTCAGCTGCTTGGGGGTCAGTCCATGTGAAATCAACCAATCAACCAATCTCAGAATAAGATAATATTTTGTATGTTGGTAGTACTAGTTATTAATGTTAAAAATCCAAAATTTTAGATCATTTGAACCATCTTAAAATGATGGTAATTGATATCCAGGTTAGGCCGCGTCGTGTTTATGGTGTCTTCTGACGTTTCGGACAACATATCGTGTCCATCTTCTGAGAAAGAATTGCAAGAAAATAAGTGCCTGTGATTAGTAAACAGTCGCAGTTGTCATGACGTCAGTGTTAAAGTTTTAACTGTTTCACGCCAGGTGTCACTAATCTTATACCCATCTTCCCTGTTTATGTTATGGGGATGTTTAATGATTTCTATTGCTTCTGAGACAAGTCTAGGGAATTTTCTGTTTTCATTTTTAAGAAGAGCTATGTTATCGAAAAGTATTTTGTGACCCGTTTCGTCCGAATGAGATGCTATGGCGGAGAAGTCAGTGTTGTTTTGTTTCTGGTGTCTTATATGTTCTTTTCTTCTGGCATCCAGAGAGCGTCCAGTTTGTCCTATGCATACTTTTCCACACATACATGGAATTGAGTAGACTCCCGCTTTATGTAAAATGTCGATTTCGTCTTTCTCTCTTCTTAAAAACCCTTCCAATTTGTTGACAGGAGTAAAAATTGTTTCAATGTCATATTTCTTTAAAATTTTTGTACAGCGATGTAGGGAAGGTAGGCCTTAGACTTAGGTGGCGGCTTTTCAGTAGGATCTGTTAAGTCTATTTGGTTTCCAGATAGTCTTTTCCACTTTCTTTAGACATCTTCGTATTTCACGAGATGGATAACCATTACACCGAAAGGTATAAGATAAAGACTTCAGTTCCTGTCGAATGTTATCACTGTCACAGATTTCAACAGCCCTTGAGGACAGGGTGTTTATAATTCCTCTCTTAACTGAAGGAGGATGGTGTGAAGACCAGTTTAGATACCTGTCTGTGTTTGTCGGTTTTCTATATACAGCATAGCTTAATGACCCATCTGATTTTCTTTTGACCAGCACATCTAGAAATGGCAGGCTATCATTTTTCTCCTTCTCCATAGTGAACTTTATGTTTCTATGCAAGTTATTGAGATGATTTAAAAAAGTTGTCAATGTATCTTCTCCGTGAGGCCAGATTACGAATGTGTCGTCTACGTATCTCAGCCAACACAGAGGCTTCAATTCACTATTTCTTAGTGCTGCATTTTCGAAATTCTCCATGAAAATGTTAGCCACCACAGGAGATAGGGGAGAAGCCATAGGCATGCCCATGTTTTGTTTGTAAAAACCTTTGCGGAATTCAAAGAAAGTTTCCAGTAAACAGCTTTCTGTTAAATTTAGCCCATTCTATTGGTAGGTTATTGTCTATTAGTTTTTGTTCTACTAGTTGTATAGCTTCTTGTACTGGGATACTCGTAAATAATGACACTATATCGAAGCTGACCATTATATCTGTGTCATTCAATTTGATATTTTTGATAATATCCACAAAATGCGTGGAGTTCTTCACATAAGAGTCTGTAGTCCCGTTGAGTGGTGTTAGTCGTTTCGACAAAAAGCGAGCTAGAGGGTGTGTGGGAGAATTCACTGCACTCACTATAGGCCTACTAAAGACCAACTTTATGTATTTTCGGTAGGCCGTAAAACCGAGGAGTCTGAGCGCCTTTCGGAATTAGCTTCATCTTATCGTCTATTGAAATGCATGTCGCTTGTTTTATAGCAGTAGTAATTCTTCTGATAACCGAATTAATTGGGTTGCAGGTTAGTTTCTCATATGTACTGTCTTCTAGTATACTCTGTATTTTCTTTTCGTAATCGGCTTTATCCATTACGACAGTGGCATTACCTTTATCTGCTGGTAAGATAAGGATGTCTTTAGTTTTCTTTAGTTTTACTAATGCTTTGCGTTCTAGCGCTGTCATGTTGGGAGGTGGTAACTTGCCATTGTCCAGAACTTTGGAAACTTCGTACCTGATTTTATTTGCTGTTTTTGAGTTATCAAGTGTGAAAGTTTAAAAAAAATTGTAATTTTTACAGAGTTTTGAATTTTTAAATGGTCGTATCTTCAAAACTATTTGAGCTAGAGAGCTGAAATTTGTGCCATTCTCTTTAGAATTTCATAAGCTTTAATATGATGTACAACTTGCCTATATTATTATTTTTTAAATTCTTAAAAGGAAAAGATTGTTTAAATATTTAAAAAAGGATTTTTTAAATTTTTTTGAAAAAAAAAAATATTACATTCATGAACCTTTTGAGAGCATATGTACCAATTTTAAAGATGGGATTCCAATTAGTTCATATTGAAATAAATATTTTTTTATGGCTGTGCACCTACAGTCAAGTTTGATATTCAACGCAAAGTGCCATGTAAATGTGTAACCAAAAGCACAAGACTTACAAATTTTAAGAACTTAGCCTATGTGTGGTTCTAACTTACTTTCCTGTAGCCTTCAGTGATAAATTATTTTGTGTAAACTATTGATAAAGAAGTTCTCGTTTTTTTAACAGTGTCTGAGACACCATTGTCATTTCTTCTTCAGTTAGTTTGTAAGTTCTCCCAGTAGCTGTTGTTGGATTTACTTTGCAAATTATGAAGTTCTTTGGTATACTTAAAATATCTGCTCTTCTCAGATAAGTAAAGGAAGGGCATGGTCCGGAAGGATGGTGAAACGATACGTTGACTTCTTGTTCAATATCATTTCTTGAAAGTACACATGATAGCCACCATTTATTGTCATATGCACAAGCTACAAATCCTGATATTTGATCAAATGGCATATCTTCAACGCCAGGTCCTACTTGAATCTTATGCACATCATAGCTTTCACTATTAGAAATTACTTTGGTTATCTTAAATTTCGATTCTGGTATGAATGCATGGTATTTTTGCATACCAGCGACTGCAATCACATCATTGAATCTCTTTTCCAGGAGTTTCTCGTTTTCTAAATAGTCTTGGTTTGGTACATAAAAAAATTTCATTTTTGAGATATATTCTTTACTCCACTCAAACAACTGAAGAGATGTTAAGATATGATTGTCCAGAGGATTTTGTATGCTAGCTTTAGTTGCAAGCCTTTTCACTGTGTAACCAATACCATCACACACTCCTTTACCATGCAATGTCGCATAAAAGTGCCACTCTGCTTCTATTCCGTCAAAATCATCCGTGTGAAAACACAAGTTTGAAATTTTTTTACGGTTCTTGTATTGAGTAGCAGAACCATCACTGAAGTAGTACACTTTCTTCAAACTTGGAAAAATTTCATCCTTAATATATTCAATGAGCTTCCTCTGGAAAATGTTTACAAGAACTGTGTTATGAGATAAACAATCAGAAATAAACACAACACTTCTGTATGCAAGGACCTCTTCTTGATCATTGCTATCATCTTTGGTCTTAAAATAGACTACACGTGGATGTACTGTAGCTATGGAATTATTCCAGTGAAAGCCTTGAGCTTCATCTTGGAGCACAAATGAATAGTTTTCAGTAAAATCACACTGAACTACAACTTCATTATCAAACAATGAAGATTTTTTCTCAGAAAAATATGAAGATTGTGGTTTGGCAACAAAATCATGCCTTTTTAGTTCCACTAATTGCTTGCAGAAATCCTCAACAAAGTCCTCTATTGGTTTAATCATTGTCTCAAAGCTACAGCGATCAACAGTGATCCATTGTTTGTATGTAATATGTTCGACCATTTCTTCCTCTAAGGCTGTAAGCAAAGAATCTTTAAAGTCATTTATGTTTGGACAACAATCACATTCATTCATAAAGCACTATTTAGTTGGAGGGTTACACATTATTTTAGATATATAGTCATTGTATGTCTGAAGTGGATGGTTTGTATCCGAGAGAGTGATCTTATTTAAGTCTGCACCAGCTATCATCAATTTGGTATTTTGGTGAATGGTACAAACACAAACTGAATGAGTACCACTAGCTCCAGCAATTATGCAGTTTTTTGGTCTTAATTCAGCAAATTTAGAAAATCCAATTCTTACTTCAGGATAAGTTGATTTGAAAAGACTGTGGAATGAAAGTGGTTATGAAACCTAGTGTCATCGTGTAAACTAGCCTTTATGGTAAATGTTCCTTTAAATTATTTTAAATGGTAATCTACATTGTTATATCTACAATGATAACTTACCAACTGGGCCTATGTTTGTGTAATGTTTTACACTATAAAAGTGTTTTATGACCAAAATTAACCAACTTCATTTTCCTTATGGAAATTTGCTCAACAAATATTTATTTCAATGTGATCCCATTGTCATCCCATCTTCGAATTTGGTACATACACTCTCCAAAAGTTTATGAATTCAATACATTATTTTCAAAAAAATTTAAAATTTCTATTTTGAGATATTAATTTTTCTTTTTTTAAATTGAAAAATATATTACAACATATTTCATAATATAGCCAAGTTATACATCATATTAAAGCCTATGGAAACCTGAAGAGAATGACATAAATCCCATCTTTCTAGCTCAAATAGTTTTTAAGTTAGAGCCATTTGAATTTTTGTAACTTGGCAAAAATTATGCAATTTTTCATTTTTTAAAAATTAATAACTGAAAAACGGATTGCTTAAAAAATCTAAAACTTTATATTTTCTATCCTTTTAATTAGTTAAACAAATGTTGCAAAAATTAACTGAATTGGAAACATCAAGTTCCAGAATTAATTTTTGATTGGTTGATTTCACATGGAATGACCCTTGGGAGGTTACAAAGTCTAAAATTATTAATGAACAAACAAACAAAACACATCAATGCCAATATTTCCATACACATTGAGTAACTTTTGTTAATGTTACCTCTAACCTGGATATTAGTTGTGAAAACAGTAATGACAACGTTAACCTATAGCAATTATGAGAATGAGAAGCAAGTTTCAAAATATAATTAATTAAGAAATGTTCTTACTGAAAACATTTAACTGAGAAAGTTTTAAATGGGAAGAAATAGATATTTATTTATTTTCCCACAGCTTACAAAATTATGCACAATCTTTAAACATTAAATAATGAAGATATACATAGTTATTCCAATGCCATTTTAAAAATGTTTGATGTTATTGCATACCGAACCCCGTTCTGTCTGCGCACGGTGCTTTCCATGCGTTCTTTTTTTAAACCGGATCTGTAAATCGCTTCAGCTTCACTGCAGTAAACAAGGGTTAAAAGAAGGCCATGACAGTTCATGTAGGAAAACCCATAAAGTGACATTTACAATAGTGAAACCCTTGCAACACGCGGCGTGATATTGCTGTATCACAATAGATTAGATTTGATTAAAATTAGAAAAAGATGAATACCGGGATCCAGAATCCTACTATCAGAATTATATGTGAATGTCACCTTGTTGCAAATCACTGGTCCTCATACAGCATACAGGAATTTTCAATGCCAGAAGCAGTATTTTCAGCAGAGCCTCTAATGCTCGGTAATTAACTTTGAAGTTGAGGTTAGATTGAACTTAGTTTTATACCGTGGAACACATAACCTTCTTTTCAAAGAAAGGGACATAAATAAATTTTATAGGCTGAGAACAGCAATTTTAATTTCTTGAACACGTCTTGAAATAAATGGAAACCACATAGAAATCTAATTAGGCCTAAATGTAGTATCGCTCCCCGTAAATTGCTCTGGCTGTGGTCGCCATTGAAAAAAAAAGAATACATTCAACTTCCGCTCATCTCAGCTGATGTCTTGTTGCCACGTTTTTCCACAGAAATGCTGACTTGCCATATCGAATGTCGTGTCGCTGCATAAATTGCTACAGTTTCGCTGCATGTTTAAAGTGTAAAAAAGAACGGCTGATAGTCCATGGAGCAAAACCCGTAAAGCCAGATCTGACTTTGCTTCACCACCGCTGCAGCAACCATACAGCGATGCTGCAACAGTTGTAAAGAGCTTTACGTTCGCTTTAAAAAGAACGCAAAGATCACTGCCGCTGCAGCGAGTACAAGCTAGAAAGCAACATTGCCAAATTCTCAATACAATACTTTTCGATTACTAAAATGTAATGATTGCTCAAATGTAACGATTACAATTTTATTTCCAGAAGTAAATTACGAGTAAAAATTACATTTTTAAAAAAGTAACAAATACAAGTAAATGGGACCAAAAAAGGAATCGTTACTGTAATCCAATTACTTTTACTCAATTACTTCCCATCATTGTTCATAGGGTAGTGTTGCCTGATCTATAGGCATCATCAAATAGGGCAAATTTTGATAGCCACTATCTGTGACGAGGACACAATTGCCATAGGACCCACCATCAAGCAGTGCTTTGCGGGAACAACTATTAAATATGTGCGTGTCATGTGCACTGCCTGGCCAGCAAGCTACTATATCCATTATTTCCATATTTGCGTTCGATATAACCTGGGTGTTAATTGAAAAGTAGTTCTTTCTGTTCCTAAATACTTCGGCTTCGTTTCCACCAGGTGAACAGATTTTAATAAGCATGCAGTCGATAGCGCCTATACATCGCAGAAATGCTGCAATGTTATAGAATTCCCTTTGTATTTGGATAAGATCCTCCTCTTTATTTGGGAACTTGATGTATTCATTCCTCAAACCTGCAATTGCCTCAGACACTCTTCGGATTATTCTGTTTGCAGTTGATACACTGATGCCGGAAAAATCAGCGACCGATAACTGAGTTGATTCTGTGACGTACTAAGGTAGGGCACAAAGCAGCTGGTTCACTGGAGAAACTGCTGGATTCCTAGAAAGTAAAACGAGCTTGATACATTCACAGTTAAATTATTCACAAATCATAAAAGATTACGAGTTGCATAGGGCCTAGACGCCTAGAGTATTGTTAAAGGTTATGTAATGTGGTGAATTGAATTTTACTAAACGATTTTCTTTTCTATTTTGTAATTTACGCAGAAACCACTTCCTCATTACATAAATTAAATTAATAACGTAACAGTAGGTCTACTCACCTATTGGTCTCAAACTCAAGGGCATGCTCAATCTTTTCCAGAATTTCGTTGGCTGATGCTTTGCTTAGACGAAAACGTAGTTCAAAATCTTCATCATCTAGGCCAGTTAAATAATCACTTCATTTTCTGATCCATCTTGTTCGTCTATTTCGTGGAGGTGGGTCAAGATATTCCTCTCCTTCACTATCTATAAGGCATTCCATAGCCATTCTAGCCGCCATCTTGACCACACTTAAATCGCTAACAGGCCGAAATCGAGCTCTTAAGTTTAAGTGTCTATTAACTTGCTAATCTGTGATTACGAACATGGTGAAATGCATTATTAGCTAAGTGTTACTTAAACCAATTTTAAATGGACAGTTAAAATTAGGTATGGCTGGTGAAATCGACCCTAAATAACTTTAAAAAGTGTATACTAGGTCTTTAAACAGTTAAAAGTTACGAATACACATATGTGGGAAGTTAGGGAAGATTTGCCTGAAATATAATTAAGGAAAGGTAATAGGAGAATAATATTGTAAAATATTGATATGTAAAGTAGGTGAAGGATCTACAGTAGCTTGGGAAATAATTCAGACCAGATGATTGGTCAATCGCAAAATAGTGTTATGAAAAGTAGGTGAAGGAGCTTGGGATATAATTCAAACCAGATGATTCGTCAATTGTAAAATAGTGGTATGAAAGTAGGTGAAGGAGCTATAGCAGCTTGGAATATAGTTCAGACCAGATGATTGGTACTGTAATCATAGACTGAGTTTAGGCATTAAGAAATGGCCACACAATCACACACCCAAACATGCAAGCATACACATGCTTTGTTCTTGGCCCGATTAAATTTTGAAAGCATGGTGCAAGCACCATAATTCAATTTCACCAAATCATCAATAAGTATTTGGTTAGAGTTACTGACTTATTAGGAAAAAACTCAAAATCAATAAAATATAACAAGCATAATAAAATATAAATGTACAATAATAAATAACTGAGAATACAGCAAATAAGTCAGCAACGTTTTACCAAAGATTGAAGCCAAAATGCAAGTCCTCAAATAGAATTCAATCACACAGTTGAGACATCCTGGACCGTATCAACACAAGCGAAAGGACTCGTATCTCTCAGTCAGGGATTGGAAAAAGAATGCCACACAAAGCTTTACGAAAGTCAGGCCTCGCTCAACCTATCCCCTTCCAAGCACTTGTAGAGAAGGGGAAGGAAGCTTCTCGCAATAACTACACCATTTGCGCAAGAGATAAAGGGCCATAGTAATAGACAGTACTCACACCTCATCTCAACAGCATATCACCTCAGTAGCTCTAAAGAACACGTTCTCATCTTGAGATAATATTCAAGCTCTTCTCTGCTGATAATTTACTCAAGTAATACGAGATCCCGTACTCACGTGTTACACGATCTGATGCACGCGTGTTAAGAAGTTGAGAATAGAAGGCAGTGGAGGTAAGTTACAGCCTTCGCTGACAGATGGTGGTACAATAATCGTGCCCCTAGGCTTTTTTGGTTGGTCTGTCATCTGTAATATTGCAACATTCCTTTGCAATTTAAGGTCTTTCCTTTTGTATCATTGTACATAGAAACTAGTAAAATGGAAGATATAAAAAGAGATTAAATGAAATACATGTTAAGATTATTTGCAAATATCGCCATATATTGTGATTCCAATTTTAAATTATTATGAATTTGGACAATTATATTTATGCCTATACTATGGATGGAACTGAAATATTAAGGAATTTAGGAACGGAAATATACTTAAATATAATAATATAATTAATTAAGGTACTTGAGTATAATATTACAAGAAACACAAATAATCATGGTTGTGAACTGTTATATAATTATAAGATATTTGTGTATTTAAACCAAATAATATAAACAATAAATATGTCACAAGAGCTCTGTTAACAATCATAAGGTGTATTTTACATATACAGTGAGGCCCATGCAAGAGTTGGCCAACGACACGGGTTCCTGCGGCGCAGCGGGCACAACTCCAACTCCCGAGCGATCGGGTGAAATATCTACGCTAATAAAGCCACAATAGGTGTAATGATTCAGGTTCTCACATTTAAAGTTAAAATTACAATGAAAATAAAAAAAATCAGGTAAACTGATATAACAAAGTGCCAGTATGTTTTTGTTGAATCAATTATAATTGCAATTATGATATGCAGACAATAAGTTTTTCTAATCAGATTAAAATCGACCAGCGTCAGCAGAACTACAGATTTGTGATACCTTGACAATCGCGCACTCACATAAAAATAAAAAATCAAATAAAAAAAATCCATGTCAAATCACCCGGCTCCGGGATTTGATCCGGGGACCTCCAGATTACGAGTCCAAGACGTTACCATTTGGCAAACTCAGTCAGTTTGACGGTGTTGTGTGATAAGCATATGTGAAGGAATAGCATTAACTGTCAATAATTATACCGGTAGACAAAAATTAAAAAGAACATGTGACCTTTAATTAGTCGTTACTCTGGTACCGATCAACCGATTAGGTCCATAATTAATAAGCTTCTTTCCATGGACGTTATAAATGCTTATACCAAGTTTCATGAAAATCCGATGAAGCATATTTGAGTTATGGGGCCTTTTGTTATATAATACCATAAAAATGCACTAAATTGGGCATTATTCCGGTACCGGCCAACCGATTTGGTCCAATATCAACAGACGTCATCCCATGGACATTATAAATGTGTATAATAAGTTTCATGAAAATCCGATAAAGCATACTTGAGTTATGGCGCTTTTAAATAAAAACACAATTGTGTTTGACGCCGGTACCGGTGAACCGATTGGGTTCAATATCAATAGGGTTCTTCCCATGGACATTATAAATACGTATACAAAGTTTCATGAAAATCCGATAAAGTGTATTTGAGTTATGGTGCGTACAGACACACGGACAGATAGACAGACGGACAGACATTTTTCCGTCCCCCACACACAATCTCATAAAGTACCATACAGGCACTTAATAAACAAGAGATGTTCGAAATGTTCTCCTCTTGCATCCACACAATACTGGCACCTTTCTAGGAAATTTTCTTTCACGCGCATAAGTTCAGCTTCCGAGACAGATGAGAATATTATAGGATAAAAATTCCTCTGACACTGGGACTTGAACCCAGGACCTTTGGCTATTCGCGCCAATGCTCTACCAAATGAGCTAAGCCGGAGTTCAATTCACAGCGCCAGACGGAACCTCTTTCCTATGACTGATTGCCCTAATGGTCTACCTCACAGACAGACAAGTTATGTCTGGCGCTGTGAATTGAACTCCGGTTTAGCTCAGTTGGTAGAGCATTGGCGCGAATAGCCAAAGGTCCTGGGTTCAAGTCCAAGTGTCGGAGGAATTTTTCTCCTATAATATTCTCATGTAATGTCCAACAGAGACAATAATCTGTGGTTGATGAAAGCTCATATATCTATTCCAAGACAGAGTTCATTTCTCTTGTGATAGGCCTTTGTGATATTGTTTTTAAGTTCTTCTAACAGTTTGTGAATATTATTTATGGGGAAACTTGAAAAATAGGTCAATTTCCCATACATTAGAAGAACTTAAAGACTACCACAAGAGAAATTAACTTTGTCTCGGAAGCTGAACTTATGCGCATGAAAGAAAGTTTCCTAAAAAAGTGCCTGTATTGTGTGGATGCAAGAGGAGAACATTTCCAGCATCTCTTGTGATGAGGTACGTGTTTATTTTCATTCTAATTTTAACTGTAAATGTGAAACCTGAATCATTACAGCGATCGCAGCTTTATTAGTTTAGATATTTCACCCGATCGCTCGGGAGCTGGAGCTGTGCCTGCCATGCCGCAGGAACCTGTGTCATTGGCCAACTCTTGTGTGGGACTCACTGTATAACCTAATAATAGATTTAATTAATTTTAATAGCTAATCTTATTACTATTTCCTAGGCTTAGACTTCTTAGGTTGTATTTAAATTATTCTGTATTAACGGGGGTATAAGATGGAGTTGTTTATGTTTTAGCTAATTATTTTTGTGTATTAAACAAACGAGAATAACAAACATTAATAATAGAAATCAACAGTTCGACAGTTGCTGATATTTACATCGAATAGGACTATCTGATGGTAAATAAATGGTTTAACCTAGCCATTTCTAAATATTCATACATAGGTCTAATATAATCTTCCTGGCTTCCGGGTATCTGCCGTGTCATACGGCAGTAGCCTTGATAAAGACCACGGCAAGATGGTCGAAACGTCAGCAGACTTATTATTAAATATGATGCGGCAGATACCCGGAAGCCAAGAAGATTTTATTGTCAACTCGGGCCGCGGAAGCCTATGATCTTATATTATAGGTCTAATATGTTTATTTAAGTCACAGTTCTAACTTATTTTTTCCTTTAACATTAGCTTTTCACACTGAATAATTCCTTTTTAGAATCGCTTTATTCTCTAAATTATCCTATTTTTTCAGTATGTAATGCAAATAAATACATTTAAAAAAAACTGACCCACTGACTCTATACAACAATTTTATTTTATTTTTGTAAAATCTGTGCACTAGTCTTATTAAGCTGTGTCAGAGTTTGTTAGTATCAGGCCTATGTCTGCTGGTGAAACTGATTGTATTTTTAAGCAAGGAAGCTATAATTCCAAGTAATCTTACTCAAGTTTTTAGCTAAAACAAGAGTAAACCCACACACAACTTAAATAATATACAGCTGCTTTGCTTAATTTTTTTTAAATTGTAAAGAGATGCAGATTACAAAAGTGATACACAAGAAAAAAAATGTTCCCGGTGAGGATTTGAACCCAGGACCTTTGGACTATCAAGCCTACATGCTACCTTGGAATTAAACTAACTAGATGAGAGTTCACAGCACTTGAAGGTACTACCCTGGCACATAGGTGACCGTTAGGATGTTGGCTAATGCTGAATTGTGGAATTTGCCTTAATTAAGAAGATTTCTTTATTATAAGTTTCAGGTGTTTATTAAGTGCCAGTATGGTACTTTATGAGATTGTGTGGGGGAAGGGAAAATGTCTGTCTGTCCGTGTGTCTGTATGCACGATAACTCAAATAGGCTTTATTGGATTTTAATGAAACTTGGTATATGCGTTTATAATGTCCAAGGGAAGAACCCTATTGATATTGGACCAAATCGGTTGACCGGTACCGGAGTAAAACCCAATTTAGTGTCTATTTTAAAGGGGTACTGAACGAAAATTTATACTTTATCTTAAAATAAAATATGATTCTCGCTAAGTGCAGAGTCGAAAACCATTTCTTTTTATGTTTGCTCATTCTCATTCTGTGAGCAATTTAAATCATAGTGTTGCAAGGCTGTGACGTCACGCGGCTAATGCGCTGCGACATCAGCAGTTTTAGTTTGGCTTGCTCCGGTACTGTGTGAAAGGTGCCGGTCTTGTATTCCCTAGTAATGTTTATTGTGTAGTGTAAGTGAAGATGCCTGCGTGCAGTGCTTACGGTTGTTAAAATAATTCTGGTGTCCGTAGAAATGTTGGTTACTATGCATTCACTTATAAAAACAAGAACAGACGTTTGTACAACAAATGGGTTTCTTGCATGAAGCGTAAAAATTTTGTTCCAACAAAAAATTCTAGAGTATGTGGAAAGAATTTTAAAGCAGATTTTTAATGAATCGGATATTTAAAAAATCAGAATATTGAAGGATGAAAAATTCAGGTGCCCTAGACTAAAAGACAATGCGGTACCTTCAAAGTTTTTAATAGGAAGTAAAGAAATTCCTTCTCCCAAGAAAAGGAAGTCTAATTACTTTAAAAAGAGGGAAGTGTAGGAATTAATTGATAATTCAATAACTGAATCTAACCAAGAAAGAGAAGCTACACAAGTTTATGAAGACTGACGCAGAAATAGTGTGAGATAGGCACAGAAATTTATAGAGCTGCAAATTCTGTCTATATGAACTACATTGATGAACATGACACCTCGGATGAAAAGGATGAAGATTACGTCCCCGATGAAATCACTAGTGAAGGAGAAGAAGATGGCATAGAAAATATCAACTTGTCGGAAAAATATTATTTTGTGTTTGTCTGTGTAAGTGCTCTTCTTACACTGTTCAGTATATGCCATACATGTGGCGCTCCAGTTAATGAATGTAAAGTTGAAACGAGAGGAGTAATGTTACGAACAAAAACTCATTGTGTGTATGGGCATACATATGAGTGGTCTTCTGGAAGCACAGGTGGAAGTTTAAAAAGTAATGTGTTCATAGCCTCAGGAATGTACCTATGCGGATTAACATTTAATTATGTATCAGCTTTCACAAATTCTATTAAGCTATTATTCTTTTCTGAATTATACTTCTATAGGCTTGTAAAGAAATTTGCATTTCCTTCCATGCACAAAACATGGTTAAAAGAAAAAGAAGCTAACTATGTAGAGGCTATGAGTGATTTAAATTTATGTTTATTTGGAAATGAACAATATGACTCCCCTGGTTTCTCTGCAAGTATTTGATGTATTCCATTATGAATTTAGCAACGAATAAAATACTAGATTTTGTAATTGTACAAAGAAGAACTGTAGCTGGTGACATTGAAAGAGCTGCTTGTGAAAAAATAATAAGCACAATGAGTGAGAAACTATTTATTAAATTGTTCCTAACGGACAGACACACAGCATTAGAGCTTTAATGAAAAACAAATTTTCACACATACACCATGAATTTGATGTTTGGCACCTTGCTAAATCTCTAATGAAAAAAATTAACAATTTGCCGAAATCCTGCGTCATTTATGAATGGAAACAATCAATTTATAATCATTTATGGTGGGCATCGTCTACGTGTGAGAATGACAGTAAACTGCTAAAGGAGAAATTTACCTCAATTCTCAATCACATTATTAAAGGGGAACTGAACTAAAAAATTACATATATATTTTATTTACAAATGAGTAAGAGCTCTGATTGTGCATTACTATGGCGAAAATAATAACTCGATCCAACTTACCGTTTCCGAGTTGTAGCGGTCTATAGCAGCGCGTCATGACGTCACCCGGCTAGCTCGGGTCTGACCGGGAGCATTACACACGGAACAGCCCCAATACAACATAATATTAGTTTTATTTGCACTCTTTACTGTTGAGTATCCATTGTTGTAATTACACTTCTCTCCTACCATAACTCACTTCAACATATATTAATTTCTTTGTTTGCATTCTTCATTCACAAAGTTAATCCCATCCGAGAAAAGTACCTCTCTCTCATTTCCGCTTTTGAAGGTTTGGTTTTGTGGAGTGAACCCATATTGCATGGTATGTCATTCCGATCGGTAACATCTGGTATTACATACGGACACTTCAGAGATGTGTGTTCATTAACTTCATTGACAGTTTTCTTTACAAGATTTTGCCTCCACTCAAATGTTTTCTTGTCGTACTTCCTCTTATAAACCCAATCCCCACATGATTTAGAAAATTCCACTGAACCACCCACGACTCTTTTTCCTTGATGGAAGTTGTGGTCAAGAGCTGCTATCCTTGACCGTAAATACATGCCTTCAAATGAAAAATGGGTTCTTTTTGGTACATATTTAAGACGTTCGCTATGATAGGATTCAAGACTTCCTGTGTGACAAAAATGATTGAGATGCATATCATTTAAAAATCTGGTATTCATAATGATGTTAGCCTATATAGGTCATGGTAGTCTTTTGAATGCTTACTGAGCCATTTAGTATTTTTAATTTTATCAGCACTTAGCACGTCGTGAGCACATGAATGGTATTTCTCATTACCCTCCCAGCTATGAATGTTAACAATGTGATTGAGAATTGAGGTAAATTTCTCCTTTAGCAGTATACTGTCATTCTCACACGTAGACGATGCCCACCATAAATGATTATAAATTGATTGTTTCCATTCATGAATGACGGAGAATTTCGGCAAATTGTTAATCTTTTTCATTAGAGATTTAGCAAGGTGCCAAACATCAAATTCATGGTGTATGTGTGAAAATTTGTTTTTCATTAAAGCTCTAACACCTGTGTGTCTGTCCGTTAGGAACAATTTAATAGGGAGTTTCTCATTCATTGTGCTTATTATTTTTTCACAAGCAGCCTTTTCAATGTCACCAGCTACAGTTCCTCTTTGTACAATTACAAAATCTAGTATTTTATTCGTTGGTAAATTCATAATGGAATACGTCACATACTTGGCAGAAAAACCAGGCGAGTCATATTGTCCATCTCCACATAAACGTAAATTTAAATCACTCATAGCATCTACATAGTTAGTTTCTTTTTCTTTTAACCACGTTTTGTGTACGGAAGGAAATACAAATTTCTTTACAAGCCTATAGAAGTATGATTCAGAAAAAAATAATAGCTTAATAGAATTTGAGAAAGCTGATAAATAATTAAATGTTAATCCGCATAGGTACATTCCTGAGGCTATGAACACATTACTTTTTAAACTTCCACCTATGCTTCCAGAAGACCACTCGTATGTATGCCCATTCACACAATGAGTTTTTATTCGTAACATTATTCCTCTCGTTTCAACTTAACGTTCATTAACTGGAGCGCCACATGTGTGGCATATACTGAACAGTGTAAGAAGGGCACTTATACAGACAAACACAAAAGAATATTTTTCCGACAAGTTGATATTTTCTATGCCATCTTCTTCTCCTTCGCTAGTGATTTCATCGGGGATGTAATCTTCATCCTTTTCATCCGAGGTGTCATGTTCATCAACATAGTTCATATAGACAGAATTTGCAGCTCTATAAATTTCTGTGCCTATCTCACACTGTATTTCTGCGTCAGTCTTCAACTCTACATGCATACATTCATAAACTTGCGTAGCTTCTCTTTCTTGTTTAGTATCAGTTATTGAATTATCAATTAATTCCTACACTTCCCTCTTTTTAAAGTAATTAGACTTCCTTTTCTTGGGAGAAGGAATTTCTTTACTTCCCACTAAAAACTTTGAAGGTACCGCATTGTCTTTTAGTCTAGGGCACCTGAATTTTTTATCCTTCAATATTCTGATTTTTAAAATATCCGATTCATTAAAATCATCTTCTTTAAAATGCTTTCCACATACTCTAGAATTTTTTGTTGGAACAAAATTTTTACGCTTCATGCAAGAAACCCATTTGTTGTACAAACGTCTGTTCTTGTTTTTATCAGGGAATACATAGTAACCAACATTCCTATGGACACCAGAATTATTTGAACAACCGTAAGAACTGCACGCAGGCATCTTCACTTACACTACACAATAAACAATACTAGGAAATACAGGACCGGCACCTTTCACACAATACAGAGCAAGCCAAACTGAAACTGCTGACGCCGCGGCGCGGTAGCCGCGTGACGTCACAGCCTTGCAACAATATAACTTAAATCACTCACAGAATGAGAATGAGTGAACGTAAAAAGAAATGGTTTTGGACTCTGCACTTAGCGAGAATCATATTTTATTTTAAGATAAAGTAGAAAATTGGAAAGTGTTGAGGAAGAGAGGAGTGAGCGAAAAGTTAGTAAGAGCCATAGAATCAACCTACAAGTCAGTAAAGGGACTAGTAAGGATTGATGGGGAGAAGTCAAAGGAATTTGAAATGAGAGGAGGGGTGAAACAAGGAGACAGCCTGAGTCCTTTGCTGTTTATTGTTTTTATGGATGAAATAATTAAAACATGCAAGAGGAGGACGACCAAAACGAAGGTAGGCTATTGGAATATGAGAACGATCTATAGCCAGGTATTAGTGTACGCAGATGATATACTACTGATTGCAGAAACAGAACAAAAACTGCAGGATATGGTAAATGAATGGACAGAAATCCTGAAAAGTAAGGGAATGAGTGTAAACACAAGCAAGAGTAAAGTAATGCAAATGGGAAAAATAGAGGAAAGGATTGAAGGAATTAACATTAATTGTGATGGAAAGTCACTTGAACAGGTAAAAACATATGAATACTTGGGAACGATAATACACCAAAATGGGATAATAAAGGAAGAAATACTTAATAGAACGAAGAAGGCTAGGAATATATATTACGGATTAAGCAACATAATATTTGGGAAGAAAGAAATACAAGCCAGAACAAAATTACAGGTATATAAAACAGTCATAGAACCAACCCTGTTGTATGGGAGCGAAAGTTGGCCAGTTACAAATGAGAGAATAAGTAACATTACTGCAATAGAAATGAAATGCTACCGAAGAATAGTAGGAAAGACAAGAAGGGATAGAATACGGAATGAGAGGATCAGAGACGAGCTGAAGCAGAAATCAGTGGAGGAGAGACTGATGGCCAAGTGCACCGACAATGATTAGTGTAATCAGCGTTTATAATTTCTTCCTAACCTATGATTAGGGAAAGTTATGGCGCATCAACCTCGATTAGTGTCGAAATCGCCGATTACCGTTGATTAAACTTAAACAGTCAAAATCGGGCGGTTACTGAGGCTAAACAATGATTAGCAGTTTGCTGAAATGGCGGGGTCGACTTGGAAACAATAGATGAGACTCTCTTCTTCTCATATTTCTC
The DNA here is from genome assembly GCA_964059195.1 of Ectobius pallidus. Classification (NCBI taxonomy): domain Eukaryota; kingdom Metazoa; phylum Arthropoda; class Insecta; order Blattodea; family Ectobiidae; genus Ectobius; species Ectobius pallidus. The sequence continues at coordinate 54,739,498 of CAXKWD010000007.1, read as the reverse complement.
TTTTCAGACGAATTAGGTCTCGATATTAATCTTATTAGTATCATAATACCATTTTTCCGAACTGAACAGTACAATAAATATTATATAAACACATCTCATAGACCTAAAAAGACAATTTTAACTTTCGAAGCGCGACATAAGAGAAGCCTGACCGCTTCACATGGCCAACATTCAAGCGATGTTCCTAATATCGTTCGTGGCTGAGTGGTTATAGTACTGAGCTGTGGTGCAGGAGGTCCCAGGTTCAATCCCCGGTCGCGACTAATTATTTTTTTATCCTAATATTTTTTAAGTTTAATTAGTGTACCGGTACTGTATGAAATTTTAAGAATTCACTGTCAATAATCATAGTAATAATAATAGTAATATTAAAATTAATAGTAATAATAATAGTAATAATAACAAACATTAATAACAATAATAATAATTGTTTCAATTTTATTTCGTCCAGGTATCAAATACATATTATTGATGTTGGACATGTCCGAAACTTACAATCTGAATTATTCAATAGAGATACATGCTTTTCATAGTTCTTCTATCCTGTAGAGTGCTTTTTGGCATAGGTATTATTTTATTTTATTGGCAAATTTTGTCCCGGTACACTGTTTTATACTGTCTGGTAGTTTGTTATAAAATTTTACCCCGATTACATATGGATCCCTTTCTGATGCTTTTTTGTTGTGCCCTATTGTGTATAAGTTCTTTCTTGATTTTGTGTCGTACTGATGTATCTCTTCTATTGTGACATTCATTTTTTAATTTGATTTTACAAGTAAAACTACCCTGTGTGTGTGTATATATATATATAATTATATATAAAAGGATATTACAGTTATTACTGCCCTGTATAATTCTTGGTGAATAATTTTTTATGGTATTGACAGAGAATTCATGAAGTTTTATTCAATAGACTGCAATCTGAATCATTATGACAGTTTATTATATTATATAAAGACAGTGGACGTGAGTTTTTATAATATTATACGGTAAACTGTATTAACGGTTTTAAAATATTACAAAAGGAAAAAAATACAGAGACACAAAGCCGTAGCAGCGAATTCTATAAAGTCTTATACGGAACACTGTATTTCAGTTTTTTAAAAATTCTGAAAGCAAAAAAAAAATATATATATATATATATGTATATATATATATGTATGTATATATAAAACGTAGTGGCAGTGAAGTCTTAACATGTTAAACGGTACAGTGTATATATGTTTTTTAAAATATAAGAAAGCAAAACAAAAGAAAAACAAGGCTATGGCAGTGTATTTTTGAAATTCAAGTGTTTATAATATTATAAAAGCCAAAGAAAACACAAGGTGTAGATGATGACTTTGAAGAGAGTTATTATATCTGGAATATCTTGAACGGAATGAAAATGAGCGTAGAAATTTAATAGTGCAGCGAACTTTCCGTTAGGAAATTCGTGGAGAGATTTCGCCTGTCTAAACAAATAGTTTCACAGGTACTGCAATTCCCAACAGAAATAAATCATCCTGTTTCTGATATGAATCGACTACTAACTGTATTGAGGTATTATGCTACCTGATCATTCAATATTGTTGTAGGGGACATTGGAAATATGCTCAGAACTGCAGCTCGAATCATACATGATGTAAGTAATGCTATAGTCTCACTGACTCGCAGATACATAATATGCTTGCCTACATCACAGGCAGAGTAGAGCATATCCTCGCTCCTCCATGGTGTCTTCTTGTTGTTAACTTCTTCTTCTTCTTCCTCTAGGTAATGGCTTCGTCAACAAAAGAACGCGTTCATTATACTACGCTCGCTTTCCGATTTTATGCTCTGTGTTTAAACAAGCCGTCAGCTAAACACGGCCCCGTAAACAGAAATTAGGAATGTTGCACCACATTCCTTTTTAATCATGTTTAAAATCTTAAACGTGTGTAAGTAAACACTGTTTAACCAAATCTTAATCAGTGTTGATGCACTTGGCCATAAGGGAAAGGCAGATGAAATGGTTTGGACATGTGTTAAGAATGGGAGAGGAGAGAAAGCCAAAACAGGTGATGGAAGCAAGAAAGGAGGGAAGGAGAGGAAGAGGAAGGCCCAGAACGACATATTTAGACAGTATCGAGGGGATGGCAAGAAGAAGGGGGAAAGGAATGGGAGAATTGAGGAGAATGGCAAGGGACAGAGGAGAATGGAGGAAATGGATCGAGGCAGACCCGACGCCGTGAGGCACAAGGGGAAGAGAAAGAAGAGAAGAAGTAAAAAATTTGGTTCAGTACCCCTTTAACATTCAAAGTTGGGAAGGTAATTAGAAATACCATTCATGTGCTCACGATGTGCTAAGTGCTGATAAAATTAAAAATACTAAATGGCTCAGTAAGCATTCGAAAGACTACCATGACCTATATAACATCGTTATGAATACCAGATTTTTAAATGATATTATGCATCTCAATCATTCTTGTCACACAGGAAGTCTTGAATCCTATCATAGCGAACGTCTTAAATATGCACCAAAAAGAACCCATTTTCATTTGAAGGCATGTATTTACGGTCAATGATAGCAACTCTTGACCACAACTTCCATCAAGGAAAAAGAGTCGTGGGCGCGTCAGTGGAATTTTCTAAATCATGTGGAGATTGGGTTTATAAGAGAAAGTAAAGGTAAAGGTAAAGTGATCCCTATACAGGCCATGAAGGCCCAGAGGGTTCCAGCAGGTTGAGGCTCCCAGATTTTGGACATTCGGCACATGAAGGTGGTAAGGTTGTCAGCCTTACGCACCGGCCGCCTTTACCCCCAGGATTGCTCCTGGTACTCATTTCTGTTAGAGGCTGAGTCGACCCCAGGGCCATAGTGCCACCAGAAGGATTAGGCCAATTGAAAAATCTCAACGACCTCATCAGGAATCGAACCCGCGACCTTCCGGTTTGTAGCGCAGCGCCTCAACCACTACGCTACGGCGTACCCCTTATAAGAGAAAGTACGACAAGAAAACATTTGAGTGGAAGCAAAATATTGTAAAGAAAACTGTCAATGATGTTAATGAACACACATGGTCTAACAATGGATACTCAAAAATGAAGAGCGCAACAATAAAACTAATATTATGTTGTGTTGGGCTGTTCCGTGTGTAATGCTCCCTGTCCGACCCGAGCTAGCCAGGTGACGTCACGAGCGCTGCTATAGAGCGCTACAACTCGGAAACGGTAAGTTGGATCGAGTTTTTATTTTTGGTATAGTAATACACAATCAGAGCTCTTACTCATTTGAAAATAAAATATATATGTAATTTTTTAGTTCAGTTCCCCTTTAAACACGCCATAACTCAAATACGCTTTATCAGATTTTCATGAAACTTGGTATACACATTTATAATGTCCATGGAAAGTCGTCTGTTGATATTGGACCAAATCAGTTGGCCGGTACCGGAATAATGCCCAATTTAGTGACTTTTTATGGTAATATATAACAAAAGGCCCCATAACTCAAATACGCTTTATCGGATTTTCATGAAACTTGGAATAAGCATTTATAACGTCCATGGAAAGAAGCCTATTAATTTTGGACCTAATCAGTTGACCGGCACTTGGTAATAAATAATTAAAAGTCACATTTTTTTAAAAATCATGTCTATACTACAATGCCGCATTTTTAATCATTTGAGGGCTTTGTCTGCTGTGCAGTCAGATGTTTGTTTACTTCGTTGATGTATTTGAAATTGAGTAGGCCAACTACATGAATATTGTTATACACAGAAGGTACATTACTGTGAAATAATTAACGGAGTTATATGCCACTGAATTTTGCGAAATGTTGACATATTTTAAGAATTTCAAGTTGCAATACATTGAGATTTGACAAATAACACTATTCCTTCACATATGCTTATCAAACTACATGGTAACTTCTTGGATTCATAATTTGGAGGTCCTTGGATCAATTCGTGCTGCAATTATGCAATTATGTGAGTACACAATTGTCAAGGTAACACAAATCTGTAGTTCTGCTGACGCTGATCGATTTTTATCTGATTAAAAAAACTTATTTTCTGCACATCATAATTGCAATTATTATAATTGATTCAACAAAAGCATACTGGCACTTTTTTTATTAGTTTACCTGATTTTTATTAGTTTCTGAATCCTTATCGAACAATGCATCTAAGGACTGCTCCCCACTATAGATTAGGATTGTACATTGTTTAGTTTAGTTTTTTATTCACCATATGAAATTTTACAATTTCTTGCTTCGTCATACAAATTTACAATTTAAATACCCTGAAGATGGACACGTGAAGTCAGAATGAAAAATTCAATGCCATAGCCGGGATTTGAACCAGGATCTTCGGCTCTCCGTGCCGATGCTCTAACCAACTGAGCTACCATGGCAACATGCCGGTACAACATTAAATTCTCCAACTGACTCACAATCCCAGAATACCACCAGGCGTTCTCAATATGAGATACGAACCCAGTGGCGACTTACAAGCTGTAAGTGCTTAAAGACCCGGGCTTTATAGTAAACCACTAGTAGGTCACAGTGGAATGATAATTCCGAAGATCCTGGTTCAAATCCCGGCTATGGCATTGAATTTTTCATTCTGACTTCACGTGTCCATCTTAGCCTACACACGGCCAGTGTGAAAGAATTATCATTCCACCCTGAAAAATACATTTAAATTATTTTGCACACAGATATACAATTTATGATCTATATGATCAACTAAATAAACATGTAAACATATTATATATAGTACCCACAATCATTTAGTGAAATCAGAATAAAAATAAAAACTAGTAAAAGTAAAGTGATCCCTATACAGGCCATGAAGGCCCAGAGGGTTCCAGGAGGTTGAGGCTCCCAGATTTTGGACATTCGGCACATGAAGGTGGTAAGGTTGTCAGCCTTACGCACCGGCCGCCTTTACCCCCAGGATTGCTCCTGGTACTCATTTCTGTTAGAGGCTGAGTCGACCCCAGGGCCATAGTGCCACCAGAAGGATTAGGCCAATTGAAAAATCTCAACGACCTCATCGGGAATCGAACCCGCGACCTTCCGGTTTGTAGCGCAGTGCCTCAACCACTACGCTACGGCGTACCCCCAATAAAAACTAGTATAGGTATGAATTTATCAAGACACAGTAATAATTCAATTAAATATATATGTGTAACTCTTGTGTACAATAAGAGTGTATAAGCTAAATATGCTGTCAACAAAACGCCATCTTGAGTTGATCTTGAGTCACCCTCGAACTGCACTTGCATGATACGAGATTTTCCCTACTTGAAACGGATCTCAAGTCCAGTTTCAGTGACTATTACTCTGCACGCTCGGAATCTCGGCTTTGAGACTTGACTATTACCTAGCGTATATTGGTTTCAAGACCAGAACTCGGATCAGCTCTCACGCAATATCTTCTCAAGCGAGAGGCTTCCGGCAGTACTCAATATGCATTTATTTCCCTGCACAGCGTCTCAAGTCTGATTTTGCGTGAGTTTCTCAGGTGAAACAGGACTATTACTATGGCCCAGAGAATATTCTTACGTAATGCAGAACAAAAAAGCAGGAAAATTAAGCTTCGCTAGAATAGAAGTACAGTATGTGGCAAAATAAGAAGAATATCAGTGACATGAATGTAACAACTTCATTGCATTCACAAATCATACTTTTTACAATGCAATCAGTGCATCTACAGGTGGCATTGTGTAAATTTGAAGATATTTAATGTTATACATTTTAAGATTTCCTTACTGAACAACTGACAGCTGATTTCACATGAAAGACTATCTTATCATTATACAACACCTTATTTATGATTATGGTATTACCAACAATATTTACATCATTTTAATTTCTTTTAGTTTACTTTGCACCCAACATACAAGGCTCTGTTTTTAAGATAAAAAGTGTGTCTTGTGGTCCAAAAATTATGGTATGTATTTTATTTAAAATTTTTGATCATTGTATCTGTGATATTTCAATTTTCATTTTAACTAAGTTCTATTGTTCATAGTTCCTTTGCTCATGTGGCAGCCTCTAATAAGGGAAGATTTTAAGGTTGCTTATGTAAATAGAAGTATCAGTTACGAAATATGGAATCAGTTGAATACCATGAACCAATTATTGCTATAAACAGTCATAAGTAGGGTTAGGATTTTTAGGTGCGCACCTTTTCTTGTAGGGTAAATTAAAGCTCTTCGGAAAGATACCACAATGTGAGATTTTATCTATAGTCTAGAATGGAGACATTTTTGTAGCACCTTTTTTCTGTTTTTTGGTACCTTTTACCCCTTTTTTTCTCAACAGTGCCCATAATCCCCTTTCTTCCCCTTTTTCATATACTGTAGCTTATCAATATTCTTCTAGAGTGCATTTTATCATTATAAAGTGTTATGAATGACTTGTGAGTTTCATTCCATTTTACTTCCAGTAAAAGCAGGACTGAAAGCACACCTGCAACAACAGAAAATGATACGCGTGTGCGTGCAAACCCTCTTTCTCTCACTTTGCCGAAACAAATAGCTCCCTACAATGGAAATGCATATTTCATTCCATCAACAATAATATTGTGTGTGCGCGCAAATCCTCTTTCACTTTGCCGAAACAAATAGCTTGCTACAATGGAAATGCGTATTTCATTCCACCAAATTATAATTTATTATAAAAAAATATTGTGTATACGCAAATCCTCTTTCTCTCACTTCCATCTTCTTGACTTCACCAGTCAGTAGTCTGTTGATCGTGAGTGCAAATCTGTGATTAAATGAGTGTATTTTTGCCATGCCTAAGGTGTCCAGAGCCCAGTTATTTTCTCTGTCTCAGGAATTCAAACAAGATTCCGTAGAAACAGATGGAACTGTAATACGGTGTAGCATTTGTGATTCAGGAATTTTGTTAGATGAAAAACACCAGCAAGACCGCATCAAACAACACATTTCCACTTCTAAGCATCAAAAGAACAAGACACTTCAAGCAAATAAATCGCGACAACCTTTATTACGGAATGCGATTGAACAGTGTTCAAAAACTCAAAATTTGAAGAAATTCAACATTGATTTATGTGCTGCTCTTACACAAGCGGGAATTCCACTCAATAAGGTAAACCATCCGACTTTCAAAGGATTCCTTGAAAAATACACAAAGATGTCAGTGCCTGATGAGAGTACTATAAGAAGAAACTACATGGAGCCTGTTTACCAAGAAACCATAAGAACCATCAAGGAGAAAGTGACTGATTGTGATGTGGGAATCATATCGGATGAAACTACAGACTCAATGGAACGATATGTTTTGAACATTTTAGTTTTTCCCCTATCAGGGGAGAACGTTAAGCCCATGTTGTTTAAAATGTACGAACTGGAGAAAGCCAACGCCAGTACAGTAATGCAATCAATCATGGACTTCTGTCAAAACCTTTGGCCAAGTGGTATCGCATTAGAAAAACTTCTTCTGGTGGTTACAGACCAGGCTCCATACATGGTTTCAGCAATTAACCAATTGAAACCTTTGTTCCCTAAGTTAAAGCATGTGACATGCCTAGTCCATGCCCTTCAAAGGGTTTGTGAATCAATAAGGAATGAATACGACATTGCAAATGAATACATCTCTGCCCTGAAGAAGATTCTACAGAAAGCTCCGAGTCGTGTTGTTGCCTACAAGGAAATCACTGGCCTCCCCCTTCCAAAATCCCCGGTCATTACTCGCTGGGGATCATGGATTCAGTGTGCTGTTATGTTGTGTGAGAATTTTGACAAGATTAAGGATTTTGTGCTTTCATTGGATCCAGCAGACGCAGGTGCGATTTCCAAGGCCCAACAACTTCTGCTACCGGAATAAATACAGAATTTGGAGACAGAACTATTTTGTGTCCATGGTTACAAGTACTTGACTGCAGCTATCAAACAATTGGAAGAACAAGGTCTCGAAAAGGAAAAACAATGGGATATTTTCACTTCAGTGAGGGACCAGTTAGAGGGCTATGCTAAAGACAAACTTGAGTCTAGTCTTCAGAAAAATCCGGATGTTGAGGAATTTCCCACATGTGTAGAGTTGCCATTCCAAGTGAATACAAAGTTTGCCCCACTGGTTTCTGTGGATGTCGAAAGAAGCTTTAGCATGTACAAAGACATTCTATGTCCTAATAGAAACAGGCTTATTTTTAAAAATGTAGAGATGCTCAATGTCTTGAAGTACAACAGCTTCCTGTATTTTACTGTTTCTGGTGAGTGATGATTTGATGTGTTTTTTCGCAACTCAGTAACTGTTAATAGAAGATAAGATTTTTTTGAATTAATTGAGTAAAATAGCACCTTTTTGTCCCCTTTTTTACCTTATTTTAGCACCTTTTCCCTTCCTTTTTTCATATAAAATTTGCACCTAAATATCCTAACCCTGGTCATAAGTATCTAACTTCTCGGCATTCACAGAGATGCATAAAAGGAGAACACACTAGTAAAGGAATGAAAAAGAAATTTCAAACACTTACAGTTACCATTGTAAACCATATTTTTGTACACATTTCTTAATATTCATAGTCGTAGTTCGTGCTTATTTACACATTTTGCGAAGTCCAACAAATTTTATAATGTTTTGTGGATATATTTTTGCTTAATAGGGATATTTTAAGCAACTGTTGATATAAATTTAGCTAAAGAAGGCTGTTTTGTAAAATTTTGTACTTATTGCTGTTAAAAAAATAAGGTCACCACCAGGCATAATATATTTTTAGTACACGCTCCAAAAAGTGGCTGTTTCTCGAACTGCTAACACACCGGAAAGTAGCACAGTAAAGTAATTTTACCATCCTAGTACGGTAAAGTTGCCATGGTAACCCCTAGTGGACATAGTTCCAACTATAGCTCCTAGATGTCTCTACAGTGTTTCCCAGTGTAAGTTCAATTTTACATGTTAAGGGCTTTATTGTTCATTGTCTGTTAACAAGCATAGTAAACCCTGTAATTTAGAAATCTTGAATTTAAGAAATAAATTCCATAATAATAACTTTTTATATTTTTCATAACTAAGGGTAGATGCGAATGCACGAACTTTTCCATCACGAAGCCACCAATGCCATTTGAAGGAAGCGAGTTCAGATGAGCCTCTTGTACGATTGCTTCTTTTAACAAGGCATAAGATTCATTGCAGAAAATGTTATAAAAATGACGCGTAATTTCAATTGATGTAAATATATTTTGTTTAATTAATTAACATTACTATCTTAACAATGTCTTTAAACCTTTTTTTCAAGGAAAAGAAACAATCCACAGCAAGCGAAGTTTATAAACATGTACTACTGATACAATCACCATTACCTTTGCTTTCTTTACGCAGAATCATCGAAAATGATTGAAAAACTGAGCTCATTAGTAGTAAAGTTGCAGAACTTTTACTAAAAAATATTGTATGCACTATGTGCACAAGAACTTTAGCAGACTCATCCAGTATTTCAGCCTTGGCTTACGCCTCGGTTGCAATTTATTTATTTATTTATTTATTTATTGTAAGAAAACCCCAACGAGCAAAGCTCACCTTAAGGGGCTATATACAACATGACATGCATTGTGATACATAAATTTTCAATTACAAATAACTTATACATATACAAGAGGTGCAATATATACAAGAGGTACAAGAGTGAAGAGGTACAGAATATAGGAACAAAAAACAAAATGACTTGATTTTAAGAGTGAAGTGAAATGATAGATGATGAAGGGAAACATAGTTACATAGTATAATAGTGATCAATATACAGTATCTATTTATTACTATATCAAAGAACTTAATTAATCTTAGATTTTAAAAAGAGTTTTATTTGTGATTTAAATTTGTTATAATTTAATATATTCTTTTGTTCTTGTGGTAATTCATTATATGTTTTGATCAAATAATATTTTAATCCCTTTGTCCCATAAGTTACAGTTGAAGAATGTGTGAGGTATATGTTCTGTTTTTGCCTTGTTTCATAGTTATGAATGTCTTTGTTATATTCTATTGGAAAATTACTGTGGATGTTACCATGTACTACTCTGTGCATATATGTAATGGCATTTACTTTAACTAAGGTCTCAAACGGCAAGATTTTCGATTGTTCATAAAGAATGCGAGTTGGTGTCAAATAATGTGCACCTAGTAAAATTCTGATTGCTCTATTCTGAAGTACTCTTAATGGTTGAAGATCCGTTTTATGAAAACGACCCCAGATAAATAACATGTAAGTTATGTGAGACTGTATTAGTGAATAATATAAGGATCTCAAGCCAGGAGTTGACAATATTCCCCTTATTCGCCTAAATATCCCTATAACTGGAGAAATTTTGCTACATATATTGTTGATGTGTCCTTTCCAAGTTAAATGTTGGTCTATAGTTAGGCCTAAAAATTTAGTATCCGTTACTCGCTTTATGTGCTTATTGTCATTTACTAACTCTTTAGAAATACCTAAGTGTGTGTTTGGCTTATGAAAGACCATATATGCTGTCTTTTGGGCATTTAATGATAATTTATTTTGACTTAACCATTTTGTTAGAATTTTGAGATCTTCATGCATATATGATAATAATCCATCAACTGTATCACCAACATAAAAAATACTAGTATCATCAGCAAAAAGTGAAGGTATGCCATGTAAAGGTAAGGTCTGAATATCATTTACATATATTAGGAAAAGGATGGGTCCTAATATCGAGCCCTGTGGGACCCCGCAAATTATTACTTGAGCATTGCTGTCCAGTCCATTTACTGAAGTATATTGTGTGCGTTCTTTTAGGTAACTTTTGAACCAGTCTAACACTATACCTCTTATTCCAAAACATTCAAGTTTTTTCAAAAGTAATTCATGATCTACAGTATCAAATGCCTTCTTTAAGTCAATAAATAGTCCTGAAGAAAATTTGTTACTATCCATTGCATCCTCAATTTGGGCTATTATATCTACTGCAGCACATAAGGTTGATGAAGTTTTCCGAAACCCATATTGGTATTTATACAGGATTTTGTTATTTTCTAGAAAATTATTTAATCTTTCCTTCATACATTTCTCTAAGATTTTTGATAGGGCTGGTAAAATTGAGATTGGACGGTAATTTCCTGGATCTAAACTATCTCCACCCTTAAAAATGGGAACAACCCTGGCAATTTTGCATTTTTTTGGAACAGCTCCCTTCAGGAAGGAATAATTAATGAATTCTGAAATGGCATATTTTAGTGATTTTTTAGTTTTCTTTAGAAATATGTTTGTTATTCCATCCTTTGTTGCATTTCTTTTGTTTTTTAAACTGTCAATATGCTTTTCAACCTCATGTGATGTTACGGGTGTTAAATAAAGTGAATTTCTTATACCTATATCAATAGATTGTTGGTTACTATCCATATTCTTTTTTACTGAAGTCTGTGCAAGTTTTGGGCCTACATTTACAAAATAATTATTAAGCTCTTCGGGAATGTCAGTGTTGTTTATCTCTGTCCCATCTAACATCAATTTATCTATATTTCCATGATTTATAGAACCGTTAATTATTGAATTCGTTAGGATGCCTTTTATTTTTTTCCAGAACAAAGAGATATTTCCAGATACAGACTGTAACATATTTTCATAATACTTTGCTTTTAATTTTCTCTTCTCTGTGGTAATAGTATTTCTTAATTTATTAAATTCATATAAAATGAATTTGTTTTGAGGAAATCTTTTCTTGTATGCATGTAAAATATCTCTTCTTTGGATCAATAAAAGCAAATTGTCATTAATCCAAGGTGCATTAGATTTATATCTCGTTTTATGTATTTGATTTTTATCATAATTTCTTGAAAATTGTTTAATTCCTCGTTCTATGTAATCTAATAACTTATCATAGCAAAAATCAATGTCTCCTTCCGGAAAAAATAATTCATCAGTAAAATATCGGTTAAGTTTATTATAATCTATTGATGTTGTAGGGCTGTTGACATTACTGTCCATTAAATTATTATTATTTACATTTTGAATATTATTATTTACCTTGTTTTTGAGGCAAGTGATTTCGATTTTTAGAATCAAGATATTATGATCACTTATGGCTGACTTAATATTATTTACATTGTATATGTAACAATGCTGGTTGACAAGAAAATGATCTATTAATGTGTTAGAATTTTCTGAAATTCTTGTAGGATATTTAACGTTACAGCACAATAGTCCATAGGACTCATAAAGTAATTTATAATCTCTTGTATGTGGATTTTTGTTGTCCAGAATATTTATGTTGAAATCCCCAGCTACAACTAATGTATCCTTACATAAAGAATATAATATTTTCTCAAAAGACTGTAAAAAAATAGGCGTATTGTTCACATTTGAATTGTAGGTACCAACAATGGTGAATTTTACATTGTTTTGATTAATTTGTATTGCTAAGATGTTGTGTTCATCAGTTTCAATTGTATTAATACATTTTGATTTCCAGTTACTACGTACAAATATTGCTATCCCCCCACCAATTTTAGTTGGCCTATGAGAATGATATGCTGTAAAGTTATTTAAATTATAATATTTACTCTCTGAATGAGATAGCCATGACTCAGTAAGGATGAGAACGTCCAAATTACCAAGATCAGAAACTAAAATTTCAATTTCTTCTAGCTTATTTCGTAGACTTCGAACATTTAAGCATAGAATTGTAATGTTGTCCTGGAACTGTTCTGAATGTTGTTTAAATTCATGTACAAAATCATAATTTAATTCCTCGACTTCAAACAATGGGTTTTTTGTAGCCATTACAGTGCTAAATAACTTATTACCGTTTAGCCTAGATGAAGTTATTTCAGTTTGTTTATGTCCATTTCATTTCTGATTGTTGTGATTTGTGAATTTTCTGATTCACGAACGAAGATCTTACAATCACGAGTCCAGACAAACTTGTATTTTGGTCGCAATTCCTTGGCTTTCTTGAGGAGAATTTTATTTTTCGGCGTTAGATGATCATTAATATAGATCTTTCTACTTACACCTTCGACACCGAGATCTCTCGATTCAAGATCCTTATGGGATTTCTTTGCGTGCATTACTTCATCTTTCTTCCATCTGTTGGAAAACTTGACTACTAAAGGCCTTGGCATCTCTGGTTTGCGGCAATACTAGATTCATCCGCTAAAGTCTTATTTTGTGTACTTGATACATAAATAACTATTACTAACCTGCTTCTATTGGACTGTGAAGTTCTGTAAAGTTCTGAGTATTAGTATTATCAATTTGTACTTTAACAGGCATATAGCTTTGGTTTATTCTTCTAGCTAGGTCACTGCCAAAACTGCATAAAGCCTTCTTTAGACCACATAATACAGCTTCCTGTAAACAAAACATCACATTGTTATTTTACTTAAAAGTGCAAACGAGAATTAAATTAAACTTAAAAAAATGACATAAGCAAATTAAATCAATTAAATTAACATAAAAGATACACACCTGCCGTGCTTTAGCTATACAAAGTCCTTTACTGTATTGATCAACAGCTATTCCATATCCTATTTCTTGATGGTGAATTCCACTTTCCATTTCAACTCGTATGATTGCAGCTGCCCCAACAGTAAATCCATTTTTATCACAGTCTATATAATCTGTAATAAGTACAGCAATCATTTATTAAAATCTTAATTTATTATTTAAAGTAACCTAAAAATATTTCAGAACCAAGTAAGGTAGCCAAAACAGCAGAGTTTTGGACTTGCATTTAGCAGGACACGGGTTCAAATCTCATTGCCAACCTATTTCACTTGAATTTTTTCATGACATATCCAGTCGCAAAGACAAATGATGAATTGGATATTTGATGACAGTAGAACATTTCCGGGCTGTTATGCCATGGTCCTAGGTTTTTATGCCTGATGTCTCAATCACGGCTGTGGTGAGCTCTGGTCCTGTGTTGTTCCATTTTTTACCGTGGACATTGGAACAACATGGGACCAGAGCTCAGTCTGTCAATAGCCAGCAAGACAAACATTCTCAGGATTCTCACCACAGTCGTGAGTGAAATGTCAGGCCCTGAAAACCTGCGAACATGGTATAACAGCCCAAAAATTTTCTACTATCATGATACTGGCCATGAAAGCTTAAGCATATTGAATTGGATATTTATTCACCAAGACTCAATGTTACTATTTCATCCTATATCATAATCATCAGAAATTGAACATCATTTAAATTTCACGTAAGCCATTACATATCAATAGTACTCAAACCCAATTTTTTGGCGAAATAAAACAGCTGATTTGGGTGTTAACTTTCTTCTATTTCGCAAAATAAGTTCTTTATAGACTGCTACATTTGACATTGAAAACGTACTCCTTTATTTACCGGTATATCAATACTTCAACAAAGCAGTGAGAAAGACAACCAAATATATTATAAAACATTATTGAAAATAAATTTAAGTTACAATGTTCAAAGATAAAACATAATTTATCATTACAATAGGCATAGCCTATACTTTATGTAGTGATTTTTATTTTATTTTTGGATCGTTGTACCTGTGATATTTAAATTTTCATTCTAACCTGAGCTCTATCATTTGTATCACTTTGTCCATATGGGAGCCAGAGTTGTCAATCACATTCCATGGAATCTGTTAAATACCGTACAGTGTATACCAATCATTGCTGTAATTGATCATAGGTACCCCTAACTTCTCGTCAGTCACAGACACTATAACATACCAAGTTCTTAAAATACTAAAGGCTAGACCACTAGCCACCCTGAGCGGTCTTTGGCTGCGGGGTGTGACATGGCAAGAGTGACAGGCAGCTTGTAAGAAGTGAATGGAAAACAGATGGTTTTTAAAATTTAATATTTAATTATAGGCAGCAACTATCAAGTGTTCTTATATGACAACCCAAAGCATAATAGGCTATGCGGTAGAAATTGTAAAAATAGATTGGGTTCGGTTTAAAAATCGTAGTTACTGAAGCTGTTTTTAGAGGCTAGAGTTTCATGAGAAATGAAGCAAATTTAATAAAATTTGTTGCTCGACATTTTTGATTTTCCTAATTTTTAGGCACATACTTTTTTTGGTGGCCATTTTAAATTTGCTTTGTAACCATTTTTCGGCCGAAAACATGTTTTGCACAAATGTATGTAACTCTATTAATTTTATAGATAAACAAGACAAAATAAAGACCAAAATTATCAGAATGAAATGCTCTACATTTATCCCAAAAGCGTATTTTGGCAATATTTGAAGTAGAATATCTCAAAAGAGCCTAAGTGACAAATTACGAAATTTATATAGATAACACCTCCTTATGATATAAAGATGTGATACAAATTTGGTGACTGAGACTCAACTTGTTCCAGAGTAACAGTGCTTTGAATTTGGCCAAAAATTGCGTTATAGGCACATGAAATTTAACGGTAATTTAATAGTAAAAATCCACACTGTAATTTTAAATACAAAATTTTAGTGAGCCTAAGTATGTTACATAAAAGAGTTGTACATTTAGGCTAAATTTCATCAGTTAGCATTACAAATTAATAATTTCCTCAAAGTGTTGAAGAGCGTTGAAATTTCGGTGTATAGTTTGCAATTTTTGGCCAACTTCAATGCAATGTAACTCTGGAACCAGTTCAGTCTCAGTCACCAAATTTTTATCACATCTTTATATTGTAAGGAGCTGTTATGTGTATAAATTTCATAATTTTCACTCAGGCCCTTCTGAGATATTCTACTTCAAATAATGCTAAAATAGGGTCAATCTATTAGAAATGAACCAAATTGAATAAAAATTTTTGCTCAACATTTTTGATTTTCCTAATTTTTTTAGCAGTTACTCCCCAATATTAGGTGAGTTCAAAACTAGGGTAAAACTTTTTTAGGCTCATACTTTTTTCTTGGCGACCATTTTAAGTTTGCTTTGTAACAGTTTTTCAGCCGGAAACTTGTTTTGCACAAATGTATGTAACTCTGTTAATTTTATAGATAACAAGACAAAATAAAGACCAAAATTATCAGAATGAAATGCTCTAGATTTTTGTTGGTTAACCTAAGTAGTGAGGAAAGTGAAGAAAAAAAACTCACAATTACAAATTGTAAATTAACATAAAAGGAAGTTTTAGTATTGCAAAATTAACAAAGGAAAAAGACTCGCCTTTAATTTTTTGTTCTTACATAGATCTACTATAGGACTACTTACTGTAGAAGTTTCAAGGTTGAAAAGTTTGCTATTTTTTTAATACAATTATTCAAAAAACGCCCAAAAGCATATTTTGGCAATATTTGAAGTATAATATCTCAAAAGGGCTTGAGTGAAAAATTATGAAATTTATATAGATAACACCTCTTTATATCACAAAGATGTGATACAAATTTGGCGACTGAGACTCAACTGGTTCCAGAGTAACAGTGCTTTGATCTGGCCAAAAATTGCGTTATAGGCACATGAAATTTAACGGTAATTTAATAGTAAAAATTCACTTTCTAATTTTAAATATAAAATTTTTGTGAGCCTAAGTTTGTTACACAAAAGAGTTGTATATGTAGGCTACATTTCATCAATTAGCATGACAAATTTGTAATTTCTTCAAAGAGTGCACGATAATCTCTACCAGTACGCACGAGACGACGCAGAAATAAGGAACGCCAATCTCATGGCCATCGGACAGTTCAAGGACCTATGGTTGTCGTACGGTAATCAGCACGCAGCAGCAGGGGCATTGGGTCTGAGCTTAAATACATCGCAGAAAGCGTTTTCGGTGTACGGTATTCCAATGATATGTCAAAACGACCCGGTCTCTTAAAGAACTGGGGAGCAATAAAGAAGATCAACCAAGCCAAAGCAAAGACGAGGAAAGCGGAAGGCGACAACGAGAGCACGGGGGGAGAAAATCCACCGAAAAAAAATCCAGAGGCGACGACGACACACCCCTTCCTTTTGATTTCGACGAGTTTCTGGCAAATATTCCCGAAGTCGATCAGCGCAAAGCAGGACCGTCCACTACAGCTGCAGGAGGAGGACCCCAGGTGGAACGTCCGCTGACAACGGATGGAAGAGGCGGATCTAGCCCATGAAGCGCTCCAACAGGATTGTCTGCAAAGACTTCAAAACCGTCAGGAAGTAATAGTGAAGTCGGTATGGATATTGTTAGTGATAACGTGTCTGATTTTCCTGGCTCTCCTGTTGGAAATGGTGCTGGTGGGGCGGGCGGCGGCGGCGGTGGTGGTAGATCCACCACGGATCTCAGGTTCTTTTTATCCGCCAACCACGAATCCACGATGTTGAACTTCAGTAAACATACGAGGTTAAGCACGTACGGCCACCCGTACAAAGAATTCAATTACAAGGTGGACAACGTAGTCATGGCCACCGAAATAGTGACACCTCTGGCTTACCTTTCGTTGGACGCCCTCCCGTGGTTCCTGAGTCCGGCGGAATTTAAATCCTTGGAAAATTTTGCCCAAGTCATGGTAGTGGCCATGCAGGTGGAAGCCGTTCCGGTCGGAATGTCGACATCGTTTCAGACAGGCAATACTCTCAGCGGCACAGCGTCCACGCATCATTACGTGGAAGACATAGCCGATAAAGATTAATTTTCCTCTTTCTTGACATTGGGTCGTAAACTCAACTACGATACTACAGGAAACTCTTTCAAAGTCCAAGGTGTCGTCAACGGAGAGCTGGATCATATCAACGAGTTGATGTATTCCAATCTCAACGGCAACAACGTCATTGGAGGCAGCCATTGCCAAAGGACACGTGTTCAAGAAATCGCACGATTTCATACACGGTGGGATCAGAGACTGAACATCCGTCTGGCCTTTGGCTCTGAAAGGAGGGTTCGTCAATCAGAGCATGGTGGGTTCCGTTCCAACGTCCTTGCAGACATCTGCGGAAACCACGGGTACGGCACCAGCAACCAAGGAAAACGGAGAGCTGGACATCACGGGGAAAAACGATTTCGTGGGAATGCCAAATTCGGGAGGTGCGTGACAATACCAAGCTTGGGGTCCGCTTTATTACCCTCCGCATCCAAATGGGATGGTGCCTTCCTCTTTATGGAGAGAGAACGGGTATATAAAGAGCGTGCAAAATAGTGAGATGTATGTAGTCTAGCACTAGACAGCACCAAAGCAACATGGCATCAATACCTGAAGAACCTACTAGCACCGCTGCTTGCAGCAATATGGACGACATAGACCACGATGTATCGGGTTACGATTCCGATCGTGCCATAGTATTGAAGACGGTAGAGAAGGGGTCCAAGCGAAAGCAGACTTTGGAACCGATCTCGGACGATGACGACAACGACGACACTGCTGCTTTGACCACAGCATCAAAAAGGGTACGTGGTAAGTTGGCTGGGTCCGCCGTTGAAGGCATTACTGTATGGAAAACGGTGTCTTCTGAGGTTTTGTTCGACAACGATGTTGTCGATTATTTTCACTTGTCTAAAGAGGACTTACCGTCATACACGGATAGCGATTACCATATGCTGGATCTGTATATGGAAGCTGGTAACGAGGGCGAGATGAATGCCCCATATGTGCATTTACATCTTTGTACGCCAAAGTGCGAGAAGGTTACGTTCAACAAGAAGGTGATGTGTATATATGTGAACAACATAAAAAAAGCTCTTTGTCAGCATCTCCTTAACGAGCATTTCAAAAATCTGTAACCAGGCCGAAGAAAAAAAAGAAGGCATTTAAAAAAACTTCCTGTAAATTGTAACCGTCACACATCCAACTTTCCACGTACCGTGTAAAAAGCAGAAATAGGACTTTATTGTTGCAGCACAAGAAGGGCTACAAACAAACAACTCTGACAGCAATGATGAATGGTCAACAGGCGACATTAGCATTACTCAGAGCCATGATGACGGTGGTGGTATCCCCAGAAATTGGTATGCAACTATTGGCGGAGAAGATTCTGATGCTGGAAGTGACTGAACACCGGTTCCTGGAGGAAATCAACGGGTTCTATCTAATTCTGCTAGCGCTTTTGGACGGGGAACAGAAGACGTCTTGGAGGAAATTTCTGGACAAAGCGTCGACCTTACCGTCATACATGATGTCGTGTTTAGCAAAGATGCCAAAGGACTGCAAAATCTTCTTACAATCCTTATTGCGAGGTAGCAAGAACGAAGGAACACCTGGTCTGTTATCTACAAGCACGATGCCGGTCCGAGAAGCCAGATACATGTCGTCCACGGATGCCGTATGGGATGCTGTCAATGCGTCCTCGTCAAAGGAATCCCACGTATTCGACGAGGCAGTGAACGCAGTATTAAACGCATCAGGGAATATACTACAACCTACTTCAGACACCTATTTGCATATTTCATTCGAAAAGGCAAAGGACAGGTATTCATACAAGTTCAAAGAACAGACACTGGGACCCCTGATCGTCGAGTTATCGACGTTTCGGACTGTCAACGTGAGGAACGTGCCACGGAAGGACTGGTGGAAGAATCAGAATTTCCATGCTCTGGTTTCAACCTCGGATCCGGCCCTGGACACCTCGAGGAACCACCTGTGAGCTTCTATGATGGCGTACCTAAACCGACTGTTGGGGAGCAATCCGGAATCGGTGGTTCTAGGAACAAGACTAAACAAATGGTCCTAAAGTATATTTTAGGCCATCCGACTTGTCCTGATTCCGGAGTTACCGAAACAATGGATTTTGTTATGCGTTACGGTTTGGTTAACCCAAAAACCATGATGCAATGCATAAAATGTGCCGAAAAAATCATTAATAACATGGACTTTATTGAAATTCAAAATTACATTCAAAACGAAAGTTCTTTTGGTGATGTTAATTGTGTATTCGAGAGTGTTAAAAGACCTTTTGTCGAAACTTATTTATCCATTAACGAAACGCACTATATTGTTCAGAAACTATTATCCCATCAATTTCCTCACAAGGATGATAAGCTTTATTTTATTAAGTTTTTGTTCGAATGGTGTACGTCAAGCACCGGTAAATACAATACTATATTTCTCGTTGGTGAACCCAACTGCATGAAGACTAAATTTGCTTCATGGATATGTTCTAGTTTTTTGCAATGTAAGAAGGTTACAAAGATTAACCGCTATTCGGGTAATTTTTCCATGCAACCGTTTGCTGAAGGCAATTGCATTTTGCTGAAGGCAATTGCATTTTGCTTCACGATCCTAACCTGGATCCTGGAGTCATGCAAACTTTGCTTGCACTGTTTAGCGGAGACGCTATAACGGTGGACGTAAAGTACGAACCTCCAAGACAGGTTAGGAAATTACCTGTCTTCGTATGTGCCAATGAGGACATATTCGAAGGCAGGCATTGAGACGTTCGCATCAGGAAATTTTACTGGAGACCCGTTCCCTTTGGATCCCTTTTCCCTATACTGAATAAAGAATTAAATCCTTTTGCAGTCAGAGGCTTTTTCAGGACTTTTGGGTACATGCCAAAGGATGAAGGAACATCGGATATAGTGAACTTGTGTAATGCAATGTTTATTTAACAATAAAACGAAATGTACATTTACAGGAATTGCTTGTACGAGAGTGTCATTTTACAACAAAACAAATTCGTTGTCCTTCATTTCCACATCACCATGACTCCTTGTTAATTTGTTGTGTCCCTGTCCTAAAGTAAAGTACGTCATGCTGAAGAATTTGGGCAAGGCGTACAGCTTTGTCCAAGTCATAAGGTTTAGCTGCAAACAGGCTGCACTCACGGTGGCATGATTTAAAGGAATTACTTGCATCAAAGGAAAATACGAATTAACGAAACACACCAATTTAATGTGAAACTTAACATGCCAATCCATATGGGAAAAAACGTAATTGTTAATCTGGGAAGGAGATGATGCGTTTACCGGTTGCTGGCCGAAAGCCAACACCGTCTGTAATCGATTTTGCTTCTGGTGGGTTTCATATTGGATTGACATTTTTCTATGAGTTGAACGTTGCTGCCGAGTTCTTTGTTGACATTACTGTGGTTCATTCCAACAAAATCGTTTTTCCCCATGATGTCCAGCTCTCCGTTTTCCTTGGTTGCTGGTGCCGTACCCGTGGTTTCCGCAGATGTCTGCAAGGACGTTGGAATGGAACCCACCATGCTCTGATTGACGAACCCTCCTTTCAGAGCCAAAGGCCAGACGGATGTTCCATCTCTGATCACACCATGTATGAAATCGTGCAATTTCTTGAACACGTGTCCTTTGGCAATGGCTGCCTCCATGGAAAATTTAACCGTTCCGGCATTGATGTTGGGACGGCCTGTGTCGGGGTAATCTATGTATTGACCCACATCTGCTTTATCCTTCTTCTTCGTCCACAACACGCTAGTGTAATGAGCGTTGCTTTTATGTCCGACGATGTTGTTGCCGTTGAGATTGGTGTACGGGCAAGCAGGGAACAAGCGGACTGTATACGAAATTCCTAGGACGAAGCACTTCTTGAGATGGAAACTTAAGCTATGAATAGATTAAGCCAAACTTGCCCAATACATTTTAGATAGATTACTCTGGTATGTAACTATTTATTGTCACAAAAAACATTACATAACTCATGCGCAGTTTATAAAATCTGGATTCCTTGGACGTATAATATATTATTATTTATAAACACTGATGAAATTGTAAAATATCACAAATGTTTAATACAACCTCCTTAGTTAAAGGTCATGAAATATCCTTGAGATGGCTTAATCAGTTCGATCAAAACCACACGTATCTTAGTTCAATGATGAACTTATGTCCAAAATGTTCTTCAGATATATTAAGTAGTAACAATGACGTACCTTTGAATCAATTATAATTACCACTTCTTCATAATTGTTAAAGATGCTAGCTTGAGATCTTGCGATGCCAACACCATAAGGAAGAAGAATCGATGAATCACACGATGGGTGATTGTAGTATTTTAGACCATTTGTAGTCATCAGAATAAATAAGGCATATGAAGCCTTAATATATATCGAAGAGCTGATTGCTTCAGCTATTGAAAATGAACCACCAGATCTATTTGGTAGGTAAAGATAGGCATTGATAAGCCCAGAAGAAACTCATGTCTTTATGAGTAGCAGTTTTTGAATTGATAATGAAGAAGAATGAAGCTAAAGCCTTATTGGCTATCAAAACAATAGGACAAGATATCCAGTCTCTGATTGGATACAAGACACAAAGAATATAATTTGATATTACAATAGCCATAAACAAACAACATTTGAGATTCATTTGTTCATTTATAAATAAAAACAAGATAGCAAGCAAGGCCTACTATAAACGAATTACAGAAGCATGACTTACTACGAACTAATACATAACGGAACGTTGATGTGATCCAGCTCTCCGTTGACGACGCCTTGGACATTGAAAGAGTTTCCTGTGGTATCGTAGTTGAGTTTACGACCCAATGTCAAGAAAGAGGAAAATAATTCTTTATCGGCTATGCCTTCCACGTAATGATGCGTGGACGCTGTGCCGCTGAGAGTATTGCCTGTCTGAAACGATGTCGACATTCCGACCGGAACGGCTTCCACCTGCGTGGCCACTACCATGACTTTGGCAAAATTTTCCAAGGATTTAAATTCCGCCGGACTCAGGAACCACGGGAGGGCGTCCAACGAAAGGTAAGCCAGAGGCGTCACTATTTCGGTGGCCACGACTACGTTGTCCACCTTGTAGTCGAATTCTTTGTACAGGTGGCCGTACGTGCTTAACCTCGTATGTTTACTGAAGTTCAACGTTGTGGATTCGTGGTTGGCAGATGAAAAGAACCTGAGATCCGTGGTGGATCTACCACCACCACCACCGCTGCCCGCCCCACCAGCACCATTTCCAACAGGAGAAACAGGAAAATCAGACATGAGATCGCTAACAATATCCATACCGACTTCACTATTACTTCCTGACGGTTTTGAAGTCTTTGCAGACGATCCTGTTGGAGCGCTTCATGGGCCGGATCCGCCTCCTCCATCCATTGTCGGCGGACGTTCCACCTTGGATCCTCCTCCTGCAGCTGTAGTGGACGGTCCTGCTTTGCGCTGATCGACTTCTGGAATATTTGCCAGAAACTCGTCGAAATCAAAAGGAAGGGGTGTGTCGTCATCGCCTCTGGATTTTTTCTTCGGTGGATTTTCTCCCCCCGCGCTCTCGTCATCGCCTTCCGCTTTCCTCGTCTTTGCTTTGGCTTGGTTGATCTTCTTTATTGCTCCCCAGTTCTTTGAGAGACCGGGTCATTTTGACATATCATTGGGATACCGTATGCCGAAAACGCTTTCTGCGATGTACTTCAAGCTCAGACCCAATGCCCCTGCTGCTGCGTGCGGATTACCGTACGACAACCATAGGTCCTTGAACTATCCGATGGCCGTGAGATCGGCGTTCCTTACTTCTGCGTCGTCTCGTGCATACTGGTAGAGAAAATCGAGCACTCTGGCGATCCGATCGTCTTCGTCCACGGGTAGTACGTTTGGATCGGTTAAATCGCTGCCTGGACCAAGATAGTTGTGTTCGGGTATGTGAGGCATACTATATTTCCGTTGAACTACATCTCCTTTTTATATTAGAAAGGCAACCAATCCCTAGCGGTGTCGGACTGGGAGGCTGTCTGGGACACCTTTACATGCGCCCGCGCGGCCTTGTCTCGTTATGAAATGCTGCATGTTCATGAGCCAGAGGCGCGCAGCAGTTCAGTCTCAGTCACCAAATTTTTATCACATCTTTATATCATAAAGAGGTGTTATCTCTATAAATTTCATAATTTTTCACTTAGGCCCTTTTGAGATATTCTACTTCAAATATTGCCAAAATACGCTTTAGGGCATTTTTGAAAAATTGTATAAAAAAAGAGCAAAGTTCTCAAGCTTGAAACTTCTACAGTGAGTAGTCCTATAGTAGATCTACACAAGAAAAAAAATTAAGGGTGAGTCTTTCTTCCTTTTAGGCCTGGTATTATAAAGAAAGTTTAAAACTGGTTTAGGTTTAAACTTGAGTTTTTCATGTTATTGCGTATTATAAACCTTAACCTCCAGTTAATCTTCAGTTTAACTTTACTGGAACTCATCTTCGGTTTAACTAGAGGTTAAGGCAATGTTTCAATATGGCGGTCCCAGCTATAAATATGAATATTGCAGATGTATTTGAGGAATTGCTGAGTGATGAGGAGGAAGTTATTCAAATAAGGGAAAGACCTCGGAGACCCAAAATTTTCCGAGATAGACATAACCACTTTCAGATGTGGAATGAACACGAGTTTTTAGATAGATTCAGACTGACAAAGGAAACTGTCCTAGCCTTATTTCGGCAAATTTTAAATAGGATACAACATGCAACAAGAAGGTAAAATCTTTAAAATTGTCGTTGAATCGGGTTTTCTACACTCAATCACTGCACTATACCTTTTTACAAGATCCACGAGAAGTTCTCTTTCTTTGGTAGAAAAAATTATCACATTGTTTAGCATTTTTTTCGTTAAAGCCAACCATTTTTGTTACTCCAAATACAGTCGATCTTCTTTTGTTTGTGAGTAAACAGTGATCAAACGTAATATTTTCTCAGCCAGCAGGTCTACCAACACCCTGCACTCCAGTTTAACTTAATCAGAACATTATAAAACGGCAGCTACAGTTAAACTTTAGATTAGGTTTAACTTAATCCAAAGATAAACTTTGTTTATAATACCGGGCCTTTATAATTTTGCGGCACTAAAACTCCTGTTTTAAGTTAATTTTCAATTTGTAGTTGTGAATTTTTTTCTTCACTTTCCTCACTAGGTAGGAAATATTATGTTAAAACAAAAATGTAGAGCATTTCATTCTGATAATTTTGGTCTTAATTTTGTCTTGTTATCTATAAAATTAACAGAGTTACATACATTTGTGCGAAACATGTTTTTGACTGAAATACAGTTACAAAGCAAACTTAAAATGGCCGGCAAAAAAAAAGTATGAGCCTAAAATTTGTTTACCATAGATTTGAACTCACCTTTAGTTGGGAAAAAACTAGTAAAAAATTAGGAAAATCAAAAATGTCGAGCAACTTGGCCTAGTTCATTTCTAATGGATTGACAGGACTATTATTATTGTTCTTATTCAAAATTAATTTAATTTTGAAAGGGGTATACCATAATTTAGCTTTGTAACAATCGCCAGTAAGACAGAATTTTCTCCCTCAGCAGAGGGATCATGTAAATGTAGAGACAATGCTATGTTTTATTTATGTACCGGTACACATAAATACCAGATTGGGATAGAACCCGTGACCATGGGCACAGAAAGTCAGTGCCATACAGACTGCACCATCCAGGCCTACTACGTAAACTAGCAATGATTAAAATGATTATATTACTATTTATCATAGGTAATCCCATGAGAGATTACGAGTTTATCAATAGATTCTTAACTGAGCAGCAGGGAGTATTAAGAGTATTCCATGAATAAAATGTAATGGATTTTATAAATAATATATTATAGTATAAATATTTATTTCTGATTTCTTTAAAATAAAATCGTTGTCAGCTGTCAGATCACGGCAGACTAAATTAACCCATATTACGCTGACGTCCTTCCGAAAGGATGCAATCAGCAGTGGGTAACATGTTTATTTTTCGAAAGTCCTTCAATAACTCGCCCGAGTACAGTGTCATATTTTGTAAGTAGAAACTGCACGCTTTAATTTTTATGTTATTTTAGTCTTCATTGTTGAGGGGGTTAAGCTGTGAAGTTACATTTCTAACAAAACGGACTATGTTGAAGACCTTCGGATAGATGGGTCTGTGTTCTATGTTTCTTGTTACTCTTTTGTTGCAAATTGTTATTCATTTATTGCCTTAAATATCTTCTATACCATAGTCATTCACCAAACAAACATTATGATCAATATTGTAGGCCCCACAGCCCACTTTCTTAACGCTTCCTTCCAGAAGGATGTTAGCGTAATGAGAGCCTAAAAATTTGTTTGTTAAATTTTTTTGAAGAATAAAACCTGATGTTTCATTATTGTAAAAATCTGATGTGAAAGTCACATAACTTCCTCTGCCCAAATAAAAGTAAGCAGTATTCACATATCCTTGTATGGAATCGCAAGACACAATTTTACGCTAATTATGCTGTAAATACCTTATAGTCCCTCATTTGAATGTTGCAACTAAAAACACAGGCTATGGACAAACTAAAGAAAGAAAAAAATGAAAGAAGAACAAACAAGTGACTGCAAACGTTTATTGAACTTTCCGCCATTCAGAATAATTTCCGAAATTTATCGAATATTCCCCTCAGATATTTCTTTACTGCAAACATGGCCAACAATACATCTTTCTCACTTCACGTACTTACATAGAATAAGAGGCCAGGTCATTCCATGCCAAATCATCACAATAAAGTGTAATTTCCAACCCGACCATCTCAGATTTACATGAAATTCAGTAAGAAGTTAAAATACATGAAGTTGTACACACACGCACAATTTTACCCCTCAGTGATTTACGATATTCATACAGCAGGGTTGTAAACATGATAAAAAATGTAAAATTTCCCCTTGCATGCTCTGCAAAAATAAATCATAACTTTACTTCTAATTGAGGTAAAACCTTCATGTTGGTCTCATTTTGAAGCTAAAGGTACATAGTTTCCATTAAAAATAGTTGCATTTCAAAATATTAATTTTTTCATTCCAAGGTCAAAAGGTGTAACCTTTGACCTTGAGTATCTAAGAAACTGTATCTTTAATTTTATTGAAGAAAAGATATGTTAGGCAGTTAAATGCATTCTATCTTTGGTACAAATTTCATTTTGGGATGGCTTTGGGAACAGGAGAAAAAAATTTCCCTATAATATAAAGCCACGGCTGACTCACTCACTCACTCACTCACTGACATTAATGTTTGCCCACTTTCAGATGAGCTAGGAACTTGAAATTTGGTACACGTAATTTAGGCTGTAAACCACAGGGAAATTCCAAAAAGTTTTGTTTTAAATTTGTAGTCCTAAAAACCCCCCGAAAAGGGCTCGGGTCGGGTCACTGACATTAATGTTTGCCCACTTCCAGATGAGCTACAAACTTGAAATTTGGTACACTTATAGCTTTTAGGCTGTAAACCACAGCAAAATTCCAAAAGTTTATTTTTTTTTTATTTTTAGCCCTAAAAACTCCCGAAAAAGGGATCGGCTTGGCTCACTGACATTAATGTTTGTCCACTTCCAGATAAGTTAGAAACTTGAAATTTGGTACACATATAGCTTTCAGGCTGTAAACCACAGGAAAATTCCAAAAAAATAATTTTTTTAATTTTTAGATATTTCACCCAACCGGTCAAGAGAGAGAGAGCTGCAGCCGCCGCGAGGCAGAAACCCACACAAATTTAAAAAAAAAAAAACTTTTGGGAATTTTCCTGTGGTTTACAGCCTAAACGCTATACGTGTACCAAATTTCAAGTTTCTAGCTCATCTGGAAGTGGGTAAACATTAATGTCAGTGAGCAGAGCCGAGCCCTTATTCGGGAGTTTTTAGGGCTAAAAACAATTAAAATATTAACTTTTTGGAATTTTCCTGTGGTTTACAGCCTAAAATTTAAAAAGCCTAAAAGTGTATCAAATTTCAAGTTTCTGGCTCATCTGGAAGTGATCAAACATTAATGTCAGTGAGCCGAGCCGAACCCTTTTTCAGGGGGTGTTTAGGGCTAAAAATAAAAAAAAATAACCTTTTTTGGAATTTGTATGTGGTTTACAGCCTAAACGCTATACGTGTACCAAATTTCAAGTTTCCAGCTCATCTGAAAGTGGGCAAACATTAATGTCAGTGAGTGAGTGATCGAGTCAGCCATGTGGCTTTATATTATAGGGAATTTTTTTTCTCCTGTTCCCAAAGCCATCCCAAAATGAAATTTGTACCAAAGATAGAATGCATTTAACTGCCTAACATATCTTTTCTTCAATAAAATTAAAGATACAGTTTCTTAGATACTCAAGGTAAAAGGTTACACCTTTTGACCTTGGAATGAAAAAATTAATATTTTGAAATGCAACTATTTTTAATGGAAACTATGTACCTTTAGATTCAAAATGAGACAAACATGAAGGTTTTACCTCAATTAGAAGTAAAGTTATGATTTATTTTTGCAGAGCATGAAGGGGAAATTTTACAATTTTTATCATGTTTGCAACCCTGCTGTATGAATATCGTAAATCACTGAGGGGTAAAATTTTGCGTGTGTGTACAACTTCATGTATTTTAACTTCTTACCGAATTTCATGTAAATCTGAGATGGTCGGGTTGGGAGCTGTGATGATTTGGCATGGAATGACCCGGCCGTGAATGTCCGCGTATTGAGCTGTTCACCAGGCAAAACAGAGTATCTACAAAGAATGGGTAGTTTATAACCACCCTTCAGAGAATTTTTTTGAAAAAAGTTTCAAATAAAAGTTTTAGCTCCTGGTATAAGCACTCCATGTACAAAATTTAAAGGAAATCGTTAGAGCCGTTTTTGAGAAAATCGTGACAAACGAAAATTTATTCGTGTAAAGTCCCCTTAAAAGTAAGGAAAAGTTGTCGCCACTCTTCGTGTCACAGCCTCAGAAGTACCTAACCCAAATACAAAAGTTTGTTTTCGTACGACTGTCCGTTACATGAGGCCGTATTGCAAAGAGCGTGTATTCACAGTGGGTGGCTCATAACTACCCTTCAGAGAATTTGTTCGAAAAAATGTTTCAAATAAAAGTTTTAGCTCTTAGTATAAGCAACCCAAGTGCAAAATTTAAAGAAAATCGTTAGAGCCGTTTTCGAGAAAATCGCGAAAAACGAAAAATTCTTCATGTAAAGTCCCCTTAAAAAAATCTGATGTGAAAGTCACATAACTTCCTCTGCCCAAATAAAAGCTAGCAGTATTCACATATCCTTGTACAGAATCGCAAGACACAATTTTACGCTAATTATCCTATAAATATCTCTTCTTTCAATGATGCGACTAAAAGCGCAGTCTATATAACAAACTTTAAAAAAAAAAAGAACAAATGACTGCAGACGTTTATTGAACTTTCTGCCGTAAAATATAATTTCCGAAATGTATCGAATATTTCCCTCAGATACATCTTTACTCTATGCATGGCCAACAATACATCTTTCTCACTTCACATTCTTATATAGAATAAGAGGCCGTGAAAGAGCGCGAATTCAGTTGTTCATCACGTAAGACAAACTTTCTACAAACAGTGGGTGAACAGTGGGTGGCTTGTAACTACCCTCAGAGAATTTTATCGAAAAAATGTTTCAAATAAAAGTTTTAGCCCTTACTATAAGCAACCCATGTGCAAAATTTAAAGAAAATCGTTAGAGCCGTTTTCGAGAAAATCGCGAAAAACGAAAATTTCTTCATGTAAAGTCCCCTTAAAAATAAGAGAAAATAGTCGCCAATCTTATCCTCACATCTTCAGAAGGTACCTGACCCAAATACGAAATTTTGTTTTCATACGATTTTCCGTTTTGGATCTAGCTTGTTCACAGATATTCCACACAGACACACACACACACTGACACACAGACATGTTTCCAAAAATAGTATTTTTGGATTCAGGGGGCCTTGAAACGTGTATATATGCTAAAAACTCAATTTCGAATTTTGGGGTCGGAAACAATACTTCCTCTACCTATAGTACCTATGGTACGGGCAGAGGAAGTAATAAGAGAAACTTGTCGACAATCTTCATCTCACATCTTTAGAAAGTACCTGATCCAAATACGAAATTCTGTTTTCATACGATTTTCCGTTTTCGAGCTAGCCTGTTCACAGATATTCCACACAGACATGTTTCTAAAAATAGTATTTTTGGATCCAGGGGGCCTTGAAACGTGTATATATGCTAAAAGCTCAACTTCGAATTTTGGGGTCGAAAACAATACTTCCTCTACCTTAGTACCTATGGTACGGGCAGAGGAAGTAAAAAAATATCTATAAGTAAATATTAATGTGAAGATGACGTTAATATATCTTTCTTTGTGTCAAACTAACAGTCCCATGAGTTTCTTTTTCGATGATGACATGGTAAATTTGCTGATGACATATAGAAATCAGTACCGGTACGCCACAAAAAAAAAAATAGGCTTGGAGACCGTTCTAAAGAAGAGATGAAGTGTTTCATAGCCATTATTGAGAGGTTATGTTGACCTGCCACAAAAAGATATGCATTGGGAAAAGTCACCAGATGCCCATAACATATTGATTTCCGAAACTATGGTAAGGGATCGATTCTGATTTATAATGTGGAACCTACATGCTTGTAACAATGATGAACTACCTTTAGGTGATCGATTTGCTAAAGTATGGCCACTAATAGATAAAATAAATGAGAAATGTTTAGAGTACAGTTCACATATTCAAAACCACTCCGTAGATGAGAGCATGGTACCTTACTTTGATAAACATGGTGCAAAACAATTCATCCATGGAAAGCCAATTAGATATGGCTATAAGTTCTGGTGTGGTGGACCCCGTTTTGGGTACCTAAGCTGGTACGGGCCATATCAAGAAGCTAGTACATTACCTGATAAATATGCTGAAAAAGGACTTGGATATGCTGACTTATATTGACAAGCTGGAACAATTTCCCTATAGAGTGTATTTTAACAATTTCTTTATCTCAATACCTCTACTTAGGGATCTGCATAAGAGAGGAACTGAAGCCGCAGGGGCAATAAGAGCCAATAGAATTGGGAAAGAGTGTGATATGACCAACAGCGATGAAGAAAACACCCCGGGGTACATATGACTTCAGGTCTGATGACACAAGCAATGTCCTCGTCACTAGATGGAATGATGACAATGTGGTGAATGTGGCTACTAACTTCGACAGAGTCTTACCAACTGGTCAGACTATTCACAAAAGCAAAAGAAGCGAATTAGTGTCGATAAACCACAAGTCATCCACAACTATAATACACACATGGGAGGCACTGACAGAGCTGACTGAAACATTTCTTTGCACCGTGTATCAATCAGAGGCAAGAAATGGTATTTCCCTAACATTACGCTTTGCATACATGTTGCGGAGCAAAATGTGTGGCAAAAATGGCGGTAAATTAGACCATCTATCCTTTCTCCGAAGAATAGTCACTACTATTTTGGAATCAAACAGAAGAGTGGTTTCTTCAAGAGAATGGCCATTGGGTTCATCAAAGGCTGATTCTCGGTTACACAATTTGTAGCATTATGTTGCCGACCTAACACCAGACAGTAATACAGGAAAGAGAAAAAAGCTCCTTTGCAGACAATGCCACAAGAAAGCTACAACTCAGTGCATGAAATGTGTTTTGTCACTTCATGTAACATGTTTCGTTGCTTATCACACAAAGCAAAGTGAATAACAACAATAAAGTACTCGAAGAAGTGTATTTAATTATTTTCAGTGATAGGTAAATTTCAATGTGTATTACGCTGACGTCCTTCTAGGAGCATGGGCATTATTTCAGAAAGTATGTAAGTTACAAGAATAAATCACATTACTGTATGAAATTTTAGTTAAAATGAAGTGTTATATGCAATTTAATAAAAGAAAACGTGTTAAAAATAATTCCGCGCTATCTGGGTTAAAGAAGTCTTTTTTCTTTCTGTACTTTAATTTTGAAATTTGTAAATGTTTTTCTTTTGTTTATTTGTGTATTTTTGTATTTGTATTTGTACATAAGTTTGTAAATCTAATTTAAATAAAATAAATAAATAAATAAATTATGGAATTGTTTCCTCATGCTGAATTTAGGTTAGGATAGCTCATTTCCAATCTTTAATATGCACTGTATTTATATCTATTTTGCTTAGCTGATTAAAGTTTGTAAAATATTTTTACATGACTCAACAAATCTCATTATATGTTTATTAAATGTAAATTTATATAATTCGTTAATGACTACATTCAAGTAGCCATCTTGCGAGATATTTCTCGAAGTTAGTTTCGACTGTGTCCATTTGCGATCCTGCAAAGTTAGTTCCAGCTTGCGATCAATGCCAAGTTACCAACCCATCCAGTGTAATACTAAATATAACCAATTCCACTAGATCTTCCGAAATTCCAGTATTCAAAATATTTTTTGGCTTGGAATTTAAACTTTGATTAAGAATTTAAATACCCAACACTGGTATACTCTTCAGTAATGTAGCTTCAGGCCTTAGCCATATCGACCATAACTTGAATTTGCCTTGTACTTGGTGTGGCATAAAGAATCTTCATTCACACAGAACACTCACTAAAAAGTCATGATTAAAAATTCACATCGTTCATCAGTGGCCTACATTATTTTTGTACTATCGAAAAGTGGTGTTTTGTTTAGGAATAATAGTGAATTCTTTGAATTTTTGTTTGGTTAATGTTGATCATGCAGCCTTGATGAATTAAGTAGTTTTTATTGGCTGTTGTTGTCATGCAGGGCTCTTTGGCTAATCTGGTCTTTGATGTGATTGCACAACACTTTTGATATAAAAAGAGCCCAGCGTTTGAGCAGTTCAGTCTGGTCTGGGCACTAGAATCAACAAGGTCGCGTCTCATGTAGAGGCTCACGTTTCATTTCTAGTTTCTGCCATTTAAATTTAAATACCCAATTGCTTCAATTATCATCCAACAACTACTGCGCCATACAATTTCATCAAAGAAGCCATGTGATTTACACAATCAACACTTCACGGGTATTTCACTGTGTAGTGAAGTCACATCAGACACCTGTCTTCATGTCACCACATGCTCAAATGCAAAGTTTCACCACTATGTTCAACCTAACAGTGACTATGAAGCATTGTCATCAATGAAGCAATCACATTGGCTTCACTGTCATTATTTCATCAATCACTGCCAAGTGACAGCCTACTACAGTTTATACAATCAGAGCTGAGCACTACATGCGTCGCAGGGGAAGGGAGCAGAAATAAGTGGGGATTGCTTCTCATGCACATTCCAACGCCCAGCCAAGTGGTCTAGAAATTCACAATTGTAAGCTACTGTCCGTCTGCACGAGGAAAGGTCTGCACCGTACGAGAGTCTCAGTGAGACTAAAATATACAACCCCTCAAATCGTTCTCCTGCATAATGAACCTGGTCCGATCTACTGCACATCATGTTTACAGTGCTCACCTCTGATTGTACGTACTGTACATAACTTAAGGTTCAATACACATCGTAATTGACAGATGATTCCAACCTACCAACTCAACCTTGCTATGCAACATAAGCTAGAAATATGTTATCTATTCATAACACAAAACTCTTCAGCACATTAACACACACATATCTACACATCAACATAAGCCACATCCCACATCTGGTGACACGATAAATTAACAAGCATTATCATCATTATGCTTTCACTACAAGTACTATATCAACTAATGCCCATTCTTACAATGTCCAGTTAAGTAGGAGTAAAGGTTAACTGACAGTTTATTTTACGGTCGGAGTAAAGTTCCAGTAAACGCTTCTTTGTTCTTATCATCATCTAGTTAAAGTTTACTCCCAGTTAAAGCAATCAAACAAAAGTCATAGCAGTTGGTACGAGCGTTTCTCAGTTGTTTGTAGCAGTTTTCATCTGTTTTCATTGTTTGGTTTGATTTTGCAGTGGATAATGAGGTTATGGCTGATATAAAAAATTAGAGACACAGCAATTTCTTTTCAAGTGAAGAGCAATTCTTCCTGAATATTATCGACGAAAAGCATCATATAATTCAAAATAAATAAGTAGGCCTAATGTGTGACCATAAAAGCAAAGCTCGGAAAGACGTATCAGAAAAAAACCTCTTGTGAAACACATAACTTCCTCTGAATTTAATTATAGTATACAGTTCACAGTACGGGCAGTAGTGTGCATTCAGTTCTCTTAGCCTAAAAAGGTCGCATAATTTGCAAGGCAAGACCTAAAACCTAATAAGTTTGTGTATGAAATG
This sequence comes from Ectobius pallidus, assembly GCA_964059195.1. NCBI lineage: Eukaryota > Metazoa > Arthropoda > Insecta > Blattodea > Ectobiidae > Ectobius > Ectobius pallidus. Next base: position 54,705,656 of record CAXKWD010000007.1, on the reverse strand, counting down.
TGTAGCTAATAACTACAGGATATATTACGAGATGTTTTCAAATGAAATTATTAGCTCTTAGCATAACATATTAAAATACATTATATATAGGCCTATATATTTTATATATTACGCTTATACAATTCCTGTTAAAATCTACAAGTTGTTAAGCTGGTTTCTAAAAAAATAAAGAAGAATAAACTCAAGTAAAATGGTTGTAAAAATGAAAAGAAAATTACAACGTTTCTAACCCCATCTCCGAAGGATGCAAAACCCAAATATAATCTGATATACGGGTAGAGGAAGTAAACGGTAAAATATTGATTGTCTAAAGTTTCATAATAGTTCGATCTAGTTTTCAATATTTTTAAAATCTTTTTTACATATATTAGCATTGTTCTTCATCAACACCGACATTACGAAAGCAGCTAAATAATTTCATCTTTCCATTTTAATTCAGTTCGCGAGAAGTATAACCTCAAAAAATCCTCCGGTTAGGAGTTTACTTGTACATTTTCCTACAGTAAAGATTACTGCCAGTTAAGAGATTTTTACCAACAGTTAACGCCTAACCAGATATTGTAAAATCGAACTGTCAGTAAAGTAACCGTAAAATTTGCTGTAAATATTTTACTGGAGGTGGTAATAACGAGCCTAACACTCACAAAATGTATTAAGAACTTTGAACTGTGACAGCAAGTGGATCATCACGTAATCCGTACAGTTAAATCACTATCAACAATCAAGATTCAAGAACTGTGTTAATTTTATTTCTTATTCTTTGTTCAGTGATTTATATTAGTGTTTTTTTCAATCTTCTAGTGTAATTAGTGTCTGTATTGAACTTAAACAGGCTACAAGCCATTAGAATAAATAAATTTGTTGACACCTCATTTCACCATGAAGGGGATTGCAACATAAATTTTGTATTATTCCACTTATCGCCAGAGGTGCAAACCCCTTCATTTGGTCCTCCCGGCCGGATAATTCAGTACAGTGAAAATTTCAAGTTTTCTGGCCTGGAAGTGATAGTTTGTCAGCCTGTTTAAGTCAATCCGTTTTTCATGTTTGAGGCTCTCAGTAAAGTGAGTGTGTCGACAGTGTTCTGGTCTACTCCTGGTATTTGGTCAGTTTGAGTACAGTGATTTATTTTATCAAGTAGAGTAATGTGTTTTCGTGAGTGATACAATTTTAAGTTAAGCTTAACCCTTCCCGGGCGAACCTGAATAAGTTCAGTCTTGCTTCCCATTGCACCGGGCGAAAATGAATATATTCAGTGGGAAGATGAGACCTATTCTAGCTTCTTGTAGTACCACTAAATCGACAACAGATGTCATGGTATTGCTAGTTGAGGTTCCTGTAGCCCCCAGACCGTGAATTACCCATGTCACCAAGTTTATTTATCAATTCTAGCAAGTTGAATGAACCTTTGCGTGTGCGAAGTTTTCTTGTGTTTATTTTCGGAGTGTCTTGTCGTTTTCTTTCAAATGGATAGAAAACGAATATTGAGAGAGGAGATAATGCAGATGTTGGAGAAATCAGACGAAAAATTGGGCGATATGCATTTATCTTCGAGTGACGACGCTTTTTCTGATACCGAAGCATCTGAGGGCGAGAGTGACACAAGTGATGCTAGTGTTGCTGCAACGCCAGCAGATAAATGGGTGGAAGTAAGTGATTCTGATCCCGGGCATCTTACTATACCGGTTAGGAACATTGAGACGGGACCAATTTTGCCATCACATTTTAATGGCGAAACTCACCCCATATATTATTTTGCATTATTTTTTTATGATGAAATCCTTGACTTGATAGTATAGGAAACGAAACTTCATGGAGAAAAAAGGTAACAGCAATCTACTCCTCCAACTAAAAGCTCGAGAATGTCTTGTTGGAAACCCCCTCCCTTATTGACCTAAAAGCATTTTTAGGAATGGTCATCAATATGGGTCTTCACCCTTTATCTGATATAAAATACTATTTCTCAAGGGCATGGATTGATAAAATGCCTTTCTTTGGAGATGTAATTTCAAGAGATGAATTCTTCCTAATTTTTTGGAATTTACATTTTGCTCACGGGGATGGAAACCAAGTTCTAAAGAAGGGGGACCTGATAAGAAACATCATCATCATCATTAACTACAAGGTTTGGGCCGAACGGCCCGTTCCGTCTCCAAACTACATACAATATATACATATTTTCCCGTTTAATATTATTACTTAAATTGGTCTCTTCAGCGTTTTTCTGGGCATCCCCCTCTCGGTCTATACCGTAACAGGATTCGTGGAAAGCGATCTTCATCCATTCTTAAAACATGATTAAAATAGTCTTCCTGTTTTGTTTTGATTTTTTCATTTAAATTAAAAATATTAAGTTCAGATCTGATTACTTCATTTGGGATCTTATCTTTAAGCCTTTTTCCTGCTACTGCACGTAGGAATTTCATTTCTGCCGATTGAATTCTTTTCTGCTGTTGCTTTGTTAAAACCCAACACTCAGATCCATAGAGCAACATCGGAACCGCCATTACCTTGTACAACTTAATCATAGTTTCTGGCCTTGTTCTATGTAAGAGGGTACGCCTTATAGTGCCACATATCCCTTGAAATAGCGCTACTTTATCATCTAAGTCTTTTTTTTTGTGAATACTCAAATTAAAACCTAAGTATTTAAAAATTAATACTTGTTCCAAGGAAGAGCCATTCAGTGTTATTTTCGTTCTTATTGCCATCACTTGTTTTCTTCTCTGAGATCTGAAGGTTATATTTATTCATTATTTTAGCAAGACTGTATATAGCTATCTGAAGATAGTCTTCTTTGTAGGCCATAATAGCCTGGTCGTCAGCAAACAGTAAATTTATTACACGTCTCTCCAAGACGTAAACTTTCCTGCCATTCTCTAATAGCATGGTCCAAGTATAAAATGAATAAAACGAGAGACAATGGGCAGCCTTGCCTTACCCCCTGATTCACAGTAATTTTATTCTCATTTTTATTTCCTTCAGTTGTAACAACTATTTTTGTTTCTTTATATAAACTCTGGATGGCTCTTATTAGATGTTGTGGCAATCCTCTAGTATGTAAAATCTGCCACAAAAAGGATCTTTTAACCATGTCAAATGCTTTAACGTAATCAACAAAACAGATATACATTGGGAGGGTTGACTCTTTCCTCTTCTCTATTAGCTGTGCTTCTAGAATGTAAGGTTCACTTATAGCTCTCACACGATGGGTTAATATTTTGGCATATAATTTGTATACCGTAGTTAAGAGACTTATTCCTCTATAATTCTCACATTTGTTACGGTCTCCTTTTTTATAAATGGATATAACTTTTGCTATGTTCCATTCTTCTGGTAACACTCCAGACTTCCAACATGTATTAAACAAAGACAATAACTTGAGAAGAAATGGTGTTGATGCGAATTTCAAAAGTTCTGTATTTATGCCGTCTACACCTGGTGCTTTCCGACATTTTAGACTACTAATAGCTTCTAATATATCTTTTAAATCAAGAGAGTCTACATTTTCATCATTTGCAGCTAACTGGAAAACATCATCCGAGCCATTGAACCAAAGACTTATAATACTGTTCCCATGTTTTCTGAGCTATAGGATTTGATATTGCTTTATCTCTTTCAAATTTATTTAATTCTTTTAATGCTTTATATGCCATTCTTTGTTGGCCATGTAAATCGTGTTCCAAATTAGCCACATAAGTATCCCAATGTTGTCGTTTCAACTTTCTTACTTCCTTTTTAGTTATGTCAGCTATTCTTTTGTATTCAATTTTATCTCTTATTTCCTTCGTATTTAAAAATTTTACATAAGCCTTCTTCTTGTCTTTGATAAGAGCCTCTATTTCTTCAGTCCAAATTTTAACCCTCGTTTCGATTTTCTTTTACCTAATACTTCGTTTGCTGTTTTAAGCAAGACACATTTGAGGTTATCCCAATCTATTTCAACATTATTAGTTAAGATAACTTTTTCAGTATACATTGTTAATCTTGTCTGAAACAAGTGTTTTATGCTTTCTTCTTTCAGTAAATGCACTTTCAAGACTTCTTCAGCTGGAGAATTATTTTGTGACATGAATTTAACAAATTTATTTGGCAGCCGTAATGTACAAATTACTACATAATGGTCCTCTGTATCATTTCCTCTGTTTACTCTGGTGTCCTGAACAACTGATATCACCCTTTTGTTTACTGCAACATAATCTATTAATGATCTGAACCCTCTTGCTGCCCACGTGAATTTATGTATGTCACGGTGTCTAATGAAGGTATTTGTCAATCGCAGTTCATTAAATGAACAGAAATCTATTAATGTTCTGCCATTTCTATTTATTACACTTTCTCCGAAAGTACCTACTACACCATTAACTGGGTATTGCCAACTCTGACATTGTAATCGCCTGCTATCACAATGTAGTCTGTCTTATTTACCTTGTCGAGATGTTGTTGCAGACATTCATAAAACTCATCAGTTAGCCCTGTTTTGCCTTCTTCTGGCGAGTATATGCATATAAGTGTTAAATATCCTCTTGCAATATTTAACCTTACACTTATTATCCTTTCATTAACCCATGTATAGCTATGAATTCTATTTTTCCATTTCCTTTTTACATACAAAGCAACGCCTGCTGAGGCTCTTTCCTCTCTGTTTACTCCACTATATATCATATTGTAATCACTTAAATCCATAGTGCCTTTTCCCTTTTTCTTTGTCTCAGATATTACTGTAGCATCTATATTCATTTCCTTTAATTCCATTTCTAGTTCTTCCTCCTTGTAGCAAAGCCCTCTCACATTCCATGCACCAATTCTTAATGCTTCCGCTGTTCGAAAATCAATTTTCCTTTTATGTAGTCCAAGTCGATTTTCCGTAGTATCAGTCCGGTTAATTTTAGTTTGGAGTTTTCGAGTAATGTACTTTTTCTCTGAATGGGATACCAGCCCATAGCAAAATCCCCTACCAGGAGGACCGATACTTTTAATCAAGGTTTACTCCTCTAGATGGGATGCTTTCTCTACAGCTCAGGGAGCCCCATCTACCCTCCTTTGGACTGCTGCTTCGTCTGGTCCCTGCCCTTGACCTCTCTGGCTTGGGTAGCCCTACCGGGAACACATGCTCCTGCCAGCATAGCTCTCAGGGTCGTAGCAGGACACGCAAACCCCTCACCACGTTAAGGTGGCAGTCCCCTGATAAGAAACATTTTGCATAAAATAAGAGAAAAAATGTCAACTTTTTTATTCACCCCAGCAAAATATATCAGTTGACGAGAGTACTATCAGTTTCAAAGGTAGAGTATCTTTCAGGGTGTATAACCCAAATAAACCATCAAAGTTTGGCCTAAAGGTATTTGCCCTTTCAGATTCCAGTAATGGGCATTTATACAACTTTGAACCGTACATGGGGAAACAGGATAGTGCAGACTCAGACCTCCTAAAAAAACACACAGGCTGTGAAGGATTTATGTTTGACATTGATAAAAGACCCTAACAATCCTCCTTCTGGTCACCACATATACACTGATAGGTACTACACCTCGAGAAAACTTTCTGACACCTTATTCAGCATGAAGATGATGACTACAGGTACTGTAATGGCGAATAGGAAGGGAATGCCTGAGCAGTTAAAAGGAGTAAAAAATGAAGAAAGGTGACATTTCGAAAAAATGAAAAACTGGAAGGACAAAAGTATGGTCACCATGCTAAGTACATGCCATAAAGGAGATGAAACAAAAGTTACAAATGTCCCATCAAAGTTTCCCAATAAGCCACCTACACCAAAACCTTATTCTTGATTACACTAAGAATATGGGTGGAGTAGATAGGACACACCACTATATCGCTTCATACCAATTTCTGAGGACAGTGAAATGGTACTGCAAAATGTTCTTCTGGCTATTGGAGGTGGAAATTGTAAATTTCTATCTACTCTACTCCATGGTACAGAGAAATGAAACTCCCATGAGTCACAAGAAATGTCGGAAAAGTCTAGTGGTTGCTCTGGTGGAAGACAGGATGCGAACCCGTGCCATCAAACCTGGTAGGACAGTAACAGGAGGCCCTAAAGAAGAAAGGCTTTCAGGGGTGCCTCACTTCATGGGTAGAAGAGAAGAAGGTGACCTTGCCTGTGTTGTGTGCAAAGTCAAATTGAAAACAAAATACACCATATATTTTGCATAACCTGTGTCATAAAGCCCTATCTGCATCCTGATACATGTTTCAAGCAGTACCATACACAAGAGAAGTTCTCAACGTAATCAATGCATTTGTGTACATCTGTATATAAGAGGCAGGATTAATTTTATATATTTTTTAAATTAATTATTTACCATTATTTACTCCCTTATTTGTGTTACAAACACATATTTATATAATCATATTTCGACGTAAGAATTGTAACCAAGAAATTGTAAAAAGTGCATGAATTGTAGTCCATTCACCAGTACGTGTATATATTTTCCCTGCGAACTGAAGGTTAAGTGACACTTGTGCCTTTCTTGCAAGAACAAATCTTCCTCGGGATGTTTACTTCTCGTAAGTGTTGCTGCATCTAATTGAGGTAAATCATTTTTATATGTATAAGCATGCTTTTAGGTATATAGAATGAATGTTACAGGATTTTGAAGAATTTCCTTCCGCCCAGATCCATAAATATGGCCGCCCGCGAAGGGTATCATAACGAACACATAACAAAAACACTCAACACATGCACTAACACAAATTTATTACACTTGTAGTAGCTTTGTCTAGCCCTTCCACACGGGCAACTTGATACACAGCTATCATTCCCAATTCATTCATACTATTGTATTCCCAAACGCGGGCAACAGGAATTTTAAGTCTCGTTTGTTTAGATATTGTCTTTACATTCAAACTGCCGACTGTAGAGCAAGATATCGCTGCTCTTAAGCTGAAACGTGCCCCCCTTAAGGCGCAAATCGCTCGCCAAGTTAACTACATCTCCAAATATGTCATCACTGACGAAGCGTCCCATCAGGAACTTCTCTCTCGTAAGGATAAATTACAAGAGACATTTCAGAAATTCGAAGACATACAATCATAAATAATACAAGTAGACTTTTCAAGATGCCGAATTATAATATACAGAATCCGTAGAAAATTAGGTTCTTAAAGCCATTTCGGTTGCCAAAGTCTTCATTAAAGCTCATGATGACACTAACTTGAAACCGCAGCTCACCAGGAAGCGCAAGCTAACCTCACTAAACTTCACCGTCTCAAATCCCAATTATGGTCCAGTCAATAAAGGTCGAACACCAAATAGAAAAAAATCGTGTAGTTAAGAAATTTGGCAGAGTTTCTGGGGAAGTGTCCTGAACAACATATTAAAAGTCCCCGAGGGTGTGGGTAGAAGGTACCTTTGATAGGTTTTTCGCTGATATCTAAACAACGGTGCATCGCAGAGGAAAAGTTACTGTATAAAAATTATAGCTGATAAATTTGCAACCAGTTTGATCTTACACATTTTTTTTATTCCCAATAGTTTTCGAAATATCTGCTAGCGAAAATAGCAAATTTTCGAAAGTTTTTTAAGTGCTGATTATTCCATTCTGGAATTACTTAGTCTGTGTTATTATACTTCTGAATGTTTTCCGAGCTTTTGTTTACTGCAGTCTCTTCTGCTGGGCTTTTCCTTTTCTGCTATCTGATGTTTTAAGCTTCGATGAATTAAAACAGAACTTTGACTCTCAAGTTGTTATGCATTCTTTCGTCCGTTCCCTCTTGCCGTTCCAGATCTTTCCATCTTCTATCTTTCCTACGGCTTCTGCTGGGGAGAGTCGAGCTAATCCAGCAGCGCCCTTGAACCCTTAGCAGGGGCCCTCCCGTGGCATTTAGTCGCCTCCGAACCCCGAAGCGCCATCACAACGCTCCGGTACCTAATTCAGTGTAGGTAACACCAACCACGGCCCGCCAGAGGCCAACCCAAATAGTAGACTACCACGTGCAAGCACGTGGGGGCTCTCAGCCCACTCCCTGGCTACCTCAGTCTCTCCGCGCCGCAGGATCGCCCTTTACGTCACGGTGGGCGAGACCGCGGATTGGGTAGATCCTGTTGCGCCAGAACGCCTACCTGAGGTACGTAGGACGCCCTATATGGGTCCGGGCTGTATTCATGGCCCGAACTTCTGTCTCCCGCTCTCACACGCGCCCTCTCCAGACAATGGATTGGGTGGAGGTATGAGGCCCTAGATAGCTCCCAGAAGTACAAAACAATCCTTCACCTTTGGTCCCACCCAGTAAGGACGATACTTCAGTCTCCCCGCCCGCATCCATCGCCCTTTACCTCCAAACCTCAGAGCCACACGCAAACTCTGAGCCTGTGGATCGGGTAGACAAATGAAGGCCGCTAATAAGTACCAGGCTAATGCTGTTCTAAATCCTGTGTGGGCATAAGCCGGCATTTTTGAACAAAGATCTGCAGTAGCCGGGAATTTTAGGTTCCGCACTTTGGAACTTCCCAATCCCGTGGAATTGCTGGTGAAGGGTCTGCCCATGTTTGAAATTCGAGACGCTGAACAGGCTTTACTTTTCCTTAAACAGTTGGTTATTTTCTGTAGGCAAGCGAGGGCTTTTCAGATAACTGATTTCTTATTATTTCAAATTTTGTTCTCTCATACAAGGGGGGCTTTAACGAATTTAATTACTGAAGCTATTCAGTCCCAGTTAAGTGTACAGCGTTTCCAAGAACTCGTAATTCGAGAATTTATTCCAACTAGACTTTTCCATAGTTTACTCTCCAGATATTATTACCGGACGCAAAAGAGTACCGAACGATTTTTGGAGTTTGCCGAGGACATTGAAATTGTCAGGGAAGCTCTACTGGTCCCACAAACTGAGTCAGAAGCCGTACGTATGGTGGGAGTGCGGGCTCGTTTGCCTGAAGTAAGGAGTTTGTTTTTGGGATTGTTCCCTCCTACTTCTTGGCGCCATTTACGAGAATTAGGGCCTATCCTGAATAGCGTTGCCGCTGCCCATCAAAATCTGGCAGGTAGCGTTTCCTTTGACTCTGGGGCTGACAGGGCTGGACGAGTACAACAGGAGCCTGATTCTAGTCTCCCCTCTTCTAACCTGAACTTTCAGAGTCCTAGATCGGCTCGCCAATGTACTTGGTGTAAGAAAGTCGGGCATTCGGTGGATCGATGCTTGGGCGAAGACCTGCCAATAGGCCAGAATTTACAGCTAATCAAACCCCGAATAGGAGTGACAACAATGCATGACAATTAAAGCAACAGGTTAGAGAGAACGCCAATATGGTTAGGTATCCTATTGTAGCTAAAGTAGGAAGAAAGCTTCCTTTACTTCAGATTAGCTTAAATTCCCATGTTTGTCAAGCTCTCATTGATACGAGGAGTAGTTACTGCCTAGTGAATTATGATTTTGCGTTAAGTCATTGCTTTCAAGTATCCTCCGGCTCGACCGTAGGTTGCAGTGTTGATCAGAGTCCTGTTTTCACCTACGGTAAAACTAACCTCAGGGTTAAGATCCAACGATTTACCCGGAATTTTGAATTTCTGCTGGTCAAGAATTTACCCGTGCAGGCCGTACTGGGCGTAAATTTTCTTACCAAGGCACGTTGTATTTTGGACTTGGCCAAGGGAGCCTGCGCTTCGGGTTCGACCCGGCGACCGATGCGCAGTTTCTCTTCGACTATCGAAATGCCGATTATGAGGTTGTTGGGGCCACAATGGATCCACTGCTCGATGAAGGCCTTTCAGTGGAGCTGAGTTTGTCGCATCTCTCTACGGAAAGTGCGAAGGACGTCAGGAGATTCCCGGACGTCCTGACCAACAAACTTGGGCTCACCAACCTCATAAAGTATGATATTGTGCTGAAGGATGACCAACCGGTTAGGTTGCCATATTACAGGCTGTCCCCCTTTGTATGCAGGCTCTTAAAACCAAAGTACAATCAATGTTAGATCAAGGCATAATAAGACCATCCAAATCTGCTTACTCTACTCCAATTTTTTTTTTTGGTCCCGAAGGGCGAGGATGATTTCCAACCTGTCGTGGATTATAGAGTTCTAAATGGCAAAATTTCTGTAGAATCGGTCCCATTACAGGACGTCCATAACAATTTTCACTGGTTCCAAAAGGCAAAATTTTCCACTAGTTTGGACTTGAACAGTGCTTATCACCAGACACCGCTTACTGAACGTTCCATGCAGTTAACGGCTTTTGCCACTGACTGGAATTTGTTTGACTATACTAGAGTCCCATTCGGTATTGCTGTTGGGGCCCAAGTTTTGACTCGCCTTTTGGGCAATATTTTTTCTGATATTGAATTCCGCTTTGTTTTCAATTATTTGGATGACCTTATTTAGTCGGAGACCTATGAGGAGCATTTGAAAGAAGTGTTCTCTAGGCATAGGAAAGCTCGCCTCATGGTGAAGCCCGCTAAAGTGAATTTTTTGGCCAAACGTCTCTTTCTTGGGGCATTTGATTAGTCCCGATGGGGTTACCATCGACCAAGAAAATTAGAGATTTTCCTGTACCAGTAAATTCTAAGGGTATAGCAAGGTTTGTCGGGATGGTCAACTATTTTGCCAAGTTCATCCCAAATTGCGGGGATATTTGTACTCCCCTGAATGCTTTGCGCAAGAAGAACGTTAGGTTCAAATGGGGGAAACTCAGCAAAGAGCATTTGATCTGTTAAAACAAAAGGTCGCTAATCCGCCAGTGCTGGCCATGGCAGATTTTTCACGTGGTTTCATATTGCAGACGGACGCTTGTGGTAAAGCCTTAGCTGCCGATCTTGTACAAGAGTTTCCGGAGGGCCGTCGTCCCATTGCATTGGCTTCTAGGCTTCTCACGGCCCAAGAAAGGAAATTGTCAATGGACGAACTCGAGGTGTTAGCTGTCCTATTTGGCGTTGAAAAATATAGGATGTAATTAGAGAACCTTGAATATCTACTAGAGACCGACAATCAGGCGTTAAGTTGGGTCCTGGGGCGCCCGAGAAAAACCGGTAAGATTTCTCGTTGGGCGTTGCGTATTTCTGCTTTCAAATTCAAGGTTAGCCATATACGTAGCTCGGCCAATGTAGTAGCTGATACCCTCTCTCGGATGTTTGAAGGGCAACCGGATGAAAGTGAGTGTTTTTTACACTCAAATTAATGATGATTTTCAAAGAGGTTTGTTGTCTGCCCTGTTGTTCGAATTACCTAAATCTTTTGTTACTATCAAGCAAGCCCAAGAGGCCGATGATATTTTGCGCCATATTTTGGATGACTTAACAGGAGGTAAATTGCGCCCTCCATATTCTTTGAAAGATGGGGTGCTCATGTGTAGAGCCAGAAAAGATGGCAGAAATGAGATTGTTTTACCAGATGCTCTCGTCCCTAAGATTTTCAAATACTTTCCTGACTCCCCATTAGGTGGTCACCTGGGTGTGTAGAAGACTGTGGAGAAAATTCGGGACAAATTTATTTGGGAGGGTCTGGAAAGAGATGTGCGGGCCCGTGTCAAAGCCTGCCAGATTTGCAAAGTCAGTAAACCTGCTCAGCATACTCACTATGGGTTTTTGGCTTCACAGATCTCTACGCGCCCTATGGAGAAGCTTTTTGTCGATTATGTTGGGCGGTTACCGCGGTCACGTAAAGGTAACGGGTATATATTGGTCTGTGTCGATGCTTTTTCGAAGTTTGTGTGGTTGTTTCCAGTCAGGCAGGCTACCACTAACTCTACTATCGCCTGTTTGTCGCGAATTTTTGCTAGTTTCGGCCCTCCTACATTTCTTGTTAGTGACAATGCTACTCAGTTCACTTCACGCATTTTCCACAAATTCTGTTCTGATCAGGGGGTTACTCATATTACTACCACCCCTTTCTATCCTAATCCGTCTTTAGCGGAGAGGGATAACAGGAACCTTCGTTCGGCCATCGTAGCTTACCATTCAAGGGATCACACCTTACGGGATACTAATTTGGAATGTTTAACTTATGCATTTAACACTGCTGTTCATGAAGCTCATGGCACCACCCCTACCAGTTTGATGTTGGGTTACAAACCAAACTGTCCCTTGTCAAACTTGTGGTCGATCAATGAATTGCTGCCTGGCCAACCTTCAGCAGAACAGTTGAAAGAACGTTGGGGAAGAGCCTTACGCAATCTGAGGAATAGCCATGGGCGTTCTCAGGCTAAGTACAACAGAGACAGACGGTGGATTGCAGAAACGAAGTCTGAACGGGGTTTCTTAAGAGCACGGGTTAAAACCATGAGTTGGGTTGCTAAAACGAAGTTTCTCGTAAATCAGCTCGACCTCGACCTCGACCGCGGCCGCGGCGTGAAATCTACACAACGCCACAGTCAGGTTTAAAACTGCATCTGCTTTGGTCAGCTGTTTGGAGAATGAATAAATAAATGCATAAATGAAATTTTATTGTCATTAAGCAATTAAAGCAATAGACAACGTCAATGGATCTTAAAACTAAGTACAGTGTGTACAACAATAAGTTCTACAAAATATTTACAAAGTATACAAAGGGGCATAAAATAAATTTAAAATTTTACAACACAATTCTGGCTTCAAGATATTCTGTAATACTATAAAACGGATTAAGCAGTAAATAATTATAGTTTTTCTTTGAACACTTTCAACGAGATGTTAAAGTCTTGCATACACAATGGAAGTTTATTAAACAATTTTGGTCCAATTACTTCATAACTATTGATAGATTTAGCTAATCTATGATGTTGTGTATAAATATGTTTATTGTTTCTAGTATTGTAATTGTGTACATCTTCTCTGAGTTTCAGTTCTGGTAACTTCTTTTTTATGTGTAACAGAACAGAATAAATATACAAGTTGATTACTGTCATAATTCTACACTGAACAAATATAGGTCTACAACTGGTCCTATTGGATGATCCATTTATTACTCTGATTGCTTTTTTCTGTAATATTAAAACATCCTTGACATGGCTACTGTTGCCCCACAGTAAAATACCATATATTAATATACTTTGGAAAAAACAAAGATAGGATGATCTTACATACTTGTCGGGTACACAGTTCTTAAGACTTCTTAATAAATAAATAACTCTGGCCAGTTTACCACTAATATAATTTGTGTGCTGAATCCAATCTAACTTGTCATCAATATATACACCTAAAAACTTAACACTTACAGATTCATCAGAAGGTAGCCTGTCACTTAAACTAAACACAACTTCCTGTGTCTTGCTTGCATTTAATAAGAACCCACTTGCTTTGAACCATATTGATGCTTGGGCTATTGTATCATCAACTGCAATTTTAAGATTGTTGAAATCATTGCAACAGTTTAAGAAAGTTGTGTCATCTGCGTACAATACTGTATGGGTTTTTATATGAGATGGAAGGTCGTTGATCATTACAAGGAACAGAAAAGGACCCAATACAGATCCCTGCGGAACACCCAACGTAACACTGGCAATATCAGATTTCTCCATTCCAACACAAACAACTTGTCTGCGGTTACTTAAGTAAGATTTTAACAGATCCAAACCAACATTATCTAGACCATAAAATTTCATTTTCATTAGAAGTGTATCATGCTCGACACAGTCAAAGGCTTTGCTCAGGTCACAAAAGGTGGCCTGGGCAAAGCCCTTACTTTCAAATACTTGATAAACAATGTTAGTTAATGACTCTATAGCATCAATTGTTGATAATTTCTTTCTAAAACCAAATTGCAGTTTATTCAATATATCTTGTTGTTCAAAGTAATCAGACAACTGTAGATACATAATAGTTTCAAGCACCTTTGCAAATATAGGGACCAAAGAAATGGGTCTATAGCTTGATGGAGATTCCATGTCTCCCTTTTTAAAAACTGGCACAACTCTTGACACCTTTAGTTCTGCAGGAAAGTAACCCTCAAGTAAACACATATTTACACAGTAAGTTATGGGACAAACTATACTACCAATTACATTCTTAAGCAAATTACAAGAAATATCATATATATCTAAACTATCTGAAGACTTAAATTTTCTAACAATATTTAATACAGTTTCAGGGGAGACTTCATGAAAGTTGAAAGGATTCAGATAGACCATTGGCTTTACACAATTTTGGGACAACAGCTCAAAGGAGCTAATACTAGGCTTAACAATACTATGATTTATTTCTTTAACTGACTCGATGAAAAAATCATTAAATTCCTGTGGAGACACAGTGATATTATCCTTGTGGGAGTCCTTTGCCACGCTATTAATAAGTTTCCAAGCTGCCTTACACTTATTATTCGATTCTTCTATAACATTTGAGTTAAAAGATTTTTTTGCTTCTAAAACTGCTTTCTTATACTCAGCCCTATACTTAATATAAGCTAACCTATGACTATCTGTTTTACTTTTCTTATTAAGGTCGTTTAAGGTCATTACTTGCTTTTTCATGTTTGCAAGTTGTGGAGAGTACCAGTTATTATTTTTTGAAGATACTTTCCTCCTTTCACCCTGACTTGGAACTTTAATTTTTCGCTGTGGTATACAATTTTCAAATATATGTAAAAACCTATTTAAAAAAATTGTAAACACTTCATCTGCTTTATATTTATTTGAGGTACCTACTCCTGTTAAGAGACCTAACCAATTGACATTGCACAGATTATCTCTGAAATTTGCAATTTTGTCAGCATTTATGGGTCTAGTAATAACCACCTTTGCATTACCATTGGGAATCATTAGATCATCAACATCTATAGGCCTACTAGGAACCCACGAGAAGGCCAAGGCATTATGATCAGAGTACATAAACTCAACTATCTGGCATGACTCACTAGATACTTTCAAGTTGGTAAAAATATTATCTAGACATGATGACCCTCTAGTGGGCTCTGAGTTTACAAACCTTAGATCGTATTGTCTCAATAAGTTTTTCAGCTCAGTAACACTGCGCTTTGTCTTAGTAATGTCAAACTCTGAGTTCACATCACCACCAATTACAAAATCATAATTTTTCCATTTAGGGCTGCACAAGAAATTTAACAAGAGTTCAAACTTTTCCAAAAATACATCAACATTTCCATTTGGTGACCTGTATAAACTTATTAATACTAATTTAAGCCTATCAACAACTACACCACTAACTTCAAAATTTATCTCATCACCAGGGCCCGGATTCTAATGACATGTCATCTTTTTATTGATGCTGCATAGACATTGCTAACTTGTGGATAAATCCTAATCATGGCCTCTAGATTGTATAAATGCATTTTTATTAGGTCATTTTTTGCAATTTTAAATTTTTAGGGCATTTATTTCAATTTTAGGTAATTATTTTGTCATTTTCTTGTCATTTGCTCCCTTATTTAGTCATTTTCATGTATTTACATTGAGTGTAATAACTTTTTTTCATCGCTAGTGGTGCTGTCTTTGAAGTGTTGTTTGTTTAATGCAAGAAGGAAAAATTCGGCGTTAAAGTGTTGACATGTCTCAGTCGGAAATGAGAATCAAAGAAATGCCAAAATTTTGCATTATATTACTTTTGTTATTTGATTGACTTGGCACCAGAGTCAGCCACCTGCTTGGATTTGAGAGTACAAACTACTGTTTACCCTCAATAAACAACAATATAATCCGACAGACCACAAAAGGATGTGCTGAATTTTGACTCACCAGTGCCTCAGTGCCAGTATAAATTTCTGTGAGTTTTTACAATTATGTACAAACTAGCGTATAAAATTTGCGTAAATAATAATACATTTTTATAAATAAAATATCAGTTTTTAGGTCATTTTTTATAATTATTAAGTCATTTTCTTTAAAATTTAAGGTCATTTTATAGGTCATTTTTCAAACAATTTTAGGTCATCAGAATCCGGGCCCTGCTCATCACTTACATCTAACTTACTAACGGAAAAGTTGAGTGAGTTTTTTATATGCACAGATACTCCCCCCTGTTATGTGATTTTCTACAATAAGCATTCACTAACCGATAATCATTAACCTTACTATATTGGAGCTCAAGGTCATTAGACCAGTGCTCACTTAAACAGATGAAGTCATGTTCATTTTCTATCAAGAAATCATTAAGAACTATTTCTTTATTTTTCATACCCTGAATATTAAGAAAGCCAATTTTGAGTTTGTTTTCATTGCGACTTGGGGAACTTATTTTCGACCAAGCGTTAGGCACACTTGTACAGGCTTGGTCGAGCTTAGGCGTTTCCCTGTAGGGGAATAGGTTCATTCTCAATTTGATCCTTGCCATAATAACTATTTACACAGTCAAGTCATTTCACTAAGTCATTTCACTAACAAGTTTTTTACCTGTATTATTTAGATGTAAACCATGACTAGTATGAAACCTTCTGCCCAATTTACTTATGTCAATGTACTTACAGTTTCCATACAGACTGCAAATATACTTGCTACCGCTTGATTCACACAGGACCACTCAGCTAGGTCATGACGGTGAGGAATCGACAGGACGATGACATTAGTGTTGTGTAGCACAGCAAGCCTTCTCCGAATCTTGAGATGTAGCCGATGGTGTTCATTGTGGGAAACATCATTAGTGCCTCCCATGAGCACTACAAAGTCCTCTGGTCCCAGATCATAGTTTTCTTGTGGCACCACATTTTCAAACTTTGCTCCTGGCTTAACTACAGCTTCAGCGTGAAGGCCACATTTCCGTAGCTCATGTACAACATTTCTTCCTTGACTGTCAGCAAGCAACTTGACTCGTTTTCGGGGGGTTGGTTTCAGTCTCCCTGGTGTAGGCTTAGTATGGGGCCTAGGCCTAGATGGGTCTAGATCACTTGGGGATGAATCCTTTATTACCTTGAGAGGAGCAAATCTATTTGAAAGTACAGGAAAGTTTTTAACACTGAGATTAGGACCATAGATTTTGTGTTGTTGAACTAGGTCTGGTCTGTGCTTTTTGTAAGGGACACTCTCCCACTTCTTGGTATTTTCCTCAGATTCCCAACCTCTATCATTAGTAATTCTCGACTGTTCCTCGTGGGTTAGGGTTGTACTCACATTTCTCAGCAAAGTGTTTTCTTCTTGTAGCTTAAGTATGTCCCTCTGCAACATTTCCACAATAACTTTCAAATTCTCATTTTCACTTGCATCCTTGCCTTTCTTCGTCTGCTTTATATCATCACTTAAATCGGAAACAGAAACACCGGAGGAGCAGCGTGGGCAGTTCCATGGATTATCTTCGTCTGGTAATTTATTCTCTTCTACATTTCCACATTTAAAATGATTCCATCTATCGCACATGTCACATAATATGCCATTCCTAACTATTTTATTACATTTAGCACATTTTATGTCAGTTACAATTCAATTTCTTAAGAGAGCTGCACTTGAAGCGTCTGCACTACCTGGCGCCATCTTGACGGCCTACGTAGCCTACGTAGCTTTGCGTGAACGTAATCGGCTAATTGCTCGTTTGAGGATGCTTAATCCGCATCGGAGAATTCTGGATAGGAGTAATCCCTTTGAAATGTATTCAAATGATGAATTCAGAAGAAGATTTCGATTCACAAAGGAAAGAGTTCTCGATTTGGCACAAATACTCAGGCCTGACCTAGAACACGCAGGAAACAGGGGTTCTGGCATTTCTGTTGAGTTGCAGATCTTAATTGCTCTGAGGTAAGTGAGAATGGAATAGCTTTATTACTATAGTATTATTATTATTGGCAAGTTTATAGTTTCCGACTCACCCTGCTCCCCTTTCCATCGGCCCAATACGTCATAAGGTTATGTTGTACTAGCCTCTTGTAAATACTATTCATTATTAGAGCTCAGGCTTTTGTTTACAGGATATCTCACAAGAGTAACGATGTGGAATGCTCCTGTTGCATAAAACCTTTGAAATAAAAACAAAAATTATATAGGTCTCTGAGGTACAAAAGTCGCTGTCACTACATCAAACATTCCATAGACTTACCTAACAGTTTATTTCAAAAACATTTTATGAAATATTTCATTTTATGAAATTTTCATATTTTAATTTTTTCATATTTTATGAAATTCTTTCATAGCCCTAATATTGTAGTTCATAATTGAATAAAGTTGTTAGGCTATAATGGGGCACATTAATTTTGTTGTAAGATATGACCTTCCTCCTAGGCTGTAAAATTTAGCCTATGTAAACAAAAATTCAGGCCCTGATTATTTCATTATATTGATATATAAGCATTCATGAGCCACAGATTATTGTCTCTGTTGGACACTACATGAGAATATTACAGGAGAAAAATTCCTCCGGCACTGGGACTTGAACCCAGGACCTTTGGCTATTCGCGCCAATGCTCTACCAACTGAGCTAAGCCGGAGCTCAATTCACAGCGCCAGATGGAACTTCTCTCCTATGACTGATTGCCCTAATGGTCTACCTCACAGACAGACAAGTTATGTCATATGCAACCATATTTATGCCTTCTCTAATCAATTGGTGCTGTGTTCCTATGTTTATTCCATTGAGTCATGCAGGTGGTAAACAATCTATTTTGGAATCAGAAGTAAGATTCAACACTGAGGAAAGAAATAATGCTCTCCACTCTGAGGCATACATATCAATGATACTGGCCACAATATTGTAAATTAACATATTTCATAAAATGTTTCTGAAATAAACTGTTAGGTAAGTCTATGGAATGTTTGATGTAGTGACAGCGACTTTTGTACCTCAGAGACCTATATAATTTTTGTTTTTATTTCAAAGGTTTTATGCAACAGGAGCATTCCACATCGTTAATGGTGACCTTATAGGCATGCATGAAAGTTCAGCATGCCGTACAGCGAAGGCTGTGTCACGTGCACTTTGTCAGAAGAAGCCACATTACATAACATTCCCGAATCAAAGAGAACTACCAGGGATCAAAAGAGGGTTTTCTGAACTTTCTAGGTAGGCCTAGGTCCACTTGTGGTATTATATAGGCTATTTTCTTCTTCTAGTCAAGACACATTTGTTTGATGTACCTATAAGAAATATTCTCATTTGTTTTCTTATCTTTGTATTCCATCAGAGACAACTTTCCAGGGATAATAGGAGCAATAGACTGTACCCATATCCGAATTGTATCTCCTGGAAGGCAGGATGCCCAACGCTTCTACAACCGGAAGCACTTCTACTCCATCAATACTCAGGTAAGAATACCTAATTTATTTCTTCCTTAAATAATCTGGTGCTAGCTTAGGCCTACATGGATAGAGTTTGAATATTGGATACTCTTTGGCCAAGAGTGCCATGGATGATCTAGGTTAAACTTACTCCAAGTTTTGTCTGGAACTGTGGCAAACATTTTCAGGAGCTGGAATAAGTACAGGTAGGGGGGAAAAAGAAAACGAACCTATTAAAATATCTAAGTTGCCGATATGAGCCACTGTGCTTGCCCAGCGGGTTCTAGGCATGTGCAGTGGCTCATATCGGCAACTTAGATATTTTAGTAGGTCCGCTTTTTTTCCCCCCCCTACCTGTACACTCTGCTGGTTTGTGTAGCTTGACATCCACATCGCTGCATCTCAGCTTATATAGTATGTATACATAGGCCGAGTTGAGAATAAAATCTTTTTGCTTCTGGGTATCTGCCGCATCATGTCTAAGCTCTCTGTTGACGTTTTGTTCATCTTGCCTTGGAAATATAGAAAGGTCAGCTCTTGGTTACCCACATTAGATTTCTGTATAAAAACTTAAAAAACCATTCAGGAAGTTTAACATGGACAATGGTTTTATAGTGGAGCTTCAAGCATAGGTTCACCAAATCCTATATAAGCAAGCCAGCGGAGAGTACACATTGCAGAAAAAATGTTGAATAGCACCAACTGACCAAGGAATGCTAGCTTAGAAAATATTCAATGACATGCAAGCCTCACACACAAGCTCTTTAGCACAGTCCTGGGAGTGTACGTGCAATATCAGGGGAAAAGCTTGCAGGCAATCACACGCAATTAAAAATTGCAGCCCAAAATGCATGCACATTCTTCCTCGCATGATAGTGTCAACAAAAGAGTATGTGTAGAAGATTGTGCATGTAATTGCCAAACACGCGCGTATTCTCTGTCAAAAGAACGGTACATGGTATGTCATAATTTTATGCACACCAGCTAAGAGCGTGCAGTATTATTTCAAGTTCAGGACAAAGGAGTTGATATGCGCTTGGAAAGTTTTGTTTGTCTTCCTTACATACACACGCTGCCATGCGAAAGAGTGCAGCATTATGCGAATGATGAACCACATGTTTTCTTTTATTTGTCTATTGCCTTTACAAGCACATGTTTTCACAAGCATTTGAGTGTGCACCTGCTTAAACCTGAGCGATAAAGCTCGTGTGTGAGGGAAGCTATTCTTCCTCATTGTGTGATACTTTAGATAGTATATATTTTTTAAAATCTAGCAACATTTTTGTTTTACCTAAAGTACTTTTATCATATTTTCAGGTTATTTGTGACCGTAAGATGATGATAAGAAACATTGTGGTAAGATGGCCAGGATCCACCCACGACAGCAGAGTTTTTAGAAATTCAGAGATTAAAGACATTCTGGAGAGTGGGCGTTATGATGGACATCTAATTGGTGATGGTGGATATGCTTGCACCAGCTACTTGCTAACCCCTGTTCTTCATGAGCGGAATGCTGCCGAGACCAGATACAACATTGCTCACCGGTGGGCTAGGAATACGATTGAACGCGTATTTGGGAGTTGGAAGAAAAGATTTCCCTGTTTGCATTATACATTGCGAACCAAGACTTCTACGAGTCAATTGATCATTTTAGCCACTTCTATTCTGTATAACTTTGCAATTCAAAGGAGAGAGAGAGACTTTGATGATGATGATGACTATGCTGATGAGTTTCAGGTTTTCCATAATCGGGAGGAGCAAGATCTACAGGCTGGGATTAACTGGAGGAATACGATAATAAGAAATCATTTCACATGAATGCTGATGAGTCTAAGGTTTACCATGATCTGAAGGAGCGATATAAGTGGTGCTAGTGGTGTGAGTCTGTGTGGACATGCTGTGTGTAAGCTCAGAGAATCTTTATAGTTTTTCAATATTAACGAGGTAGTATCTGAACTATAATTTATTTATATTATTGCAGTTAGTATACTTTTGTTTCCGAAACATAAATTTTGAAAGTTAACCAATTTAAAGGCTTCATTATTTAACTTAGAATTTCAATAGCCTTCTCTTGTACCTATCTGCCATTTTGTTAAGAAATCAGCTGTCCCACTCACTTGCCCACTACTGGCACTTTAATATTATTACTCTTGCTTTGTTTTATTACTGTTTGTTCTGATTTTACTAACATTTGAGGAGTGTCGGTTCAAAATGCGTTAAGTCCACATCTGATCGTAATTGTAGTTTTTTGCGGATTCGCATTCTCTGAAGTGTTCTTCATGGTACTACATA
Source organism: Ectobius pallidus (assembly GCA_964059195.1). Classification (NCBI taxonomy): domain Eukaryota; kingdom Metazoa; phylum Arthropoda; class Insecta; order Blattodea; family Ectobiidae; genus Ectobius; species Ectobius pallidus. The sequence goes on along the minus strand of CAXKWD010000007.1, from coordinate 54,684,291 downwards.
ACGTTTTTGTTTCAAATCGCAACCTTTCCCCTTAAAATTGAGCCTGAAATATGGGGTTCGATGCAAAACGCGTTCAGCCCAGAACTTGGTTCGGCGCAAATTACGTTGAGTCCACATTTTAGACGTGATCACGTGCAAAACAGGTGGTGCGTTTTACGTCTTCTATTTTTTGCAGGTGTTCTTCTAATAAAAGCGGTATTCACGAGATGCCGAAACAGGTGTCATTAGCGGTCAATAATAAAAGAAGAGAAACATGGATTTTCCATGATTTAAAATGCTTAAAAAACAGAAATTGTTTAAATTTGGACAATTTGGTACTTCGGGAATAGTTCACTTTGTATTAGCGCGAAAAGATGTGACTAATTCTTAAATAAAATACTAACTTGCATCTTTTTAAATGATTATTATTATCATGTTGGGTCAAAACGCGTTAAGTCCATTACTTTCGAAACTTTAACTATCAATAAAAGATGTAAATGAAAAGAATGATTTGACACACCCAATACATTTTACTATATATTAATTACTGATTCTGATCAGAAAAAAATATTGCAAATTCGTTTGATAGTTTGGCCACAAACAGTTTTTCGTCATTCCAGAAAATTCATTATTTGAGGACTAAACGCGTTTTGAATCGACGCTCCTCATTTTTATTCTTTCTTTATTGTAGAAATTACTTCCATCGAGGTGTGCAGAAATTGTACTGACGACGTAGATGAAGGTATAGGCCTACAGTGTGATTCATGATATGTGTTGTATCATTTTAGATGTGTTAGGTTATGTATGCATGATGTTCCCAATTAATGATGTAAAATGTGCTATTGATTTGTTACAGGACGATGTTAAGAAACTGCAAGCTGAACGTCACGGAGAAATTATGTAAATTGTAACCTGCAAGCTGAACTTAATGAAACAAATGATGCAAATTTTACTTCCAGGCTTGTTTCTTTTGCAGATGTACTGAGTAATCGCAAAAGAACAATGTCCAGCATGAATGTGACAGCAGAACTCGCAACACAGTGTCAGTACTAATAGATTTTCTGTTTTAGTTAATATTGGAGATGAGTTAGATGAAGAACAGCCATCCAGACCAGCAACTACATGTAGGCTCACTAAAAAGAAAAAGATTTTAATTCTAGGTAGTAGTCATACCAGACACATGGGACCTGCTCTTCAAGATGCCGTAGGAGATGATTTCCAAGTTCAATGTATATGTAAACCTAATTGCTATGCTAAAATATGTTGTTTCAGGTATCAAAGGACTAACAGGAGGATACTCTAAGGATGACCGGGTTGTGATTATTGGAGGAGGCGGAAACAGCATCAACAGAGATCCATGCTATTCACTTGAAGCTGACCTTAATAGTCTTTCTGAAAATAGCATCCACACTAATGTAGATTTTGTTGAATTCTTCCACAGGTATGACAAACCCTCGCTTCAATCCAAGTGATAAGTTGTGGAACTTCTGTCGTAATCGTGGTAACTTTAATGTTGTATCTATTAATAGCTTAAGAAGGGAAGAATTTTTAACTTAGCAATTTGAGATGCAATTAACTGTAAAGCAGGAAATTAAAGTTCTTTGTTTAACAGAACAACACTGTGCAGAGATAGCAGGAACAATTAAAAATTGATAATTTTTCAGTGTGTTCAATATTTAGTACATGTTCCATAAAATATGGAGGTGTGAGTATATTTATCAAAAGAAACTTAAATTTTAGCGATATAGACACCAGTTTCTTCTGCATATTTTCACACTCTAATGAGATTCGGGAGAAAATATTTGGATTACAAAAATGTGCAATAAGAATAATATGTGGAAAGAAAGGGAATCAAATCGCTATTTGAAAAATTAGAAGACCTCACTCTCATAGGGAATCTATCTTCTTCGTGGCATCTTGTGAGGTCAGGTGTGCCGCAGGGCTCTGTATTAAATCCCTTGCTTTTCCCAATCTATATAAATGTCATTTCTTCAGTACTAAAACATTGCCGACGTCATCTGTATGCAGACGACCTGCAAATATATTTACATTTTTGGCCTGATACAATCAACGACTCTCAAAGCTCAATGACGACCTACACTCCATCAGTAAATGGCAAAATTTGGACTGAATTTGAACCCAGACAAGACACAAGCCATTCTGACTGGAAAAAACAGATCGCTATCTTCTATTGTTTACACTGAACTGTTGCCTGTGACTTTCCTACCTGCTAAACTAAAGCAGACGTTAGTGCAGTCACTTGTGATGCCACACTTCGACTATTGCGATGTCCCGTTCACTGACCTAAGTGTTGAATTATCCTGTAATCTACAACATGTTCAGAATTCTTGTGTCCGTCACATATTCAACATATGTCGATATGATCATGTCTCAGATTATTTTGAGCAATTATCCTGGCTTCGACTAAAGAACAGACGCCTACTACACTCCCTAACTCTACTCTATCAGATACTTAATAATATTGCACCTAATTATTTAGTCTCCCGTTTCTCACTGTTATCTTCCCAACATAACCGCGACACACGATCTCAGAATAACAGTCTACTGTCAAATCCACGCCATCAGACATCTCTGTACTCTGCCTCATTCACAATAGCCATCACCCGCATCTGGAACTCCCTTCCGCCGGACATCAGGGGTAGTCGGAGCTTACAGATTTTTAGGTCAAAGTCAATCAAGTATCTCGCTGATAACTATAATGAATGTCTCGTTATCTAGCCTAGGCAAATTTATATTGTATCCGATTTTCATGGCACTTAGCCTATATTGTTTCTATTTGTTAATTTCTTAGTTTTAAGTTTCAATTTTTGTGTATAATATCTATAATATTATAATTATACACACATCCAATTATAATATAATTCTTGAATTCACTTTGTTTTCTCGGCATATTATTGGGTCCATTTGTGTCTTATGTTTTAATATAGGTACTTCAATATTGTAATATTTTATTTTTAGCATTTTGTGTTATGTATGATATCTATTGTATTTGTTTTTTGTAGATTCCTTTTAATGTATTTTGTCTTTATCCTGGTTGAGTGGAAGATAAGGCCCTATGGCCTTAAATCTGCCAGGCAAAATAAAACATTATTATTATTATTATTATTATATATATACTCAGTAATGTGTTACACATGGACGTACAACTAGAAAAATGAATGATTTACATATATATCTCTCAAGCAAGTTTTAATAACTCTCACCTTCTGCAGTATGAACTTAAGTTTGGCAGCTTACAGTTTTGTATATTGTTATTAACATGCATGTTTATTCTGATCTGATGTGTTCACTCAACATAGGATTTATATTTACATATCTACAGGCTAGGATTAACTGGAGGAATGCAATAATAAGAAGCAATTTCAAATGTCACCTGATTATTTGGCATAGTCCAAGTGCAGAGGACCCCTTTCACATATTTCATTTATTTGTTGCCTTATTGTTCAGTAATAGATCTTCATAAGAATAAAATGGAATATTATATTGCGTATATGTATGTCTCATTTTGAATTCAAACACCACATAGATACTGTACCAATCGTCATGAATTGGTTACGCCTACTACTGGATGGACCTAGTTTGGTTGAAGTAAGAAAGGAAGGTAATTTCAATCGATATTTTTGGCCTAGATATTGAAAATATGATACATTATGCTGATCTCCATCTTGTGAAGAAAACCGAGGTTTTCTCACTTGACAGCTCCTTCACAGCCGTGAAAGTCGAAACATGGTGCAATAAAAGTATGTCTTTACCTGTGAAACTAAGCAACTTTACTATCATTTTCTGAATACCGAGGTTGGTGCACTCCAGAGGCTTTGGGGAGACATTTGGGGGGGTGGTACCAAAGTAGAGAGGGAAGTTTTTACTCATAAAAATGATGATTCCCAGTACATGTTTGAAATCAAAATGAACATTTCAGCATTTTATTGCAAATGAATTTCAAAATAATGAATGTCGTTGCTTTAATTTAAGTATTTGGGCTATGTTACTTTACAAAATTTATTAGAAGGATGACCGTTTGAATAATCTGTGCTTAATGTTACAAATTTTGGGGGAAATCCGCCTCTGGTGCACTCAGGCATAAGTGATTTATGACGTGTGAAATATGGGTCCTCTACATTTTTGCCAATTACTCGTTTATTAGGCCCTTTGTAATGCACTCTTGTTTTTTGAGCATTACCTTATATAACAACATTTCTTTTTTTAATTTCAAGTTTTCTTTTTCTAATTTTAGGTTTTCCATTTTTTTTCGTGCTCTAGTTTGGTCATGTTGAGAATGGTATCCTCCAAGTCTTCTTCTCTTGATCTTTTCCTGAAAATAAAAAAATTGATTTATTATCACATTCTAACTAAGGGTGAACACACAAGAGAATTCAATTTTGCATTGTCAACTTACTGCGCTTTCCTTCGTGGAATGCCCGAAATTGGTGTTGTTATAGTACTAGAACTTTGAACTACTGGTAAATCTAATATACAATCTGGTCCAGCTTCCTGCAAATTACAAATAAATTTGTTAATAAAATTGAATCAAGACTAGTGAAAATAATACAGTATCGTCTGCATGCTTTATAGCGCCTTTTAAATTTTGTTCAGAGTAGAAATTAATATGAATTTTGTGTGATTACAGGAAATGGATCTCCAGGCTGGAAGTCAACATGCATTACAAAATAATAAAATCGGGTCCTGTTGCTTAATCACTAAAGTCAAGCTATTCTGCCAAGGCTTTTTGCGGTTTTCCAAGGCCTTGCAACAAATGTTGGAATAGTCCCCTTACAAAAGACAGTCCGCAACCTGCATAATAACACCCCTCCAAATTTCAAAATTATTAAATAAAAGGACCCCTTGACTGAGTAAGATTAAATTTTGGAGCAAGAAATGGATGATTCATGAAATAACAGGAATGTTTACGCATGGATTTGATTTTGTATGGACCTATACGTATATAAAGTACTATTATTAATATTATTATTAATTGTGTATTATTATTACATTAACATTTTTTTATATCCCTTAACACTCCATCCTTTAACCCGCCAAATAGCAAATACAATATTTATGGTTGTACATATTACTTAACCAATTAAATTTACTGTACCAAGATGTTTGAAATGTTTGGTTACTTTCATGCAAGACACATCAAGCACAGGAGCTGGTAATTTACCTTAGTTTCACATGCTTTTCCATAAGACAACTGAAAATGGGGTTTCTAATAGGTGATAACTACATCAGTAGAATTGTCCAGGCTTGTCAACATGGAATTTATTCTATTCCTTAATGTAGGACATCATAAACTTTTCTCGAGATATACTGCTTTTTAATTATTTTTCACTTAGGCCTATAAATTAAATAAAGGCACCCATATTCATAAAAACACAAGCATGTTACTCTACCTGAAATGGATGCGCATCGTCATCGAACTCCATCTCCAAAGGCTGGTAGCTGTTTCCCAGCATCTCTATAACGCTCTCACTAGTCTTGCTCATAGGTGGGTGCGAGGGACCACCACCAGTTTTCTTTGCATCCTTTCTCATAGTATCATCCTCTTCTTTAGCTCTCAGCTTCATCCTCTTCCAGAGACCTTTAATTGAAAAATGCCTTGTTCAAATATAATTACATTGATTAGTACAAATAGAAAAGTGATGACTTTTGCACTTGATTGAGATTTCAAATTCAATTGCAAATTGCTTTAAGTAAAACTTAATAGCTTAAATTCCCTAAAAGGTATGTTTAAAAATGAAAAATTGACTTAATCCCTAATTACCCTACAATTGAAAGACTGAAAATTTGAAGTAACAGGCCTTACTTCCCCATATTTGCAATGTAATGTAATAAAGAACCATTATGATTATTTTTTATTTGAACAGTGATTGAAAGTCAGCTCTCCCATGTCATGTAGGTATTAGCCTAGGCCTATAAGGGGGTCACAATTTAATCCTTTCCATTCTCTGAAAATAGCTGTTTGGTACAAGGGTAATTTACTATAATAATAAAATCAGGTAAACTGATGTAACAAAGTACCAGTATGATTTTTGTTTAATCAGCTATGATTGAAATTATGATATGCAGAATAAAAAAAAAAAAAAAAAAAAGTCAAATTGGCCGGTTTCGAGATTTGAACCATCGAACTCCAGAATGTGAGGCCAAGATGTTACCATCTTAGCCACCTGGGTCATTTTACCGGTTTAGTTTGATAAGCGCATGCAAAGCAAACAGTTCAACCTATTTTATCCAAAATCAATAGACGTCTTCCACAGACATTATAAATGTGTTTCCCAAGTTTCATGAAAATCCGAGAAAGCGTATTTGAGTTATGGCACGTACAGACAGACATTTTTCGTCCCCACACACAATCTCATAAAGTACCATACTGGCACTTAATAAATTATATAATAAGGTGTAGCAGATTTATCCATATTGCCTTATATATTGACATAGGCCTAAATAATTATCTAAGTTGGACATTAATTAGAAAAATTTAAGCAGAATACCGGATTTTTGTGACTGGCAATAGTAACTTGTGGATAAAAATGCTAACATTTTATAGGCCTACCTCTGCTTTTAAACAATTTTTTGAGGCGATTAACTTAAGCAGTGAAAAGGTTAATATTCGAATACTGTTTATAACAGTTAGGTAAGTTCTCCATTGCTTTGGAGGTGCATATGGGATAATTCGGTAATTTGTTCCTGTAAAGCAGCACTGATGGTTGCACAATACTGAGTAAAATTTGTGCATTGCATTCAACAAAGTAACATGTTAAAGATTAACACAGTTTTTAAGTTGTGAGAGATATAATAACCAACATGTGATTCTAAAGGCCCAGGTAACAAAACTATTATACACAGTACCTTGAAGCTGAGCAGCATCTCTAGGAGGTTTTCCTGGACAGGAGGCATTGAACTCTTGCATGATGCTTTGCCATGCCTCCCTCTTCCTCACTATAGTGGTGGTATCATACCGCTTGTCCTCAATAATAACGTACCCCCGGCATATTTCGGCTAACAGATCTCGGTCCTGTGCTATGAATTTAGACATGCTGTAATTCAACAAGGAAAAGGTGTATTATTATAGATTTCTAGGCATAATGCAATCATTCTCATGTGCGGTAACCTGCTAACCATTATTTTGGGAAAAAATAGTTTTATGCTGCACCCTAGGCTCCTCTCTAATGAGGCACGCCTGGGAAGGTGGGGTTTAGGGTTTCGTCACAGAAGAAATTCAATGTGAGACATAATAAACCTCGTGCTATTCCGTATATTGCTCCTAAACCAACATAATCGTTCCTAACCTAACAAAACGGCGGAGCTTGGCTGGGGTGCAGCATAAATCTATCTTTTGCCATTTCATTGTAAATACGTTATAAAAGTGCAAATATTGTCAATTAGCACAGTATTATACAAGTATTGTACTTTTCATAAAATGCAAAGGAACAATAAACTGAATATCACTTACCTTAGGCTTACTAACAACAGCTGTTTACCTAAGCACTGTGCATTGGACGCGTGGATAGCATGCGCAGTAACATGATATCGAGTAGGCGGTGATCTCATGGCCACTTGCACTTTGAAAAATATCGATTGTATTACAGTGTTGCATTTTACAAAATTTGCTTTATGCGGCGACCGTGATTAAAAAACTCGGCAACGGCCAAACTTCGTTTTAGCAACCCAACACGGACTCAGTCCTCGACCGTAGTTTAATAACCATGGCTTTAAACTTTAACTTCGTCTTCGTTTCTGCAATCCACTGAGAGTCCCCGTTCCCTTCAAATCGGGGGATAATTATTTTACCTACTTGAAGTTCTTTTTACGAGTACTTTTTCAAAATCGCACATAAAAACGTAGACAGTATAGTCTATTACAGCCTACGAGTTGATAATTATTACTGTCCATTTCCCAGATAAAATTACTTAATTGCTAATACTTTTATATATATATATATATATATATATATCGCTGGGCCAATATGTCTTATTTCCAGAGAACCCGACCGGAGGCCATACTCTGTGTTAGTTCTGTTTGCTCGTTCGTTCTCAAGTTGTTCAGTAACCATCTGATTTTCTTGGCACTTTGGCAATATGTTTGTTCACAATGTTATCTTTCTCGATATATTTTTCTTTCTAAAACTTTGGTAGCTCTCTGATCTTATAGCTTGTTATCTTGGATTTTCATTTTATCTTTCTCTATATGTATTTCGTCTTTCTCAAACTTTGGTAGCTCTCTGATCTCATAGCTTATTTCTTTCTGAGTTGATTTTCAATCTGTTTGCTCATCAATCTCAGTTTTTCTTATAGGTCTCTAGTTTTTCGTTCTGAATTGGTTGGTCTCTATGTACCATCTTTCTGTATTTTCCACTCTCGATGAATTAAAACAAGAACTATGACTCTCGTGATGTTATACCTTCTTTCGTTCTATTCCCTCTTAGCCGTTCCGGATGTTTCCAAACTTCCCATCTACATCGGCATCTGCTGGGGAGAAACGAGCTAATCCAGCAGAGCCCTGGAACCCTTAGCAGGGGCCCTCCCGGGGCATTTAGTCGCCTCCGAACCCCGAAGCGCCATGCACAACACTCCGGTACCTAATTCAGTGTAGGTGAGACCAACTACGGCCCGCCAGAGGCCAACCCAACTAGTGGACACCACGCGCAAGCACGTGGGGGCTCACAGCCCACTCCCTGGCTACCTCAGTCTCTCCGCGCCGCAGGATCGCCCTTTACTTACAAATAGTGCACACTAGTAGGTCATGTAAAGTTATATAGTGATAAATTGTTTACTGAGGATGGAAATAAATAAAGTGCAGGATTTTACATTAAGTCTTGCCTCTTGCCAGGCGGAACCGAGCGCAAAGTGCTCAACCCTGCCCGGCCTGATTTGAATCTGGATATCTCGGATCTTATTAATCCGATCTACGATTTTGTTTTTGAATTTTAAAGGCGAGATATCTCTCTATAACTTTTATCTCAAACACTTTTTCGATATACCCAACCGTTAGCATAATATACCGCAAAACGTAATTTCAAAAAAATGAAAATTTTCGTTTTTTTTAGTTTTGACCAATAAATACTGCTTTTTCGGCTATACACTTATGCAACAAAAACGTAGCCAACAACTTAACCTACATTTTGGAAAAAACGAAATTCAAGATTGATATACCCAGTCCCTAGAGAATTGAATTCAAACTCACAATCGTCCGCCATATTTGAAAGCTACCTCCTCATGATGGCCTCCCGGACTTTTTTGCTCCACATAAACCCTGGAACACGTGGTAAAAGTTTCATTCATTCCCCCCAAATTATAATGACTGAGGGGGCTGGCACATGGACTTACCAGGGACCGGTTCTAATGACATGCCATCTTTTTATTGATGCTGCATAGACATTGCCAACTTGTGGATAAATCCTAATAATGGCCTCCAGATTATAGAAATGCATTGACCTGGCACCAGAGTCTGCCACCTGCTTGGATTTGGGAGTGCAAACTACTGTTTACCTTCAATAAACAACAATATAATCCTGCAGACCACAAAAAATGCCCTAATTTTGACTCACCAGTGCCTCAGTGTCAGTATAAATTCCCGTGAGGAAAGAATATTCAGAACATTACAGTTATTTCCAGTTTTTACAATTATGTACAAACTAGTCTATAACTTTGTGTGCACAATAATAAATTTTTACCAATAAAATATCAGTTTTTACCCGAGTTGGTATATATTTCCCCTACATGTCAAAACTCGACACTTCAGATTCCCTGAGGATGGAGGCAGCGTCAGCCTCGGAAACGTTGGACCACAACAAACTTCTCACCTGGCTGCAAACCCGAGAAGATTTTCTACAAACCACTATTATTGTACAGTATGAGGGTTCTTCTTGTACACTTTATTTTTTAAGTTTCCCAAAAATAAAAATCACATACAGTAAGATCTGGAGATCTTGCTGGCCTTAACCCTTTACTAATTCCATACTGAAAACGGGCAAGATGGGTCAAAACCCATCACTTTTTCTTTGTTTCCTTCTGACAGAGGTTCAATCATACATTACACTCAATCAATCATCATTATGAGTAAAATTTTTTAAACCAACCTTGAAACAGTTCATTATGTCATTGTATATTATAGTGGAACAAGAATAATTTTAACATATTGAATTATTTTTAAACATTGGCTTTCTGTCAGATCCAAAATTCATTTTAAACCAGTTGAAGAGCTAGCTCAATTTCTTCTGGTTACTGAGAAGGCATTCGTAATGACAGAAGGCTCCTATTTGCTCTGAAGTATGCTGGATATCCAACGAACGTCCAACAAAAGCAATTTGAACTTCCTGTAATTCACCTTGATTTTACACATGTGTTGCCACTATTAAATTATCACCCTTTGTACATGAGCCTTGACTAGCCACCAACTTGTTTCCAGACCATCGTGTAGACCGTGCGTTCTCAGCACATAGGAAAAATAATCTCTTTGTACAAAGGAGTATCTTAAACACCGAAAAAATACAATATACAATTCTATGAAATTACCGATTGGCCTTTATAATGTGCACTCTAAGTGGGCAGGTATGAATGTATGTTATTAGTTATGAAAAATTGAATTTTTCTTGGTGAATACTATTGATGCTGATAGCCCATGAAGATCTCATCAATAGTTATGGGTCTGCATGATTTTGCAATTATTGTACCATTTGTGCAACAAGTGACCCAATATGATCTTATTGTTAGTTTTCTCTTACTGGCAGAGAGAGTGACCTTAATTACCAATAAAAATCAAGACTTATTTGAAACAATTTTCATATTTCTTTTGTCAGAGGATGTGAGGATAATTAAATAATTAGATTTTTTTCCAGAATATTTGAGAACACAGGCTCAAAGGTCAAATTACAGGGACTTGAACACTAAATAATTACTAATACAGTTATGCTGTATGTCATTTGAAAGGTAATCTCTAGGGAGTAGTAACAGCCCCGACATCCCTCCTTGTAAGACGATCACAACCAGCGATACCGACTCCTAATGTTAGACTTCCCACACTACACACATAACTTCAAACATCAATAACTCATAACAGACAATAACTACAAAACAAATTACATCAGATGAAAGAGGACAATACTAGCTACAACTTGATATACAATACTACATAATCAATAACCCCTTTATATCATTTTTATCGGACAGAGTACAGACTTACACTAGTCGACGCAGATTAAATTACCCTATCAGATGAAAACAAAACTAACTATGATAACCTTCAGTTATCATAATTATTAACAGATACATATTTTAGGGGTTGGACATTTCCGGTTTGTGCGACACACTGGCACCACAATTAAAGTGACAGCTAGAAATTAATGACCAAGCCAAAATAAGCGTTCCTTAACTGACACTATTTTAAACCACCTAGCAGACAGACCAATTTTGAGCCAATTAGAGAAAACTAAGGGAAAGACTTGACCAATCACAAAAGATCACGAGACCAAACGAGAAGGGAATATTACCCTGGACACAGAGAGACCCAATGACACTTCACCGACCGACACCACATCGACTAACGACTCAATGTAATAATCATATAATATTTCAGTAAACTTGCATTGTAAAGTTAACATCCGTGCCTATATAAATAGATTGACGGTATATAAATTTACATCGTTGCGCGTACTTATAGAAAATAAAGAGAATCGAGTAATAAGTGAATATATCGATAAAGTGATTGATACTTTAATTGATACGGAGCGGAGCTTTTAATTGTCGCCTGAGAATTAGCAAATACATAAGTGTACTAAATATATTTCAGTCTGCGCTACATTAAGTGGAAAACTACGACGTGTTAATTAAAATACTGACACGACAAAGTGAAGCGTGTAGAAGCAAGTAATTATATAATTAACAGACATTAAACGACGAAGTGCAAACGACGACTTATATTGACTAAACATAATTTACAGTAAAAAGACTTACATCATCTGGATAACCGATCATATTACTTCTGCAAAACATCTTAAATTTATTTGGACAGTAAACTAATTTTTGGGACATTCTGCATATTTGTTAACCTCAATATTCCTGTTATCTGCCCCCCTGCTCTGTACCCTTAGTACTTTTCTAGCCACGAGCCTGAGAGAAGATCGACTGCTGAACTACCACTGAGTAAAACTAGCTGGCACCCCTTAATTTTTATCCACAATAAACATCGAACCCTGATATATCATCAACTCCGATATAATGCAGATAACACCTAACCCCTACAAATAACTCCACCAACGTAAAGCATAATCAACAAACCCCCACAGAGTGGATTTTTATGTGCTAAAAATCTTTCAATTATTAATTTTCTTATTTACTAAAAAAAATGGAAAAATATGTACATGAACATTTAAAAAATATTATCATTATTACTTACTGAATTAATTTTATACAAATAAAGTTTAATTATTACTCATCAGTCATGATAAGATAATGCTGGGGAAATATATTACTGTTCCAGTGAATAACGAAGACTTTCTATAAGTCTTCCATCACAAACCGATGTCTGGTTATAACGAAAAAATGCATGAAACTGGGAGAAAGAAAGATCAATATTTCTTCATAACACGCACGGACATACAATTTTCTTATTTTTGATTCTTCTGGTGTTTCAAATTTTGTAAGAAACTTCTTGCGGTATGGATTTTTCAATTTATAAAAAGGAATATCTCATGTATGAAATGTTATGCATAAATCTGCGTAATATAGCTTTTCGAAAACTGGGTACAGCATGCGAAGAAGAAGCTCCATCACCTAAAATAACTTGTCTAGAGGCTGGACATGAAGTGGCCACTACGTGTTTACATAACTTGAGATCGCTGATCTGCACTTAAAGATTTTCCACATTTTTGACAGAATAGGATTTCCCCGTCACTTGTAAAAATTCCACTAAATTTAACAACATATTGCTGTAAACAAGAACAAACACTGCACTTCACTTTCGGCATTTTATCAGCACAACTGCAATCACTTTATACAGTTAAACAGTCTCAACTACCAGTCAACAAAGCAATGCAAGAGATTGAAGAAAATTTGACTCTGTTACATATGACAGCAGGCCAATACAGGAAATCACAAATGTCTTTTTCCCCCTTCCCCAACAGACCAGAGGCATCCAAATTGCGTATGCAGTGATCCAGTAGTTCGAACAAAACGAGTTCAACACTAATACGTATTAAGAAATATATTCACATTGTACTTTTATTATTGTACCTTATACGTCTCTGAAAAGTTTTTGGACTAAATTACACAAAAAAAAAAGGAAAATATAATGATTTATGCATTTTTAGCTGGATTATTAAAAATGTTTTCACATAAAAATGTTATAGAAGTTTAAAGTGTAAACTATGTGTTTTATGTGAAATGGAATTTTATATATAAATTTCAGGGTTCCCATTCGGAATTTTAGTTTTAGCTGTAGTTTTCTGTCTATAAGGAGAAAAAAATATTTATTTAAATAAAAATTTCTCTCCCTAATAATCTCATTAGCTTTTGATTGAGACCATGCTCACTTCAACTAATTAAATTGCATTGAAATAAAAAACGGTCAGGTTGGAAATTGCACTGTAACATGTTGATTTGGCATGGAATGACTCCATAGCAGAGTCATGTTATATTAGTGCTATAGTTAAACTACAAGTCCTTTTATCTCAAGCAGATTTGCATTTACACATTCATTTAGCCTATATATAAAGAAGAAAGAAAAAAACATTAGTTTAGGGCAATATGCTCTTACCTATATCTTGACTCACTACAGAATGACTCCAGGAATTAAGACCAAATACATCATTGGCAATACTGATTAAAAATTCATGTTCTGGTTCCTTGTTAACTCGTACTCTTTTAGGTGTTTGTAAATTATTATTCTGAAAATAAGGAAGTTAGTATTAGACACCAATGAAATAATGTTATAAGATACTTACTGTAGTCAGTAGGCTATACATTCAAGATTACTGGCCAAGTGCACCAACCTTGGTATTCAGAATACCATGGTACAGTGGCTTAGAAAGGGGGGTGCGGGCCGCCCCGTGTGCTATCACCCTGGGGTGACAAAGTAAAAATATGTCTTTGTAAGTAAAACACCGCTCAAGGGAATTTAAAGAAAATAATAACATTATTTAAAACAATTAAATAAGCTTAACAACTTTCTACAAGTCAACATGCATATTGAAAATTCTTTTAGTTTTAAATTCTGTCAATAAAGGTAATAAAACGCGGCTGAACTGACCGCTGAGTTGATATGAACAATAATATTATGGTTAGGGGAGAGGTGTTTATTTCTGTCAATGCTTGTCTCTGCAGTTTTATTAATTGAAATGAGACTTCAACAACTGGTGATATTTTATATCACTTAAGCCGCAACCAATTCTAACCGTGGCGGCAGACATGACTTTTGACGAAAATAAACTTCCAATGTGAGTTGACTCCGAAGTCTCCTTCAATCTAGATTTTGAACTGGGTTGTGCGCATAGTTAAGAATAGATTATTAATAATACAGTTCCGTAAAATAGTTACATTACTTGTTTATGAAATTTATTAGGATTAACCTAAAATAAATTATGTATAATTCACATAACTTCCTCTGGCAAAATAAAAGTTTGCCTCCTCTTAAAAATAAGAGAAAGTTGTCGCCAATCTTCGTGTCACATCCCCAAAAGGTACCTAACCCAAATAGAAAATTTTGTTTTCGTACGATTTTCCATTGCAAGGGGCCGTATTGCAAAGAGCCCGTATTCAGAGTGGGTGGCTTATAACTACCCTTCAGAGAATTATTTCGAAAAAGTGTTTGAAATAAAAGTTTTTGTTCTATAAGCAACCCACGTGCAAAATTTAAAGAAAATCGTTAGGGCCGTTTTCGAGAAAACTTTCTTCATGTAAAAATAAGGAAAACTTGTCTCCAATCTTCGGTTCACATCTTGAAAGGTATCTGACATAAATACAATTTTTTTTCCTTTTATCAAAATTCATCTTTCCAAAATTCGAGATTTCGCTTCTAAATCATAATATTAAAAAATCACTCAAAAAATAAAAGTTTTCACAATTTCGGGAGTAAATTTTGGCCTAGATGTTCGCTTTATTAACGGTAACACTTACAGTTTGTCGCTCACGAAAACAATATATATCTGTCTGTCTATAGCGTACTTTAGATTAATAATAATAATAGCGTTTATTGTCGTTTAACAGTACAATGTACTGCATAATATGCTTCACATGTATGTCTTTCCTTCTAACAAAATTGGCTGAATTATGTTAACTATGTCTTATATGCACCATTCAAAAATGGTCACAAAATGGTAACTCGAATCGATTCATGACTGTTGATTCATAGTAAACCATGATTTCGGAGCTTAGTTTTGTTTCTATATAACAAAGTAATTATTACTAATTTTGCCTAATCCGTTGAGTTTACGAGTTATATCAGATAAATTCGTTGCAGCTGCATCCATTGATAAACTCTTAAACTCTTGTGGGATTACCTTTGACTAACCAAAAAAATAACACTTGGAACTGGTCCATCTTTTAATAATTTAAATGGGGGAGGGGGTGACAAGAAATTTTCTGCACCCGGGTACCACCTAAGCTTGCTACGCCACTGCCGTGGTAAAGTTGCTTAGTTTGCCCCGGTAAAGTCATACTTTCATTGCACCATGCTCAGTTTTGAATTTTACTGCGGCAAGATGTTAACCAGCAGTGAAGGAACTGTAAAGTGAGAAAACTGCTGTTTTCTTTCCAAGATGGAGATCAGCGTAATGTATCATATTTTCGATATCTGGGCCAAAACCTAATTGAACATAATGAATAACGATGTAGATATCTCGTTCTGTAGATCCTATGTTGAGTGAGGCTCAAGGATATAGAACACATCACCCCTTTGAAAGAGTTTAAGTGTCATTTTATTAGCTAGAAACCATATAATTAATTCATGAAAAGCTTTTGTAGCTATTCTTGATATATGTTCTTGTGACTTTCCTGTTAAAAGTACACTAGTATCATCTGCAAAATGCAATACCTTTGATTTGTCAGTTAAGGGTCATTCCATAGTTCTGTGTGTGACACTTTTGAGCTCATTTAAGAATTTTATCATTTTATATTAATAAAGTTTATGAACCTATAGTTTTCTAATTGATATTATGTAATCCTGAGCTGCTAATGTTCTTGTTCACAAAATTTCAGATTTATACATATACCAGAAAGCAATAATAAAAAGAAAATACTTACTGTTCTGGATGTGACAGAATTGTCCAGTACTTTTACATATGAACATAGAAAAAGTGAAAACTCTGTTTTGTGGTTAATCAAAGATACAAATAGAAATTTATTTTAGTTAAGGTTTAATCGTCTTAATTGGAATACGTAAAAGATTTTTATATTATTTACATTTTTATAGGTGAATGGAATTTTTGAAAATGTTCTGGGTGTGCCAAAAAAGGACAAGTGAGAAACTATTTATTGAAATACTTTATTTGTTTACACATAGTCACTGTTTTAAGACTGTTTAACAATGTTTAAGCAGAATTTTGCCTAAGAACTGAAAACAAATTGACCTCTGTAATTAATTACGGTAATTTTTGTGTTCTGACTTTGGGAACGATCACAGACATACTCTTATGTGAATGATCTTCTTTAATTGGCCAAATCCAAGGTTTTCCTGATGGTTGCATATATTTGAGCAATAGTTATCATTCTCGTAGTCGACTTCTCTCACTTCAGCATAAAATTCCTTTTTAATGCTGCAAACTTTACAAACTGCTTTTCCTAAAGAGCAACTAGATTGATAAGGACTCTTTTTGGGAGTTAAGATAATATCAGATGACTTAGATTTCTTCACTTTCTCCCTGTGACATGGCTGTCTCTCCTATCTCTTAGTCTATTAAGCTGAAGGGCTTTTTCATCACGGTTTATTCCCTGTTTTGCTTTCAGTATTCTTTCTTTATCCCTCTGCCGCTCTTTCCTTTAATGTCCCTCATGAACATATTCATTCTGCTTCACTTTGTCCCTGAATTTCTTTGGTTTTAATTAGAACTCTTCCGTGATAAGATATAAAAAATGCTGTAGTTAGAAGTGGAGAGCCAAGTAACCAATATGCTATATGCAAAGTAGGAGCACATACAACAAGGCGATTAACGAAGCTAAGCTTGACTTCAATGCCAAATACATTGCGACAGCGGACAACAAGCCTAAAGGCGCAATTCCACTGAAGCAACACTGAACGACATGTGGCATGCTACTTGTATCCTAGTGTTGTCTGATTGTAGGCGTGCGACAATGTGCCACAAAAATCAATAATGTCGCATGCGGCATTTGTCTCCCCATGTCGCATGCGCTTTGTCACCTTTGCGTATAGCATGCGTCTAAAACGATTCAACTGAAGCAACTTCAATCTGGTGCAACATGTCTTTACAAACAATCGCTGCAGCTGCTTATTTGGTAATAGCTTTGAATAAACAGCTGCACAATCAACGGCAGCCCCATCATACACCCTATGTCCAATCTCTCACCTCAAAATGAAACTTCGAGAAGAGGGTATCCACAGATGGAACAACATATGGAAATCAACCACTTGCGGAAGGACTATCAAAGAACTCTTTTTTCCCAATGTTTCTGACCGTCTAAAAAGTACACTCATGAAACCAAACTTTATTCTGACACAATTTCTATCCGGCCATGGAAAATTTGGCGAGTACTTCCAAAGATTTCATATCAAGACAGACAGCAATACATACAAGTGCATATGTGGTGACCGTCTTCAGAATGCCAAACATCTGATGTTCACTTGCCCAGTTTTTCAAACAAAAAGACTAGAACTTGAACTACATTTAGACAAGTGCAGTGCAAATTTTCAATTTCCGCTTAACGGAGAAATTTTCACTAGAAAATGTTGTTATTTGTCATTCACAGCTTTTTTAGAATATGTGTTTATGAGACTATGAATGTATCTTCCTGAACTTTAAATCTATACAGGAAACCTCAATTGACTAAATATAGCCCTAACATACTTAATTGTAAACTAGGGCTCACTCAATGGAGATTAAATAAATAAATAAATAAATAGCTTTGAATTAAAAAAAAAGTCATTATAAAATACTAACCGTAGTTAATCTATACATTTATTCAGTTTTAGTGTATAAAAAAAACAAGTTACCAGAGCTACAATGTAGAAATAGTATTCACTTTCATAATACCATATACAATACCCATATCTATATACAACACCATGGGCTATTAAAATGTCTGAATAGCTGTCAAATTATTGGGCAGACACTATTTAATAAATTACCAATAATTTATCAAAATTTACCTATAAATTTTTTTTAAGATAAGAGAACATGACTGGTTAGCCAGGAATCCATCAACGGGGACTTTTAGTATAATTGATTTTAGTTACTCCACTCTTGAGAACCGTATCAGAGAATTGGCATATTTAAACCCCCTTTTGTAATATAGATGATTTCAACATATCAGGTGATTCACAACCCAGGTCCAACTCTTTCCACCGGTAATGGATATAAAATTGATTAAAACAGTTATTAAAACTTATATACAGTGGATAAAATTTTACCTTTAAAACGATCACTACGTTTCAGCCTGACCTCCAGGCCTTCCTCAGGTGAACTAAAGTTTACTCGCATGCTGGTACTTTGTCCATGCTGGAAGGGGTCTCTGCCGTGCTCCCGTGCACGTTCGGAAAACCACTCTGTGCACAATCATCCTCCATACCCTCGGCGCGTAACATAAAGGTGGTATCCCTGTGGTGTACTTCGATCCATTCTCTCGGGATTTCGTACTCTGCGGGCGTCGCTACGTAAACGGGGGGAAATTTTGGTGTTGTTGTTCCCTTTGTGAACCTCCTGACGATTTCCAACCAATCATCGCCTAGGTCTCCTTCATAGTTGTTGAGGAGTTTCCCCGTTCTCCTGATAATATGAAAGGCCTCGCATATCTTCCTCCGAGTAACGTCGTTCTCTACCTCTAAAACTTCAAAACCGCCGATTTGATGATTGTTTTCAACCATATGCTGACTTAGGCCGGTATTGGTGTTTTTGTTCCTTACATCACGCTCATGTTCTCGGAGCCTTATGGAAAACGACCTCCCGGTCTCCCCAATGTAAACACCATCACAATCTTTACAGTTTATTGCATATACACCTGGTTTTTCATTCTTCCCGGTTTCAACCCCAAACCTTTTATATTGCGAAAACATGTTCTCTATAGTCCTTTCTGACTTGTATGCCGGCCTTAACCCGTATTTGCATAATTCCTTACCCAAACGTTCGCTAGTCCCGGGCCGGAAGTTCAGGCTCACGTATTTCAAGCAGGAATCTTTCACTTTTACATCCACTTCCTTTCCACCACTTGCACCGTGCGCACTCTCTATTCTCCTCCAGATTTTGTTAATTACACCCTCCCTGTATCCGTTTGCTCTTGCCAATGTTACGATCGCGTTCCTCTCTTTATGCAAATCTGTGGGGTTATTACATATTCTAAATGCCCTCTGCACAAAGTTTCGCCTATTGTTTAATTTAGTTGTGTGGTGGTGTGCGGATTTCTCGTGAATGTACAGGTCACCTTTACCCGGCTTCCTATATACTCCTAACTTCACTTCAGGAGAGGCGATATTGATGCTTAGGTCCAAAAAATTTAATTGTCTATTCACAGACTTTTCACACGTAAATTTAATCCTAGGGTGGCACTGGTTAAAGCAAGTCAACAATTCGTCCGATAAATCTCCCTTCGTTATAACCAATACATCATTCACGTACCTCATGTAAGTCAAGATTTGGTCCATATGTTTGCTAATGATGGGGTTTTCAATGTAGTGCAAGAATATGTAAGATACAATCCCCGAAACGGGGTTACCCATGGACAAACCTTCATTCTGGCAGTAAATAACACCATTGAATTGGAATACATTATACTCGGTGCACACCACCATCCATCTGTAATACTCATTTGCTACGATACTGTCAATGCCCTTTCTGACCAACCATTGAAACAGCACTTCACCCACTAAAGCCCTGAGCACATTAGGGTATAATGACGTCACATCTAGGCTGAACATAGTTGTTTCGTCCTCCACCGCTAGGCCATCCAGTCTATCCCTGGCCTCATATGAATTGGAAATAGACCACTCCGTCCTCTTCTGTATTTGCGTGAGACGTTCCACGAGCAATTTGGCTAATCCATACGCTGGGTGGCTATACATCGGCACAATGGGTCTCATAGGCATGCCTTCCTTATGGGTTTTTGGTAGCCCGAAACAATTAGGTAATTCTGGTTTGTTACACGAAATCTTTCTCTTCGTAGCCTCACTTATTGATAGACTACTACTAATCACCCTGTCCACCTCCCTCTTAATGCTTCTAATAGGGTTCTTCGTCACCACGGACAAATCTGGAGGTTTTAAACACTCGATCATCTTATCACGATACACGTCAGAGTCAATAAAAACAGGGTTATTCTCCTTGTCACTTTTAATGACCAAAATCCGCTTCCTATCTAACCACTTTTTTGCGTAGGCAATGTCCTTCTTAACCCTCTCGTTTGCACACTTCCCCACCTCTTCCAAGTGTATCTCTTCCAACACCACTCCAACCTCTCGTGTAAATCTGCTTCTCTCCTCCCCTCCTTCGATCAGTTTTCCCCCTTGGATAGCGGGGGCTTTAGCGGGTGAAGTGCTGTTTCAATGGTTGGTCAGAAAGGGCATTGACAGTATCGTAGCAAATGAGTATTACAGATGGATGGTGGTGTGCACCGAGTATAATGTATTCCAATTCAATGGTGTTATTTACTGCCAGAATGAAGGTTTGTCCATGGGTAACCCCGTTTCGGGGATTGTATCTGACATATTCTTGCACTACATTGAAAACCCCATCATTAGAAAACATATGGACCAAATCTTGACTTACATGAGGTACGTGGATGATGTATTGGTTATAACGAAGGGAGATTTATCGGACGAATTGTTGACTTGCTTTAACCAGTGCCACCCTAGGATTAAATTTACGTGTGAAAAGTCTGTGAATAGACAATTAGATTTTTTGGACCTAAGCATCAATATCGCCTCCCCTGAAGTGAAGTTAGGAGAATATAGGAAGCCGGGTAAAGGTGACCTGTACATTCACGAGAAATCCGCACACCACCACACAACTAAATTAAACGTTTGGCGAAACTTTGTGCAGAGGGCATTTAGAATATGTAATAACCCCACAGATTTGCATAAAGAGAGGAACGCGATCGTAACATTGGCAAGAGCAAACGGATACAGGGAGGGTGTAATTAACAAAATCTGGAGGAGAATGGAGAGTGCGCACGGTGCAAGTGGTGGAAAGGAAGTGGATGTAAAAGTGAAAGATTCCTGCTTGAAATACGTGAGCCTGAACTTCCGGCCCGGGACTAGCGAACGTTTGGGTAAGGTATTATGCAAATACGGGTTAAGGCCGGCATACAAGTCAGAAAGGACTATAGAGAACATGTTTTCGCAATATAAAAGGTTTGGGGTTGAAACCGGGAAGAATGAAAAACCAGGTGTATATGCAATAAACTGTAAAGATTGTGATGGTGTTTACATTGGGGAGACCGGGAGGTCGTTTTCCGTAAGGCTCCGAGAACATAAGCGTGATGTAAGGAACAAAAACACCAATACCGGCCTAAGTCAGCATATGGTTGAAAACAATCATCAAATCGGCGGTTTTGAAGTTTTAGAGGTAGAGAACGACGTTACTCGGAGGAAGATATGCGAGGCCTTTCATATTATCAGGAGAACGGGGAAACTCCTCAACAACTATGAAGGAGACCTAGGCGATGATTGGTTGGAAATCGTCAGGAGGTTCGCAAAGGGAACAACAACACCAAAATTTCCCCCCGTTTACGTAGCGACGCCCGCAGAGTACGAAATCCCGAGAGAATGGATCGAAGTACACCACAGGGATACCACCTTTATGTTACGCGCCGAGGGTATGGAGGATGATTGTGCACAGAGTGGTTTTCCGAACGTGCACGGGAGCATGGCAGAGACCCCTTCCAGCATGGACAACGTACCAGCATGCGAGTAAACTTTAGTTCACCTGAGGAAGGCCTGGAGGTCAGGCTGAAACGTAGTGACCGTTTTAAAGGTAAAATTTTATCCACTGTATATAAGTTTTAATAACTGTTTTAATCAATTTTATATAGATGATTTCTTTAATAGTAATATAACGTAACAATGTAATCCTAATATTGTCTTATTTCTATTTAACATCAATCAGACTGGACTATAATCCTAATATTTTTTTTATTTTTATGTTTTAAATTATTTTCTTATTTTCTATATTATTGTGTCTTGACAATGCGCTAACTTGGTTTATTGACAGGTTATGCAATAATTGTAAAAATGTAAGATTCTTATGGCGTAATACTTAGCTTGCTGTCACTTTGCATAATTTAAGTTTACTGTTACCTGACTTTGTCTATCGGATGGGGGCCTCCTGTTTCCCCTGCAATACATCATTCTACCAGTGCTCATTCATCATGGTATAACCATTGGCTGCAATGAAGGAATTATTATTTTTCAAGCCTAATTTCTAATGTATTATATAACAACTACTTTCATTGCTGCTTCCCATTTCAATTGAACTACTGGCAATTATTGGGATTTGAAGGAAAAAATTTATTAAGTTTTAAAACTTCAACGAGACCCGATATAGTTATTTTCTTCCTCTTCCTTTATGCTGACGTGGCTGTGATTTAAATGCCCTGCTCTGTGAAGACCCTTGTTTGTTTTCATTGTTTATGCAGGTGCATGCAGCCCATGTCGCATGCTACAAGTCGCCCCGATCCGTTGGCTGTTGGATAGCGACGACACTGTTCGACACGTGGAATTTTGTCGAAGGGTGACACATGCGTCCCAGCGACAACAGTCAACTTGTAGCATGCGGCAAGGAGACTTGTCGTTTGTCGCTTAGTGCTGCTGCAATTGAAAGACTAACAAATTTATTGTCAATGAAAATAAGACACAAAATGTGACCTTTAGTCTAAAGCAATCTTACTCTGAAGAGAATGAAACAAAATGTATTAAATTTCTGGGTCTTAAAATTGATCATAAGTTAACTTGGACAAGTCATATAGACTATGTTCTCCCCCGGGGGACACCGTCTTATCGTAGCACTGACCGTGCGGGCGGGGGAGTTTGCGTGTTCTAATGATGCTGAGGGCTATACCGGACAGGGTTACCCATACCGGGCAGGCCGAAGCTGAAGATCCAGACTAAGAGTGTCCCACAACGACCTATCATTCCCCCTCTTTCCATTATCCTTTTTTTCCTCTTCCTACACAAACACTTACACGTACACACACAACAAATCTGAGGAGAATTACACATACAGAATATACCTACCTCAGTTAACATTCACAAACAACACTTACACACCCCAAGCCAAGGTGGGTTGCATACGCCGAAGGCTGCATGGCCAAAGGGAAGTTTGGTCTCTAGTATGCATAACCCAAGTCAAGGTGGAACAGCATATGCCGAAGGCTGCATGGCCAAGGGGAGCTTGGTCACTAATATGCGAACTCCGGATACCGGGCGCCCTCCGGTTTTAATGAGCCTTCCTGTAGTTTGGGAACCTGCAGGTGACAGTGATAATTCCCAAGTACTCGTGGGACATAATTGATCCTAACAATACAACTAAAGGGGATGCGCCCTCATTCGCATCAATTACAGAGGTACAACCATTGCCTCAACATGTCGATAACGATGAGCTTATGGAGGAGGAGCTGCTGAAAAGCCCATCCAAAGAGCCAAAGATCGAAAAAAACAAAGAAATGCAGGAGGTAGAATCACCTCCAGGTTTAGAGGAGTCTTTGGAAAAGCTCCATTTGAAACAACCAAAAACAAAGCAACTGGGAGGAGCTGCAAGAAAGCGCTTCAAATGGCTAATCAAACAAGGCCATAACCCAGAGGAAGCCCGTATTCTGGCTTTAGAGCCAATGAAAAAGAAGGCGGGTACTAACAAAAGGGCTCGATCTGAAGGTTCTACTCCAGATGCAAAGCCCAAAAAACCCAGACAAAATAGTGGTGATGGGGAGGCTGGTGGACAGCAAGAGTTGCCTTCTGGCTCTACAGCTCCACCCGCACGCACATACCGGCAGATTGCAAGTAGTGTTCGTGTGGGCATACTGTCTACCGACTTTCCTCACACCATGCTAGACCGGAAACAGCTAGAAGCTATTCAGGAGGCAATCCTGAACAAAATCCTGGAACAAAAGGAAGAGGAGTTTAAGCCCAAATTCCATAACTCCAGCTTCAAACCTGGCTGGCTTGTACTTGCCTGCGATGGAGAGGAAACTGCCAAATGGCTTCATCACATTGCGGAAGAGCTCAAGCCATGGGAGGGGGCTAGCTTAAAGGCTGTGGAGGAAAATCTAATTCCTCGCTGTATGGTCTTGGTTGGCTACTTCCACAACAGCCAAAATGACTCAACAGAGAAAATCTTAGACTTCATCTCCTCGCAAAATGAAGAACTAAAGGTTAAGGATTGGAGAGTGCTTAGAAGGGCTACCGAAGGGAACGCCATTCAGCTTACTCTCTCCATAGACCATCTTTCTGCTGAAAGGCTAAAAAAGAAAGCTTTCAGAATAAGTTTCAAATTTGGCCAAGTTCAACTTAGGCCAAAAGGAAGTCTACTCAAACAGGCAGATATCTCGACTAAGGGCATTCCTCGAAAGAGGCAGACTAAAAAGCCTTCAGAAGGTCCCTCTGGGACCTCCGCAGTAAAGGCTCTGCCATCTGTAAAGGAAACACCCAAGACAGACAGCCAGAGACAGACGAAAAAGGAAGATATAAAGGCTATAGCTGAAAAGCCTACTACAAGTAAAGCTGCCCCTACAATCCCAAAGACCTTATGGCCTAAAGAGGAGAAAAAGAGGAGCAAAAGAAGTGGTAAGAAGCCAAAGGGGCTATAAACAGCCCCCTGCCTTAACTTGCCAACAAGAAATTATAGGAATATCAGGTGTGTCCAGATAAATCTTCAGCACTCTAAAGCAGCTTCTCAAGTGCTTAGCTGGAGTATAGTTCGGGAACACCTGGACATAGCCTTTGTTCAGGAGCCATGGGTCCACAATGCCCTAGTAAGAGGGCTCCCAACAACATGTAAGTTACTATATAGTACTACTCATGAAAATCCTAGGGCTGCTCTTTCATTTAGTAAAGGCATTCAATTTCTCCCTGTTCCAGAATATATCTCTAGAGATATGGCAACAGCAGTGGTAGAGGTACCGTCACATGGGGGTAGTCAAGAGGTAATCATTGCCTCGGCCTACTTTCCAGGTGACTCGGAAGGTATACCTCCTCCTTTAGTCAAAGATCTCATAAAGCACTGCAAAAGGAGATCCAAGCACTTCATCATCTGCTGTGACGGAAATGCACACCACACCGTATGGGGAAGCAGAGGTATTAACACAAGAGGTGAGTCCCTCTTGGAATATTTGTTAAGTAATAATATTGACATTATTAATAGAGGTGACGAACCCACTTTTGCTAACACTAGATGGCATGAGGTCCTAGACTTAACCTTGGCCAGCCCATATGTTAGCAACTTGATTAAAAACTGGCATGTATCCAATGAAGCCTCAGCATCAGATCACAGGCATCTAAGATTTGAAATAGAGGCGGATTATAATGATAAATCCGAAATCAGAATTCCTCGACTGACTGACTGGGCAACCTATCCAGAATACCTAAAGTCAGAAGTTGAGGAACTTGATAAACCTCTAGAGTCCATCTGTGAATTGGAGTACACTGCAACCCAACTCAGTAAGCTCATCACATCATCATATGAACAAAGTTGCCCAATTACCACCAGAAGGGGCAAGAGAAATGTCCCCTGGTGGAACAGGCAACTTGCTAAACAAAGAGCTAATGTAAGGAAGCTTTTTAATGAGGCAAAAGCATCAGGTAATTGGTGGGAGTACAGAACGGCTCTAACCAACTACAATAAAGAATTGAGGAAATCTAAAAGGAAATCTTGGAAGAGCTTTTGTGAAGGTATAAATGAAATGCCTATTACAGCTCGCATTCATAGAGTCCTATCAAAAAGCCATACAAACAGTATTGGCTATTTAAGAAAGTCAGATGGAGAATATACGAAGAGTCAAGAGGAAACTCTGGAATTCCTACTAAAGACTCATTTTCCCGATTCTGACATAGTTGAGGTGGAAGAACAGGTTTACGAAAATGAACCATCTTCTGAAGAGCACAGTAAAAGAGCTAAAAGCCTGGCTGGTTGCATCTTCACTCCCAACTATATTAAATGGGCCATCAACTCATTCAAGCCTTATAAAACTGCAGGAGGAGATGGAATCTTTCCTGCTCTATTACAAAAAGGTCAAGAAGTTCTTATACCTATATTGAGAAGGCTTTTTAATGCAAGCCTCAGACTAAATTATATTCCTCTAACATGGAGGAATGTCAAGGTGGTATTCATACCAAAGGCATGTAGGAACGATTCTACAAAGCCTAATGCTTACCGTCCCATTAGTCTAAGTTCTTTTCTACTCAAGAGTATGGAAAAAATCTTAGAAAATCACATTAGAAGAGAGATACTACCTAAAGTATCACTTCAGAAAACACAATTTGCTTATCAAGCAGGCAAATCAACAATAACTGCTCTTCATAGTCTTGTCTCTAAGATTGAAAGGGCTCTTATGTATAAGCAAACTGCTCTCTGCGCCTTCCTGGACATTCAAGGGGCTTTTGACAGCACCACCTATGAATCCATTGAGAAGGCGGCAGAGAAAAAGGGAATTAATCCCACCATAGTAAAATGGATAATATCCATGCTTCAGAGTCGCAATATTACAGCCAATCTCGGAAGTAAAAGAATCACCATAAGGTCCAATAAGGGATGCCCTCAAGGAGGGGTACTTTCACCCCTATTATGGACCTTGGTGGTTGACACACTTCTAGAGAAGTTGGCGAATGCAGGTTTTGAAGTACAAGGCTATGCAGATGACCTTGTCATCTTGATTAGAGGGAAAGATGAGTCCATTCTTATGGAACTTATGCAGAATGCTCTCAACCTTGTTAATGACTGGTGTATGCAGGAGGGGTTATCTGTTAACCCCAATAAAACAGTCATTATACCATTTACGAGAAGAAGAAAGCTGTCCATTACAGCTCCAATTCTCAATGACACTATGTTAGAACTGCAGGGACAAGTCAAGTATCTGGGCATATTATTGGACAGCAAAATGACTTGGAATCCCCAGCTACAAAAAGTCTATAGGAAAGCTCTGGTAACAATCAAGAGTTGTTACAGCCTATTTGGCAAAACATGGGGTCTCAAGCCAGGTATGATCTATTGGTTATACACTGCTATTGTGAGACCCATGGTCACCTATGCCTCTCTGGTCTGGTGGCCTAAAGTGGAGCAAAAAACAGCGATAGCCTGTTTACAGAAAGTCCAAAGGCTAGCTTGTTTGAGTATAACTGGAGCAATCAGCACCTGTCCTACTGCAGCTATGGAGGCCCTAATAGGCTTGACACCTCTGCACATTGAGGTAAAGAAGGTTGCCTTATCGTGTGCCCTTAGACTGCAAAGAAATATGAGTTTCAAATCGGGTGATCTGACTGGTCACCTGAAAATTCTCCGTGAAATTAAGGAGGAGAATCTCATCACGCTGTGGGACCGGATGACACCCAAACCCAACCTGGATCATTCCTTTATAGTTACTATTACTGAACGTGAAACTTGGAATGAGCAAGGACCTAGCTTTGGAAATGAGTCCCTTGTATGGTTTACGGATGGCTCTAAAATGGATGGGAAAACTGGCATAGGAGTATATGGGCCTAATTTTGCCCTAGCGAAAGCTCTTGGCCAAGAACCCACCATATTCCAAGCAGAGGTACATGCCATTGAAATATGTGCTCATGTAAATGTCAGTAAAGGCATTCGTGGTGCCAGGATTTATATCCTATCGGACAGTCAAGCGGCGTTAAAAGCTCTAAGTGCTCGAAACATTGAGTCAAAGCTTGTTGAAGACTGTCTATCAATACTAAACCAGCTGGCGAAACACAACAAGGTTACATTAATGTGGGTGCCAGGGCATGAAGGAATAGAGGGCAATGAAATTGCCGATCGCCTAGCCAAAGAAGGAGCCAATACCTCTTTTATTGGCCCAGAACCTTTCTGTGGAGTACCAGACGGCTACATCAAAGGAAAGATAAAAGCCTGGGAACACAGGAATACAAGTAACTATTGGAAACATGTTCCAAAGTTAAATCATTCAAAACAGTTCATTGAACTGTCAGCGAAAAGAGCAAAGAAGATACTCACACTCAGCAAACAGGAGTTGAGGATAATAAATGGCCTCCTTACTGGACACTGCCCTCTCAAAGACCATCTCTATAAAATGGGTAAGGCTGAGGTGAATACATGTAGATTCTGTTCAGAAGAAAAAGAAACAGCAGGGCACATACTTTGCGAATGCGAAGCAATTGCCCAACATAGATTAAGGCATCTAGAGTTTGCTTTTCCGACTCCAGGACAGATTGCCTCAACATCACCCAGAAAAATTATAGGCTATATCAAAAGCATTAAATTAAAATGGGACTTTTAGAGTAGGGTATTCACAATAGATCTATAAAGGTCGCAGTGTTGAGAAGCCGAAAGACTTGTACTACCCCTCAGTAATCTAATCTAATCTAATCTAATCTAGACTATGTTTGTAGTAAACTGTCTAAAGTTATATTTTTATTAAAAGTTTTAAGACTGCAGGTTACACCAATTTATATTGTAAATGTGTATCATGCTTTGTTTCATAGGGCCTAGCATAATTAGCTTTGGCCTGATCCTTTGGGGCAATAGTCCTAGAATTAATGAGGTTCTGCTTTTGCGGAAGAAGGCACTAAGAATTATAACTGGCACAGAGGCAAAAGCTCATTGCAAACCACTTTTTATACAACTTAAAATTTTAACCATTATAAACCTATATATTTATATGCAGTGTGTGTATACCAAAGAGAAGGAAATGGATTCTAATAATGATATTCACACTCATAATACAAGGTCTTGTAATAAGATTCATGTGCGAGTTAGACTAAAAAAAAAAACTCAAAATAGCCATGTTGTGATTGGTTCGAAGTTGTTCAACCATCTTCCAGAGAATTTAACATGCCTACCAAGAAAAAAATTCAAAGCCAAAGTGTTCTCAGTGTTAGTTGTAACACCTTTTTATAGTATTAAGGAATTTTTTTACAGTAAAATATAATCTGCCAGATGTATCAATTTTTAATTTTTTTGTGTACAAGATTGATTTCAACTATCTTGTCAATTTTATTTTAATTATTATTATTTTAATATGTAAAATACCTTTGTGACTTTATATGAGTAAACTATGCAATTTATTTATAAGACAATAGCCTGTACATTTCTGTAATGTTTCTGGCAATAAACAATCAATAATCAATAATATATTGGAAATGTCACAGCCAGAACACATTTTTCAGCTAGTTGCATTGCAGATATTAAAAAAAGTTGTTATTGAAAGTTGTAGAGCATGTGTTTAACCTCACTTCAGTAACATGCTGTCATACATATATCCACTATTAAACAAACTTTTACATGTATTTGTGTTTCGTGTGTGACATAAAACAGTAATGTTATTTTGACTAATAGGATATGTAGATACTTACTTTCCCAAAATATAATCACTTGAATAACACGAGAAGCAGTATCTTCAAGATAACACAACAATAAAAAAGTCAGTCGTTAGTTCTGCTGATCTCAGAGTTGTTAACTTAAGCATAAATGCACCAGTTTCTTTTTAATATGTAAGTTCAAGTTTGAAAGTTGATTACACCAAGAAATGAAGTGCATTTCAAATTTGCATTTTAATTTAATAATCAGCAATTAACAATCTTTATTTTCATACGGAGTTTCCTATAAATTTGTGCAATTTATTTTTCAAACCTTGAGGGTCACTTTACAGGGAATGACCCTTAAGTTATATGGTGTCATTGATGAAAATTAAAAAGAGCAAAGGTCCCAGTATCGATCACTGAGGTACTCCATTTTTAACAACCCTAAGTTTGGTTCATTTCCATTTATTATTACCTTTAGAGTTCTATCTGACAACCCATAATGATCCAATTTTTGAAGTAAGATTTCATGATTTATACAATCAAATGCTTTAGCTAAGTCACAGAAAATTCCCAGAGCATATTTCTTCTTATCTAACGCTTCCAATATTTCTGTAGTTAAGTTAAAATGTACCATTCTCAGTGGACATGCCACTTCTAAATCCAAACTGAGATGATGTAAGAACGTCATTCAAATTAAGATAGTTCTAACCGAGCTACCCCTCATCAGAGGGAGGCCCTAGCCCTGAATGGGACACATGTGGCTCATTCATTCATTGATGTGGTTGTACATAACTTTTTCAAAAACTTTTTAAAATGAGGTTAAGAGCGATATAGGTCTATAATTTGATGGTATGTTTTTGTCACCTTTTTTAAAGAGGGGCTTAACAATAGCATGCTTCAGTCTTTCTGGAAATATTCCACTTTCTAAGGAACAATTACACAGGGGTGCCCGCCCCCCCAAACTTCATTGCTCACTCCCCCAAACTTCATTGCTCACCTCCCCCCAACCTGATTGGCTCTCGACAAGGGCGCCCATATGATATTTTCTAGGGGGGGCAATTTTTGTAATTAATTTATTTTTTGTCGCTTTAACTTCTGGGGCCACTTGGTAACATTATATTAATAATATAATAATTGCAACTATGATGTAGCCAGAAAATAATTGCGGGGAGGGTCGGAAGTGCCGGGGGGTTTGAAATACCCCTCAAAAAAGGGGTGGGGGTCCATCCCCAGAAAAATTTTAAATATTGAACTAATGAAAATCACATTTTACGCTATTTTAGCACAGAAAAACTAGTTAGGAAATTTGTTTACCGGACTCTAAGACATGCCAATGTAAATAAGAAATCATTACCTAAGTGGGGGCCCACCCCCGGAAAATTTTTAAATATTGAACTAATGAAAATCACATTTAACTTTATTTTAGCACTGAAAAACTAGTTAGAAAATTTGTTTACCATACTCTAAGACATGCCACTACCTAAGTGGGGGTCCACCCCCCGAAAATTTTTAAAAATTGAACTAATGAAAATCACATTTTATGCTATTTTAGCACTGAAAAACTAGTTAGCAAATTTGTTTACTAAACTCTAAGACATGGCAACTTAAACAAGAAATTGTCACCTAAGTTATAATACTTATTACTATTTATAAGAAAAGTTGAATAACACATGGAACAGTGGACATAATAGGCCTACTCATTAAGTTATGAAAAGAAAATAACTGCTATATCATATTTGACACACCAACAAATCTTGTTTAATTAAATAGATAGCTTTTTTAAATACAAATATAGAATTTTAGGTTTTGACTTTTGGGGGTCCAATCCCCCTGGACTCCCCTTTCCTAATCCACTGTGGATTCTGCTTCTATGTTGTCGGCTTGGTAAAACTTCTGCAAACTTTTTATGTCTCAACTGACTTTCAAATAATTGTCTTAAAAGAAAAACACGTTACTAATAATTATTATTACTAACTACTAATAATAATACTAAACGTTACTAATAATAATTATTATTATACATTTTTTCCTTCCCCCAACAGCTAGGGGGGGCCTCGGCTTGGGATTTACATCAATATACGGTTTCCTTTTATCTTCGCCACTGTTTTTACTTTCAGTAATCTTGTATTTTATACATAAATTATGTTTCAGTATATTTGGATGTTTCTTTCTGCAGTGATCTTGCCATTTGTCATGCCTAATAATGGCATTGCACAACAATTCTAAACACTTATATTTAAATTGCTGTTGTTTTTTCGGCATTTTCGAGATGCCGAGATGGACTGAAACCGGTAGCCGTAACCTAAAAGTTTCAAATTAAGAATGCAGCATTGGTTATAGACAGATTTTTCCACACCTTCGCTCCCGTTCTTTATAAGGTGGCATGTGCAGTAAAATCACTTCCGAGAATAATATTATTCTTGCAGGCAGCATTGTACAAAGACTGTAATAACCCAGTAAGAACTAATACTCCAATAATTCCTACCAACAATGATTCAGTTCGCAGTCGCCGCTATCGGCACAGAGTGATTGATTTTGTTAGCGTTGCAGTTGTTTATATAATTATACAAGCAAATGCGTTTCGCTAATTTATTGACTATTCACTTCTAAAGAATTAGAAGAGACCTCTTGACCGTTTTTATTTTTAACATATAAAACGGTAATTTTGCAACAATTTTCAACCCCCCCCACCAGAAAATTCATAAAACGATAATATATTGCCCCCCCCCAGAAATTTCAATGACGCATTCTATGTCTTAACCCCCCCCCCCTTTGGGCACCCTGAATTACATATATTTCTGAAAGGTTTCTTAAGTTCAGACGAGCAACTTTTTAACAACTTAATACTTATCCCATCCCATCCAGATGAGGTTTTACTTTTGAGCAACTTGATTATATTTTCAATTTTTATCGAGGAAGTCAATTCAATTTGAAATTTATGGATCAAAACTGTAGATTTTGTCAGTAGGTCTACTGCCTTAATGCCAATATTGTAGGAATACATTTCTCTGCAATATTTATAAAGTGACTATTAAAAGCAAATATCTGAAAAATTATCTAGTTTTCTGTCTTGGTAAGTTAGCGAAATACAATCATTGTTTCCCTTTGTTCTCCCCTTTTCATTTCTTATGAAATTCCATATAGTCTTAACTTTATTATTTGATTTAATTACTTGCGAAAAATGCCTGCTCTTTGTTTCTTTAAGTACTTTCTTCAGTATACTGCAATACACTTCATAGTATTCCTTATGAGTTTGGTTGTTACTGGTTCTATATTTTAAATAAAGCTCTCTTTAGTTTGCACACAATATTTTAATACCAGTAGTGGTTTATTTCTTAAATTAGGTAAGTTAGCAATTTTCTTTTTTGGAAAGTTAAATTCGTTTAATTTACTATCTACTTTGTCATAAGAAAACATAGATTCCCAATTTTCATTCGCAAGATCTTGTTTTTAATTAAAAATTGAAGCATCGATCATTACTCTAATCATATTACTATGTATTTTTTTTTTTTGAGGCTTTATTTAACAACATGCTCCGTTACAAATGGGTAACAAAAGTGAGTTACAGTTTAGCTGTTGAGCTGGACGGACGTATTCGCTCAGCCATGGTTGGAACCAGTGCTGCCAGTGTTCTATCAAGTACGGATCTATGTAAGAGTAGCAATGGAAATAACTCAAGTGAAGTTAATATCTGCAAGCGATGTAAAACTAAGTTGTAAATGGACTCAGATGTAAAGATTGTAATAATTACTACCATAATAGTTGTGGAAAACGCATTAATGGAGTCTTGATCTTGGAGAACAGTTTTATTAAATGTTGTGAGAGTGAAGGGAAACCTGACAGTGGAAATGGCGATATGGTGATACCGGTAGATGAAAATGAAGAATTTTACGAAGCACTTCAGGGATCTTGTTATAGTCACGGTAAAATTGATTTTCGCATTTTAAAATTCCTTTTGAAACAGAAAGACTCTGTTATTAACACACTTCAAGAATGAAGAAATATCTTAGTGAAACACGTTGATCTACTTGAAAGACAACCACTACTCTCTAATAGGGCTCAAGTGATCGGTGACAAAGTGTTGCCAAATCAAATGGCCGGCATGAAAATAAGCCCAGTAAATAAAGACACAGTCAGTAATGATGATAATTCTGGTACATCAAGTTATAACCAGATTCAAGTACCTAAAGAAATACGTGACCAATTGCCTGTTGAAGTGTCCAAGGGAACTTCGGTTCCGGAAATAATGGCAAACCAGACTCATGGGTTGAAATCGTGCGTCGAAAACCTAATAGGCAAATCATTATAGGTAAAAAGGATATTAATGATCCAAATCAATTTAAGTTAAGAGGTGTCCAAAATTAGTATCCCTCCATGTTTATAGATTGGACCCTAACACAAATGTTGAACAACTTAAAGATTTTCTCAAGGCACAGTGTCCAGAAATACAATGTGAACAATTACCGTCCAGGCATCCCCAGGAATACTCTTCCTTTAAAATAGATGTACCGGTACATGAAAACAACATAAAATATGTTATGGACTCTGATCTATGGCCAGTGAACACATGTATTCATCCACGTCCAAAAAACGGAGAGAAGAAAGAATAACTACAAGTGATGATCTTTAACAAAATAAATACAACGAACCAATTGATATTCTCTTTACGAACATACAATGCATATGAAACAAGGTACCAGAATTAGAACTGTGTTTGAACGAAAGTGAATGTAAAATTGCATGTTTTGCAGAACACTGGATGGTTAGTGCGGAGATGGACCTATATAGCATCAACAACTATAACCGAGCAAGTTGTTTTTGCCGTACTAATTTGACACATGGCGGTGTAGTTATTTTTTTTCAAGAACGGTATCGGCTTCAAGGTCATTGACATGGAATCATACTGTACACAAATAGACTTTGAAGTAGTAGCAATTAATATTATAAGTTTGCAAATAATAGTTGTCTATATATACCGTAGCCCATCTAGTAATTTAAACAATTTCATGACCAATTTAGAAGCAATGCTACTAAATTTTATCAACTCCAAATTTAAGGTAATAATATGAGGAGATTTTAATATTAATATACTTGTTGAAAATTATCGTAGCACAACATTTTTAAATCTGTTAAGATCTTATGGTTTTTATTGTTCAAACTTTAAACCCACAAGAGAAGTCGCATGCATTGACAACATTATCACTAATCTTAACATAAATCAATATAAAGGAGATGTAATTGATTATACTCTTTCAAATCACAGCTCTGTAATATTTAATCTTGATGTTAACTGGAAAAATACTGACAGTAGCCAGTATACTAAATGTGTGCTTTCTCGGAACATGTCCCCAAACAATATGAATAATTTTATTTTTTATCTTAATGTACAATGGGAAACTGCAATTTATGACAATTTTAATGCTTTTTTGGAAATATTTTTAAATCTATTTGATGTGTGTTTTCCATTTAAAAAAGTAATATTTGATCATAACAGAAATTCTCAAAATAAGGGTAGACCTGCTTGGTATAGTAATGCTTTAGACAATAAGAGAAAAGAGATTTTAGCATTAAACACTACCCACAAGGTAACAGGATCCAGTAACGTACTGAAAGTGTACAAAGATCTCAGATGAGAATACAGAAGTGATCTGAAAAAATCCAAATTGGAACATAATGCCAAACTAATTGAAACTTCTGATAATAAATATAATGCAGCATGGCACATTGTCAATAAGGAGATTAAAACTCCAAATTGTAATATCCCAATACAAGCGGAAGATTTTAGATCATAATTTTCGAATATCGTCCAACAGGTTAATCAAGAAACTACAAATCAATTTATGGAGTGTTTAGTCACATCTGAGGAAAACAAAATAATTCCAAATGATATCAGTTTTAAATGGAAACAGATTTCAGAATACGACGTTTTACGGGTGGTGAATAATTTCAAAAAATTCACTAGTAAGGATATATATGGTATTAGTAACAGTAGCCTACCATTAAAGCAATTGCTCCATATATATGTAAACCACTCACTTCATGCATCAACAATAATTATTGTCTTGCATCTGGATATTTTCCTGATTACCTTAAGACTGCCAAAACAATTCCTATCTATAAGAAAGGGAAAAGAGACAGTCCCAGTAGTTATAGGCCTATAGCTATTGTATCAATCATGAGTAAGATTTTTGAAGGTATTATTTTAACTCAGTTGTATGATTATTTTATTTGCAATCATTTATTAACTCCATGCCAATTTGGATCCCGTCCTAAAAGTTCAACCAATAATGCGATACATAGTCTATTGAATAATGTCTATGAGGTCTTTGAAAATAACTCTTACTCTGAGATAATGCTGTTCGATCTCAGCAAAGCCTTTGACTGTATATCGCATGATCTATTAATAAGAAAATTGCGTTACTATGGAATAACTGGTAATGAACTAAGACTTCTAGAATCCTTTATAACTGGACGTTTCTTCATTGTTGAAACAAATGGATTAAGGTCGAGACCGTCACTTATAAAATTTGGTGTTCCTCAAGGGTCAATTTTAGGCCCATTCTTGTTTTCAATAATGTTGAACGATCTTCCAAATAATATAACAGCAAAAACAATACTGTATGCAGATGACTCAACTTTTCTTACGTCAAATTGCAATCTTGATGATTTAAAGGAAGGGTAAACTAAAAAAATACCATTTTCTTATTTTAATCTCATCGCACGGAGCTTTGAATTACGAAACGAATGGTGATCTCGTGAACTTCAGGTGCCCAATATTACGCCTTGTACGGGTGAAGTAAAACGCTCCTGTGACGTCACTCCTGACTAACTCGCTGGCAGGACAACAGCTACTGTAATGCTCGCGCCTGTGTTTCTAATACACCACAAAGTCTCATTTGTGTTTGTTGTTGATAGAGATGTCTGCAATGTTACCTTATAAGGACAAATCTCGGTATTCACAAATTAATTTCACACGAAAAGAAAATGACAAGGAATTATTGAAAGAATTGCAAGGAAGAAAAGAAAATACGGAATGTGGGCTGTGTATAGCCTACATATGAAAAAGGGCCACGAGAGTGTGTGTTGTTGGGACTCTGAAGTAATTTGTGAACAGAAGGGGGTTGTGGACTGTATAACTCAACCTGCCTCATTCGATAGCGTTATTATAAATAAAGATACACTAGTTGCCAGGCGTTATCAGTTAATACTTAGAGCTAATACAGTTCAAAAACAAAATAGTTTTCAAGATACGAACAGAGTCACTTTCAGATTCAGAATCATCTTTTGCGGTAGTAGAAATGTCTGAAATGCTAAAAAAGCTATCTAAATCACAATTTCTAGAAGAAACATTCAATGAATCTGAGCAAACATTGACATAAGTTTCATTTCCTATTTCACACTGAGTGCCTACGCTGTTAGAAACTGAATTTTCGTCATAAATACTAGATTCCACATTTATGATTTGTCCATTCTCGGATACTGATGGATTACTGTTCGAATCTTGCAACAACTCTCTCATTTCCTTCTTCCTCAAGTACGACGATTTTCTTTTCTTCATTGGCGGTGTTTCAGATTTCCCACGCAAAAGAAGTGATGGCACAGCACTTCTTTTTTAAACAGATTGCGGGGTTTCTCCAGTTAACTGTTTTCGTAACTGTACCGAAAGCTCGGTATCATTTCCTTCAAAATGTTGTGAACAAACCGTACTGTATTTACTAGGAACAAATTTTTCTTTTTTTCTTTTTATCGGCCATTGCTTATAACGTTCGGGTGACTTATCTCTGTTGGGAAATCGATGGAAAGATATTTTAAGAGTGTTATCACTCTTCGACGATGAGTATGTACACCCCACAACACAACAATAAACCATTGTTTGAACAGATACTCACTAAAAAACTGTAACAGTTCACAGAATACTGTGAACTCTCTTTCACCGGGCGAGACTTAGCCAAGCACTCGTCAGGCGTGACGTCACGCGCCCACCGCGTTACAATAAACATATTCGTTTTGTGATTAAATGTGAAGGTATAAAACATTTCTAACAGTGAATATCATTTAATAAAAACATTTTCTTTCAATCCGTACGAAGAAAGTGATACTGAATTTTTAGTTTACTTTTCCTTTAAGGCTACACTCTAATCAAGTATCACATGAAGTATTATTATGTTTCTCAAAAAACAGCTTCTTAGTAAATAAGGACAAAACCGAACGAATAATGTTTAGCCTAAGAGATGGTTTACATGAATCTGTAAAATTTTTGGGCATTTATTTAGATTCCAAACTGCAGTGGACTACACATGTAAAATTTGTCTGCCACAAGTTGGCAACATCTATGCAGCATTTATAAAAAGATAACATGTCATTAGAATCCGGGCCCTGGTAATTAATTTTCGAAGGAGGTATAATACTCTAGACAGTTATTTACAGACAAATTTTACATGTGTAGTCCACTGCAGTTTGGAATCTAAATAAATGCCCAAAAATTTTATAGATTCATGTAAACCATCTCTTAGGCTAAACATTATTTGTTCGGTTTTGTCCTTATTTACTAGTAACTGTTTTTTGAGAAACATAATAATACTTCATGTGATACTTGATTAGAGTGTAGCCTTAAATCATCAAGATTGCAATTTGACGTAAGAAAAGTTGAGTCATCTGCATACAGTATTGTTTTGCTGTTATATTATTTGGAAGATCGTTTAACATTATTGAAAACAAAAATGGGCCTAAAATTGACCCTTGAGGAACACCAAATTTTATAGGTGACGGTCTCGACCTTAATCCATTTGTTTCAACAATGAAGAAACGTCCAGTTATAAAGGATTCTAGAAGTCTTAGTTCATTACCAGTTATTCCATAGTAACGCAATTTTCTTATTAATAGATCATGCGATATACAGTCAAAGGCTTTACTGAGATCGAACAGCATTATCTCAGAGTAAGAGTTATTTTCAAAGACCTCATAGACATTATTCAATAGACTATGTATCGCATTATTGGTTGAACTTTTAGGACGGAATCCAAATTGGCATGGAGTTAATAAATGATTGCAAATAAAATAATCATACAACTGAGTTAAAATAATACCTTCAAAAATCTTACTCATGATTGGTACAATAGCTATAGGCCTATAACTACTGGGGCTGTCTCTTTTCCCTTTCTTATAGATGGGAATTGTTTTGGCAGTCTTAAGGTAATCAGGAAAATATCCAGATGCAAGACAATAATTATTGTTGATGCATGAAGTGAGTGGTTTACATATATATGGAGCAATTGCTTTAATTGTAGGCTACTGTTACTAATACCATATATATATATCCTTACTAGTGAAATTTTTGAAATTATTCACCACCCGTAAAACGTCGTATTCTGAAATCTGTTTCCATTTAAAACTGATATCATTTGGAATTATTTTGTTTTCCTCAGATGTGACTAAATACTCCATAAATTGATTTGTAGTTTCTTCATTAACCTGTTGGACGACATTCGAAAATTATGATCTAAAATCTTCCGCTTGTATTGGGATATTACAATTTGGAGTTTTAATCTCCTTATTGACAATGTGCCATGCTGCATTATATTTATTATCAGAAGTTTCAATTAGTTTGGCATTATGTTCCAATTTGGATTTTTTCAGATCACTTCTGTATTCTCTTCTGAGATCTTTGTACACTTTCAGTACGTTACTGGATCCTGTTACCTTGTGGATAGTGTTTAATGCTAAAATCTGTTTTCTCTTATAGTCTAAAGCATTACTATACCAAGCAGGTCTACCCTTATTTTGAGAATTTCTGTTATGATCAAATATTACTTTTTTAAATGGAAAACACACATCAAATAGATTTATGTATCGCATAAATCTTACTTGCTTCCCCTACATCTCCTATCACGGCTTTGTACTTGCTCAGTTACGAAAATTACAATTGTACCGTAGTAAAATTACTTTATTAATTTAGTAGGGCATTCTGAATTCTCCCAAAATTCTAGTTCAGTGGCAGTTAGGTTATGAACAGTGATATTAATTTAGG
The DNA here is from genome assembly GCA_964059195.1 of Ectobius pallidus. NCBI lineage: Eukaryota > Metazoa > Arthropoda > Insecta > Blattodea > Ectobiidae > Ectobius > Ectobius pallidus. Next base: position 54,644,633 of record CAXKWD010000007.1, on the reverse strand, counting down.
AGGGCATTCTGAATTTTGTATTAGACTTGAATAGCCTGCCGGTTCCTTCCCCTCGCTTCCGAGCCTGCATACGCACCTATTGTACCATGGCTTCCTTGAAAGTCGTAATGCTGTTTTATGAAAGGTGTGGAAGGGTAAAAAGTTTCTGTATTTAGTTAAATAATAATAGGTAAATTCTAGGTCAGTGACAGGTTTTGTTAGGTTAGTTTAGGAGCAATATACTGATTAGCCCGATGTTTATTATGTCTTACATTGAATCTCTTCTGCGATGAAACCCTAAACCCCGCCTTCCGAGGCGGGTCACATTAGACAGTTCATGGGAGGAGCCTAGTGTGCAGCAGAAAACTATTTTTTCCCCAAAAGGATTTCTGCTTCTATTTTTAAAAAAATAGCAATTTTTCTTCAAGACTATTTTAGATTAACTGATCAATTCGTGTCACCGTTATACGACAGGACAATGCAGTTAAAATAAAGGCAAAAGACAAATATAAGGCGCAGTTTAAGCTCCTCCCACTCGATATTCACATTTTGTTTCTCAGCGAAGCATGGCAACAAACTATCCTTGTATATTGTCGCCGACACTCCCGACCATACCAAATATTAAAAATGCGAGAGTGCCCCTTGTACCAAATATTAAAACTGCGCGAGTGCCCCTTGTACCTAATATTACAAATTCAAAGGTGCCCCTTGTACCAAATATTAAAAGTTTGAGAGTACCCACAGGTTTGCCTTGTACCCAATGGTTTGTCAGCCTGCTTATCCTCGAAGAATTCGCTAGATCATGGATTTCAAGAGTATGAATAAATTTGACCTACTACAAACTGATGACGTGTGTGATGAAGACCAAGTAAATAACCTAATCCCTATTAGATCTTATAAATCCAAATCAACTGGAAAGAGGAAAATCAAAATATTTGGAGATAGCCATGGACGCAGTTTATCGTATATTGTTAATGCGTCCTGCTTGAAAACTGAATTCTTTACTAATGCAACAGTGAAACCTAGTGCTAAATTCGAACAGGTGACTTTGGAAATAGAAAAAGACTGTGCTAGTTTGACTAAAAAAGACTTGGTTATTTTAGTTGGTGGAGCTAATGATGTATTTAGAAATGAGATTGATGAAGCAGTTAAGACGCTCAAGAAAACGCTAAGTCAACTAACCTATACTAATGTGTTAGTATTGTAGTTGGAATACCACAACGTCATGATTTAAATGACTGGTCTATCGTAAATAAAGAAAAAGATGTAGCTAACAAAAGGTACAGTGGTATTTGTAAACACTTTAAAAATGTTACCTTTCTAAATGTATCTCTAACTCTGGTAGAAATCTGTTTACCAACCATGGACTACATTTTAACTTAGCAGGTAAGAAACAATTAGCACATGTAATATGCAAAATAGTACAGGATAAAGCAACCACAACAAAGTTGAAAGTAGTAACGGACATACACAAAACTAAATGGTCATCAAAAGTGATAGCCTACACACTTTATTATCAGATCATAATAGTATTCTATTAAGTTTCAATGTGAATTCAGGTATAAATCATGATTATAATGTCAGTGCACCAAAACAGTTACTAAGATTAGTCAATGATGATAATGTTAAAATGTTTATCAGTATGTTAAGAGAAATGAATTGGTTAGGGGTATATAGTCCAAAAAATATAGATGATAAATTTAAAGATTTTCATGACTTGTTTATGTGGGCGGTCAATGGTGCCTTTCCACTAATTACTTCAAGAAATAAAAAAACTAAATCTGATAATAAATGGTACAATAATGAACTACATAAACTTAAAGAACAATGTGATAAGATATACGACTTAAGTAAGATTTTCAATAACAATCAGTTAAGAGATAAATACAAAGCTTTGAAAAAAATTACAAGCAACCAATCAAAAATGCAAAAATACAGTATTTTAATGGACTAAGTTAGTTAAAAACTAAAAAAAAATAAAAGTAAAACGATATGGCAGATCACCAATAAACTTATAAATAATAACTGTAAAGCACAAGTCTTGCCTAGTGAAATAACACCTGATAAGTTTAACAATTTTTTCATAGACCATGGAAATAAAGTCAGTAGTAACTTAGTATTCCTATCAGCAATCATGATTGCACTTTCTATATTAATAAGTATCCTAGACCAGAAAAAAGTTTTGTATTTCAAAAAGTCAGTGTGGAAAACAGTGGCGGCCTCTGATCATGTTGCAGTGTTGCACAATGACCAGTTTTGAATGTAAAGAATATTTAGACTTTTTATTACTTCCAAATCGTCTTTGTCATAGGTTCTTATTGACTGGAAACATGCCTCCATGAATTTTAGCTATTTAAAATCATTTAAACATGTAAATGCGCGGAGGTCGTGGCTTTGGAAATGCGACGACTTGCTGCCTCATCTTGCCGGCTAGTAACGGGTGCGTAACCCGCCCTGGGTTTAAACGTTTTAGTCGTCGCTTGTAGTTCTGCAACAAGGTGCTTGTCTTCTCTGTCGCGTCGGCTGCTCTGAAAGCAAGGTTTCCCTTGTCCAAGCGCGCGAACTATGAAGTCCCTCACACAGATGCCAATTGCCAATGTAATCACTTTGCTCCTGTGACTTTTTGTTGTATCTCCATCGGTTATGCCTTAGATAGAGTTACATATTTTTATTTTAACTAAATTGTGTACACATTAAGTAACTTAATTTTTTTTACGATTTATAGAACAGCTAAAATCATAATATGTAGCAGAAATATTGACACATTCAACTTTCATAAGTATGCCGAATTTGGTGTTTCTAGCTGTCCTACAAGTGTGGAAAACTGTTTAGTCTAACGTCATTCACATCTAGCACAGTCTAAATCACCCATTCACTGACATTAATGTTTAGCCACTTCCCCATGAGCTAGAAACTTGACATTTGGCAGGCTTATAGCTTTAGCCTATAATCGATGGAAAAATTCCAAAAGCTTCACAATTTTAATTTTAACCACCCAAAAAACTTCTAAAATTTTTACTGGCATTAATGTTTACAAACTTCTAGGTGACAAACTTATAGCTTTTAGCGTGTAACCGACGAGAAAATTCCAAAAACTTCAAATTTTTAAATTTTTACACCAGAAAACCCTTAAAGTCGTTCTGCACTCCTTTTAAAAGGTTTAGTATGGCTAAACAGTAATTATGGGCTACGGCAGTCTAAATACAAAGACTCTACTTTCGTTACAGTGTCAGTTCATAAAAAAAAATTTTTTTCTGAAAAATCACAGAGCCCCAAATGAGCGAAGCGAGTATTTATATATTATCAGGTTGCAAGTAATCTTAGTATGTATTTGTATGCATCTAATTCTAATAAAAGAGTGCAACACCCTGTACGATCCGCTGGTGGAAAACATGTTTACTAAAATTAATCAATGAAATAATAGTAAATGTTTAGACATATATGGCATCAGCCCTTCATTATGAAGATCTATGCTTTTTTCATTAGTGAAGTATTAACTTATATTTTTAACGAATGCTTAATAAATGGCTGTGCTTTTCCTAATAAGCTAAAAAATATCAAAGTCGTCCCAGTGTACAAAAAAGGTGATAGAAAGTTAGAAAACAATTATAGACCGATATCTATAGTACCTGTTATCTCTAAAGTCTTTGAAACGTTACTTCATGGCCAAATATCAAACCATTTTGTGAAATCAAGCATATTTACAGATAAACAATATGGCTATAGACCTCATAGGAGTACGACTAATGATGTTATCAAGCTTGTTGATCATGTAGTCAATGACTTAGAAAAAGGTAAGTTTCAGGTCTTTTGATATGTCAAAAGCCTTCGACACTGTCAATCATAGTAGGCCTACATTAAGTAAAAAACTTTTTTATTATGGATTTGATAAAAATTCAATTAAACTTTTTATTTCCTATTTGTCAAAAAGAATACAATTTGTTTTTAAGAACGGAACTTATTCTAAAGGCAGGTTAGTTGAGTATGGGGTTCCTCAAGGGTCTATTCTTGGACCTATACTCTTTAACATATATATCAATGACTTACCTGTAAATATTGATAGCGCAGGAACAAATGGATTACTGTTTGCAGACGATTTAGGTCTTAAAGTAAGCTGTAAAACTAAAGAAGGAATACCAGACAAGTTAGACTCTAGTTTAATTTTATTACAAGACTGGTGTGCTGCTAATAATTTGTCCCTCAATACAAATAAAATTTGTGATATATCTTTTAGTTATAGCAGAAGTAACTCAAATCCAATAAACCATAATAATACTCTAAAATTTCTAGGAATATGTTTGGATTCAAACTTATCATGGAATTTCCATATTGATTTTATTATTAAGAAAATGGCAAAGAGACTTTATGTGTTAAGAAGACTAAGTGGTACAGTTGACAAAAATATACTGCTCACTGTTTATTTTTCTCAAATACAAAGTGTACTGTCTTATGGTATTACCCTTTGGGGTTCAAGTAGCTATTGTAAAAAAATATTTATTTTACAAAAAAGGGCAATTAGAATACTCTGCAAAGCCTAGTGTTGTTATTTTTCCGGAAAAATATTTTTTGGAAAAATTTCCGGGAAAATTTCTGGAAAAATTGGAAAAATAAGGAAAAATTGGAATAAATAAATAAATAAAACACCACCAATAATAGAAAAAGATATAAAAGTGTATTTTCACTCAATATAAATTTTCACTGATTAAATGCAATAATTATTATCGGTGAATTACTACCAAGCTAACTTTAGATATGCAAATTCGATACTGAGGCATTCAGAGGATGGCTAGAAGATAACAGAATAAAAACATGCGATATTTACCCAAAAGCCAAAACTGAAGATGGAATGTAAGTTAAAATATCATTTACACAATTCCAATAGGTTGACATCATGTAAATGCCTAGAACTGGAAAGAGTACATGAAATAAAGTATTTAGGTCTAACAGTTGGCAGTAAATTAAAATGGAAAAAACACATTAATATATTACTAAAGAAGTTAAGTTTGATATAATTAACTAGTTCACGTCTACAAGTTGAGCTCACAGTCAGATAACTAAGAGAAATGTTATTTATAATGTCATATTGTAGGCCTAATGTTACATGTTGTTACACTGTTATATTATATACTTATAGTTATGGACGTAAGGTAAATAGCTCAGCTTGGTATGCACTTTTTTCTTCATCTAAAGTTCTTCTGAATAACTAGAAGTGTCATGGACAGAGTATTCACTTTGTTCTGTGTCACTTGAATCGCTTCCAGACTCAGTTTCGTCTTCTTCTTCAGCACCAGGTGCCCCACACAACACTTTTTTCAGATGCCCTGGTTTGTCATAAGTTACATTACTTTTTTCATTTTGATGTTTTAAATTTGTTTCTGTTGCCTGACTTGTCTCACTTGGCCCACTTGGTTGTAGTGTCTCACTTGGCCCACTTGGTTGTAGCGTCTCCCTCCACGCTTGCTTTATTGACGTTTGTTGCTTAATAAGTTTAAGATTATGTGCTATGAACACAAGATCGCCTGCTCTTTTATTGGTCAATCTGTTTCTTTTAGCTGTATGAATATTTCCATATGTGCTAAAGCTGCGTTCTGTTGCAGCACTTGTTGCGGGTAAGGACAGGATTGATGCAGCAATGCTAGACAGGGCTGAGGAAGAGCAAATTCCTTTCCACCATACCCTTGGGACAATTTTTCCAACACACTTCCATACAAATGGTTTTGCCCATAGCCCTTCCTTTGTTTGATAATGAGCCAAGTCAGCTAACACATCAGAACTGGCGTGTCCAGTGTGTTCAGATAACATATCTATGTACTCAGAGGCTTCAACAATATCCTCTGGACTCAGATGACTTCCCTGGAAATTTGGATCCAGCAAGTTAGCAGCCAAATGACACTTGTGGAGTGAGAACTCTTTTCTAGCCTCAAGGAAAGCCATGACTTTTTCTTCTTCTGCACGAGTTAAAGGTGCCAAAGGTACTTCTGTTTGTAAGTGTTTTTTTCAATTCTGTAAAGATGTGTGGTACCAAAGAGAGCAATAGAATGTCACCTTCAATTTTTGTAATCCAAATTGCAATTGGCTCCAGCAGATCTTTTAACTTGCATACTCTCATCCAAAAAACATCATTATTGAGCATCGTTGTTTTCATGTCGTTAGGCAGTACATCAGACAATTCCTCAGAAACAGCAAGGGCTTGAATACAGAACTTGTTTTTCAGCAAACTATCAAGACACTTAACAAATGATCCCCAACGTGTTTTTACAGGGAGTGTGAGGCCAATTTCAACTCTTTTCTCTCTTTGTATATTTAAGAAATGGGCACTGATTACCTGACTTCCTTTGATGAACTTAATTAATGATACTACTCTACTCTCAATTTGCAATACTGACTGCAACTTCATTATATCAAACATGAGCAAATTTAAAGAATGAGCAAAGCACCCATAGAGTGCTACATGAGGAAAAATGTCTGAAAGTAATTTCCAAGCTTTTTTCATGTTATTAGCATTGTCAGTCACTACTGATAAAACTTTGTTTGGTCCTACTTCTTCCATAACACATTTAATTACTTCTGCTATGTATTCACCTGTATGCCGCTCTGTTTTGGTGGGGAGTATTTTGTAAAGCACTGGTGTTGGAGTAGTGAGAATAAAATTGATGATGGCTTGATTTCTGTAAAAAGATAAATATAGATATTTATGACCAAGTTCAAACAAATGTGTAACAATTAAGTAAGGCTCAAAGGGTGGCAGAACACAACTAATATTTTTTGTTACATTTTATAAGACTGGAAATATTAGAACAAGTTTTTAAAACTCAAACTTGGCTTTATGTAAAACTCTCAAGGCAGTCTTCCTCTGTGCAGTAATTGGCAGATATACCTCCCTCTAGAGTCTAGGCTCTCGGGCCTAGGCTACTGAAGAGTGAAGAACATGTGGTCCCCATTCCCAATACAAAATTTCATTTGCATTTTATAAATTTTTTTTTAAACACCCACAACAGGTAAAATATCAAGTTCTGTACTTTAGTCATCCGAAAGGAAGATAAAATACATTTCTGTCATTAGTACTTTAAATTATTAGATAATTAAAAGGACAGCACCACCGACAGGTGACAAAGAAGAGGTCGACTACAACATTCCTGAGGAATGGATTCGAGAACATGGGAGGAGTACTTTGTTTTGTGATGACACGGCCAGAGGGCAGCATGGGTTTTCTACAGTCTCGTCCCCCCTTGGCAGTTCAGGCTGAGGTAGTAACCTGAGGAAGGCCAGACGGATGTGGCTGAAACGTTGTTTTAGATGATTTAATTTTATCCACTGTAAGTAAAGTTTTTTATCGTCTGAGTTTTTAGATTACAGTATTAATCAGTGGAAAAGGACTAATGAACTTATTACACTCAAAGAACGTAGTCCAACAGTTTTTGGACGGGAGAAGAAGAATATCCATGCTGCTAACGAGAATTGGTTTTTTACGTACCTGTTACGAGAGGGGCGTGGTTCCGAATTTCCTAAAATGGAACTTTGTACCTTTAACTACGAAAACTGCATATTTTAAACAAAAAGCCCAACTTCGGATGTTGAGAGAATGTATCGATGAGGCTTACTGCGATCTTGATAAGGCTAATCTACAGGTATATGAGGCACATTTCCAAGTAACTAAAGTAATAAAAAAGGAAAGGTTGTATGAAGTTATCCAAAGGCATCATCACCTGGTATCTGCGCATTTGGAGGATCTGAAAAAGAAGATTGCTGTGAAGTATAGGAAATATGGTCTTGAAAGAGGGCGTGGGAATGAGAAGCCAGACGCCGTGATAGATAATTATGTAAACATTTCTAGTATGGAGGTCCCTAATGAAGTGGCTAGTGTGTTCAAACGAGGTTTTAAATTTGCTCCTAGAATGTGTGGTTTTAAAGCGGAGGATTTCTTGGTACCGGCTATACGTGGGTCCAGAATGCTGTCTGATGCTGATGAGAAAAGAAAGTTTGTGCAGGAAGTGTCTTTGGCAATAGAGGAAGTGAATGAAAAAGTGGGGGAGAGTAAGGGGGGTTTTGGAATGAAAAAGGACATAGACAATGCCAGGAGGTGGTTAAGGGACAACAAAATTTTAGTAGTAAAAAGTGATAAAGAAAACTGCCCAGTGTTCATTAATTCTGATACATATGTTGAAAAGATGAATAACTGTTTTAAACCACCGGATTTCTCGGTTTTAGAGACTAACCCCATTGCTAATATTAAACGTGAGGTATCAAAAGTGATTAACAGCAGTATCACCATTAGTGAGAACACCAAAAAAGGACTAGTTAACAGCAAGGCTCAGTTACCTACGTGTTTCGGTTTGCCAAAAACCCATAAGGATGGTATTCCGTTGCGACCTATCGTACCCATGTATTCCCACCCAGCTTTTGGTCTAGCCAAATTGTTAGTGGAAAGGCTTACGGGTATAAAAAAGAGAACTAAATACTCTATTGGTAATTCCTTTGAAGCCAAGGATTTATTGGAAGGGGTTAAGTGTGAAAAAGGGTTCAGTATGTTTAGCCTGGATGTCATGTCTTTGTACCCGAGTGTGCCAAGATTTTTGGCTGGTGAATATCTCTTCAGGTGGCTTCTGGAAATGGGAATTGATAGTGTGGTGGCAAACGAATACTGTAGGTGGTACAGGGTATGCACTGATTATAACGTTTTTCAATTTAATGGAACCATATTTAAACAAAATGAGGGTTTGGCTATGGGGAATCCAGTTTCTGGTTTTATTTCTGACGTGGTATTGTATTTTATGGAAAGGACTATCATAGATAGGAATTTGGACAATATTGTATTATATATGAGGTATGTGGACGATGTATTCGTTTTGGTTAGGAACGATATTTCTGAGAAATTGGTACAAGATTTCAATGCTTGTCATGATAGAATTAAGTTCACCATTGAAAAACCTAACAATGATACTTTGAACTATTTAGACCTGAAGATTACCCTTGACCATCCGAAAGTTAGGTTAGGTGTGTATAGAAAACCGGGAAAGGGAGATTTATATATTCATAACAGTTCATCGCATCACCAAAGGGTTAAAGACAACGTGTGGCGTAACTTTGTGGGCAGAGCCTTTGCTTTGTGTAATAATTCGGGAGATTTGAGTAGTGAGAAAGAAAAAATATTCAGCTTGGCAAAAAGGAATGGTTATTGTGAAAGGAAGATTGAGAATATATGGAACGAGGTGAAAAGTCGGAAGGGTCTAAAGAAGAATAAGAGTAAGAACAATGACACTAAATATGTAGGTATGGTTTACAACCCGACCGTGGGGGAGCGTTTTGGTAAAGTTTTCCGAAAATATGACCTTGTTCCTGCATACAGTGTAGATAGAACTATTGAAGGAATATTTTCGGATTTTAAAAGAATTGGGAAGGAAAAGAAAGATAAAATGGAGTGTGCGGGGGTGTACTCAATCTCTTGTAAGGACTGTGAAGGGGTATACATCGGGGAGACGGGAAGGACATTTCATACAAGACTTAAGGAGCATAGAAGAGATGTTAGGTATGGGAGGACAAATACGGGACTTAGTCAACACATGGCCGATAAAAAGCATGATATTGGTGATTTGGAGATTGTGAGGGTGGAATATGGTTTGGAGAAGAGAAAGATTTGTGAGGCGTGGAATATTATCAATAACCAAGGGCCTAGTCTAAATAGATATGAAGGAGACCTAGGTGATGAGTGGATGGATTTGTTAAGAAGGCTAAAGAAAAAGAAAAGTAAAAATTGTGAGTTCAAATTTCCCGCGCCACCGACAGGTGACAAAGAAGAGGTCGACTACAACATTCCTGAGGAATGGATTCGAGAACATGGGAGGAGTACTTTGTTTTGTGATGACACGGCCAGAGGGCAGCATGGGTTTTCTACAGTCTCGTCCCCCCTTGGCAGTTCAGGCTGAGGTAGTAACCTGAGGAAGGCCAGACGGATGTGGCTGAAACGTTGTTTTAGATGATTTAATTTTATCCACTGTAAGTAAAGTTTTTTATCGTCTGAGTTTTTAGATTACAGAATTAAAAGGAATTACTATTATTAAAACTAGTGATTACTCTCCCACGTGGCGATTTTGGCCACAAGAAATAGCATTGCCATAAAACCCAATGCTCAGTTCTAAGGTTTAAAAACAGCTTAAGCCCTATTCTATTAATTAACAATACAATTAAATGACAATGCTGAAAATGAGTGAAATAAAATCTTACCTTATGTTACTCCAACCATCACATTGTAGGGACAAGCAAGATGCTTCGGCCACTTTTGTTTCAACATTGGATTTAACAGTTTCATACTCATTCTGCAGAAGTTTGCCTGACAGTTGCGCTCGTGATGGTAATTTAAATGCAGGTCGTATTCTTTGAAAAGCTTCCTGCCAATACGGATTTTCAGTAACACTAAAAGATGTACCAGTTGCAAAAATTGCTCTTGCCAAGGAAAGTGTGGCTTGTTCCTATAGAAAAAAGAAAGACATAAGTGGATAAATTGACTTAAGTAAAGTAAATGATTCAAGTATATTATTATAAATTGTTAAACTAACCTGTTCATGTGGAGCCATGTTATCAACAAATTGTCTGATGTCAGCAGTGCAGCCAGCACCATAAGCTGATGAACTTCTCAATTCCGACGTAGTTGAAATATCTCTCAAAAGTGGAGATGGTAATCGTGTAGCCCTTGGTGTTGTAACTTTACTTGTCTCAGACTCGCTTGTATGCGGAGATTGTGGCACTTGCTGCACATTGAACACTTGTCCTACAATGGTAGGTTTAGAAAAAGACTGTACAGGATATACTGAAGCGATTTCAGCACGAAATTTGTTACGTATTTCTTTAGGGCATTTTATACACTAAGCCACATGATGTAGCCTACCATCCTTGTTGCATTGTTCGCGTATTTCTTTCCACAAAATTTACATGTACCAACTTTTTTGCCGGATTCAGTATCAATATGATAATAATTCCAAATGGTGTATGTGGTCTTTCCCATTTTCAGGTGTCAAGCCCTCTCTTCTTAGACAAAAAATATAATATAGAAACACACTGCTGCCCACAAACCCAATGCTCTACTCTGTGTAAATTTATATAACTATATTGATTTGATATAATTTGAATAATGCACACAAAATAATGCTGTAGCCACTGCTGCTGCCTGCTATGTAGGTTCAACGAGCTTGTGAGGTCTCCAGGTCCTGACTGCTCAATCTTAATCTAGATGATGCAATGAGGAAGGGGATTTCCCTTTCTGAAATGAAGAAGGGGATTTCCCCTTTCCCCTTCCCACTAGATGATGAAATGAGGAAGGGATTTCCCCTTCCCACTAGATGATGAAATGAGGAAGGGGATTTCCCTTTCTGAAATAAGGAAGGGGATTTGCTACTCTCAATAGATGATGAAATGAGGAAGGGCCCTTTCTGAAATAAGGAATGGGATTTCCCTTTCTCAAATAAGTGGTTCAGGTTAGGTGGCACCAGGCCTTTAGCTTGAAATATATAAATATATATAAAGGAGAGGAAAGTGCTAAAGAACTTACCAATTGGCAGGAGAAGCTCTGGTCACTTAGTAACACACCTAAATAAAACATTAAAGTTGAAAATTTCCGGACAAACTCTGTCCTTTGTCAATCACTTCATTCTCCAAGTGATTGACAAAGGACAAAGTTTGTCCAAAAATTTTCAACTTTAATGTTTTATTTATGTGTGTTTGTATCAGACCAGAGCCAGCACCAATTGAAGACCAGCCTGCCAATTGGTAAGTGCTCTGGCACTTTCTTCTCCTTTTTTATATATATTCCTTTCTCAAATATGCAATTGGATTTCCCTGTCTCAAATAAGAAAGGGATTTCACTTTCTCAAATAAGCAATTTGGCTGCCTGGGGCTTGGAAACATACACACACTTAAAAAAAGCACTTAATCATATTTTTCCTATTTTTCCATATTTTTCCGGAAAAATTTCCAATTTTTACGTTGAAAATTTTCCGACTCACATCACTATCAAAGCCCCACATCGACTCACTTGTAAACCATTATTTGCTGATTTAGGTGTATTAACTTTATATTCCCTTTATGTATTACATTTACTCTGTTTTGTCCATGGTCATTTTGAACATTTTCAAACCAATGCAGATATTCACTTACATGACACTAGAAATAAAAACTCTATAAGGATACAACAATACCAATTTAGTAGTTCACAAAAAAAACTGGTTTTATGTATAACTAAGTTGTACAATACAGTAGGCCTACCTACCAAAATCAAATCTTTGTCACACACCAATTTTAAATGTAAAATCAAGCATATATTGATTAAAGAATGTTTGTATAACGTTAATGATTTTTTTAGCATTAAATTGGAATTTTATTTGTAATTTATGTGATTTAAATCAACAGTTAATATGTTGTAGGTGTTTTAATTAACAATTGGATATATATTATGTTGAATGCTATAAAGATATTAGTAGGCTAGGCTATAACCATGACGACTGTCTGTGCATGTATTTATATGCTTATGACAATAAAGATTCTTATTCTTATAAGAATGTGCTTCGCTGGGGGTGGGAAAGGGCGGGATAAATCTCATGCGACGCTGCACCTTATATTTGGTTTTTCCCAAAATAAACACATAAGTTACAACATAACTTAAGCTGCTTATTGACTTACAACCAATTTTATTTTATAATAATTTTAGGAGATAAAATATAAAACCTGGTCTGCTAGGCCGCCTTGGGGGGGGGGGGGGCTGCCCCTCCCTCTCGTCGGGCCTGAATAAAATGGATCGGTTTGTGGTTGTAGTAGTTCTAGTTGTAATATTAATAGCAAGTCAGCTAATACATTTTCACTTTGGCTACTTTTCACACACTCCTTCATGTATTTATATTACTTAGTTATTTGGTTAATTGGTTGATTTACATTAGTTCATCTAGGTTAATTAATACTGGTCACTTATTGTCTTCATTAGCTTTTTTCTAAACTCATTTAAGTTTACTGATGTTGAAGTTTGGATGTCATTGTTCAATTTGCTGTATTTAGATACGCTTTCATAAAATATCGATTTAACTCTTGTTACATTACTAAGGCTTAGATAGTAGTTTGATGCACTCCTTGTATTAAATTCATGAATATCCAAGTTTCTTTTCAGCCAATTATGTAAATTTCCTTGTAATAATCCATTCTCAATTTTGTAAATGAAAGTCATCGCATCAAAGTGAATTTGATCTTTGAAGAGAATCATATTGAGGGTCATTCCATGTCAAATCAACTAACAGTCTAAACCTTGACCTCTCAGATTTGTGTGATTTTTTTTCCAGGTATTGTACTCCCCAAAACTAGTTTAAATTTAAAATTTAAAAATTTTCTGACTTTTGGTTTGTGAGTTACAAGGGTTGAAATATCCAAAAAACTATGGTTTTCTATTGCTTTAAGATTATTATAAAATGCTATAGCTCAAAAACCATACCACCTAGAGAGCTCAAACTTGCACCATTGTTTTCCTCTGAAAATTCCCTTTAATTTGATGTATCACAGAGCTATGTTTCTTAATTTTTGAAATGTTAAAAAAGTTCCCAAAAAACGTTTTTTGAAATTTCAAAAATAAGTACCCTCGGATTTTTTTGGAAAAATTATATGTGTTGTCCATTCTAATTGACTACATGCATGCAAAATTTCAAGATGGGATCTCAATGGGTTCTTGTTTAAAAAAATATTTGACTTACCAGAATACAGAATAATTGGTTTAATGCCAATGGACTGGGGCTGAACCTGAGTAAAACCCAGACTATTGTATTTAGTCTCAGAAACACCGAAGTAATTTCGAAACCTGTAAACTTATTGGGGTTTTGGATGGACAGTAAGTTGGATTGGCATTGCCACATTGAACATATTTGCAGTAAGCTGTCTAAGGTAATTTATCTATTGAGAAGACTCAAACAGCTTCTTCCACCTAGCACATTATTACATGCTTACTTTGCTTTTTTTCACTCTCATCTAAATTATGGGGTAATTCTGTGGGGAAATAGTACGGGTGCAAAAAATGTATTTCTTCTTCAAAAGAAGGCAGCAAGGATTATCACTGGATCTGGCCCTACGGAGCACTGTAAACCAATTTTTAAGAATCTGAATGTTTTGACTCTTTCTTCAATCTATGTATATTCTTGTATCATATGGGTTCATAGTGCTGTGGATGTGCAAACTACTAGGAAGGATATTCACTTTCATTATACCAGAGGAAACAATCTTCTAGAGATTCCCAGGTATCGACTGAAGAAAACTACAGAGAGTCATATAGTCTTAAGTACCAAATTTTTTAATAAGTTACCTGATGAATTAAAAAGAATTAGAAGCATTGACACTTTCAGGAAAAGACTAAAAGTATTACTATTAAATAAGAATTGGTACACTGTGCAAGAATATTTGGATGAAAGTTTTATTTGAATTTGTATGTTATTTTATTATTTTTTGACGAAGCCTATTGCATGTTATATTGCTGTAAGGTGTGATTATTAAACATTAAACATTAAACATTAAACATGCTAGTGAAGTATATAGTGGACTACTTCTAGGCTGACTCTGTAAAAGACTTCTACAATTCTGACGACATTAGTAGAATGATGCCAGGGAAAAAAGATTGTGTGACCATAAGAAATAAAGATGGAAAGATCCAGGTACAAAAGAGACTAGTGTTGGCAAATTTGCAAGAAATATACCAATTATTTAAGGAAAAATTCCCAGCAAACAAAATTTGTTTTTCAAAGTTTTGCGACCTGAGGACGAAGAACTGTATCCTGGCTGGAAAAAGTGGCACACATAATGTCTGTGTGTGTATCTTATACCAAATCATTAAGCTAATGATGTACAGTGCAAAAATGCAAAATTTTGTATTAGATGGGGATGACACTGCTTTGAAATCTTATCACTCCTATCTGGTCAAGATGATGTGCAATCCACCATCTCAACATTGTTTTATGAATGCTTGTAAAGAATGCCCTGGTGTTCCTAGACTTCAAGAATTATTGGGTACAAAGTTCAATGAAAAAAATGATTGATGAAGTTTCCTACAAAAAGTGGGTAACTGTAGATAGGTGTGTGATGGAAACTGTAGTAAAGTGTTCCGATGACTTTATTGATGAGTTTTTGGACACACTAACAAAGCTCAAAACTCATTCATTTATAGCTAGCCAGCAGAAAGAATACTAAAGCGAAATCAAGGAAAATTTAACTGAAGGCCATGTAGTAGTCAACTGTGATTTTGCGGAAAACTACTCTTTCGTCATACAAGCTAAAATATAATCATTCCACTGGACTACCAGCCAAGCTACACTGCATCCTTTCATCATATATATTGCAAATGGGAGGGGAAACTATACTGCCTGCAGTATTTTTTTTTTATATCAGATTGCCTGGAACTTAATACAGTCGCTTTCTATGTATCCAGAAAAAACTGCTAGAAATCTTAAAGCAAACCTTGCCTTTTGCACTTAAAAAGATTACTTACTTTTCTGATGGGAGCGCTGCCCAGTATAAGAATAAGAAAAACTACCTTAATTTATGCTTGCATAAAACAGATTTTGAAGTTGAGGCAGAGTGGGAATTCTTTGGAACATCCCATGGCAAGAGTGCATGTGATGGCCTTGGCGGGACTGTTAAGCGGCTAGCTGCTAAAGCCAGCTTACAATGGCCATATGACCAACAAATTTTAACACCCAAAGAACTTTATGAATTTGCCTTGGAAAATATAAAAAACATTGACTTTGAATATTACACAACAGAAGACTACTGTTGTCAAGGAATTTTTAATAACTCACACCTTCTACAATTTGGAGGAATATTTCCAGCTTGGATAAATTTGACAGCTTGCAGTTTCTGTAGACCTATATTATTGTTATAACATGCATGTATTTTTTGATCTGACGTGTTCTATATCCTTGAGCCCCGCTCAACACAGGATCTACAGGACGAGCTATCTACATCTACATCTACATCAATGATTACTTTCTCGGCTCAGTGAATCAAAAGCAATTGTGGTAACACAAAAGTTTCACTCATATAAACCCCACACAGAGAGTCAAATTACTGTCAACTTATCATTTCAGCCTTGATTAATCTCTTGAATGTGTGACAACAGTGAACCAAATAACACCATCAGATTTGGAAAACATTGCTGCTGGTTTTGTGACAGTAGCTTATGATGACTCTTGGTGGCTGGAATGCAATGAAGAAAAACACAATGGCATGTATGGAATATATTTTTTACACCCAAAAGGTCCAGCCCATTTTTTTGTTATCCACAACCAAGAGATTTATTAGATGTTCCAGGAAACACTCTTTTGCAAACAGTGGATCCAACTACAGCAACGGGAAGAACATACACTCTTAAGTGCTGAAGAAATAAAGCTGTCCTCTCTTGCTTTGGAAAAATATTTTAAAAAATATCAAAAAGAAACATTTAAATTGTGTTACCCTCAGTGAAAATTTTTAAAGTGTACAAATACTATTAACTATGTATGGTAAATACCTAATATTCTAAGAAATACAGTTCTATCCATGCAAATATCAACAAGTTAAACTTTTTCACAAGGTGAAACAACTTTTACCCATTTATTTTATATGGGACTCTTTGTAAATGATTAGGCTACAAATAATACTGGAAAACAAAGCAAAAGATAACCTCTACCATTTATAACTATATGAGTTGATATTACTAAGAGTTTTGGATGATTCAAGGCGAGTGGCTTTGCTCAAAATTTCACTATTAGCATGTTGTATATAAATTAACATTTATTCTTCCTTCTTATGTATAGGCCTAGTTACAGGTATCATGAAAATTAAATTAAAAACAACACTACACATCATTTAATTAACAAACAATAAGAGGGAAATGTTACATATGAACGCTATCTAAATAATTTAGGTTTGGTAGAATTAGCCTATGTACCTTCATAGCCTAGAAATAGTCCGCTATACACCTCACTATCATGTATTCTGGTAGTAAAATATTGTTTTAAAATAAGAACCCGTTGAGATCCCATCTTGAAATTTTGCATGCATGTAGTCAATTAGAGTGGACAACACATATAATTTTTCCAAAAAAATCCGAGGGTACTACGTATTTTTGAAATGTCAAAAAAGTTTTTTGGGAACTTTTTTATCATTTCAAAAATTAAGAAACATAGCTCTCTGATACATCAAATTAAAGGAAATTTTCAGAGGAAAAAAATGGTGCAAGTTTGAGCTCTCTAGGTGGTATAGTTTTTGAGCTATAGCATTTTATAATAATCTTGAAGTGATAGAAAACCGTAGTTTTTTGGACTTTTAAAGCCTTGTAACTCACAAACGAAAAGTCAGAAAAATTTGAAATTTGAAATTTAAACTAGATTTAGGGGGTACAATACCTGAAAAAAAAATCATACAAATCTGAGAGGTCAAGGTTCAAATCTCATAGTAGAATTGGTTGATTTGACATGGAATGACCCTTGAGAGCTTTCAACATGTCCTTTACTGGTTCATAGTGAGGTAGCCTACATTCAGAATTGCCCTCATTCCTTCATTAAGAACTAACTGAACTTTTGCCATTATTTCTTGATTTGCTTTAACAAAAACTGTACTGCAATACTGGATGTTTGGCTTAACTATATTGTATTGAACAAACACTTTTTTGTCTTCTCTGGTAGGCAGAATCTTAATCGTTTAATAATTGATACTTTCTTTTTTTAATTTTTTTTAATGTATTTTCAAAATGAGATTTGAACGATAGTTGATTTTCTATTAAAATGCCTAAATATTTCATCTCATTTAACACTTGTATTTTTATACCATTTATTAAAATATCACTATCTATTTGATTATCTTCATTCTTTTTGTTGATTATCAGTGCTTTAGTTTTGTTTACATTAAGGCACAATTTGTTACTTTGAAGCCATTTAGCCATTTCGGCATAATCCCAATTACGGGGACCAATTCACGCGATATTCACATTTCCACGGACTGTGTGATGTTTTTTGTTTATGAGCGATACACGGTTACCAACTGTTAGGTTAGGAACGTTTATGTTAGTTAAGGAGCAATGTACTGAATACCTCCGATGTTTTGTTAGGTTAGGAACGTTTATGTTAGTTAAGGAACAATATACTGAATAGCACAACTACCATTCCTTACAAGCAGCTAGTGGCTTGTACCTTTGTAGGTTTGTCACACTGTTCATCCACAATCATATCTTGTTTAGAGATATGACGTAACACCTCCAACGTCCAATCAGGACGACGAGGACAAAAAAATGGTGGAGAAGAAGGGAGTTTTTGCTAGATCGTGATATAAAAGAAAGTGTATCAATTAGGGCGGGTGGGCTGGACCAAATCATTCGCCAAGACAACATCTATCTACAACAAAATTCGTGTGATATAAGTGTTTTATGAAGAGAATCTTGGTTCTAAAAAAATGGTCCCCGTAGATGGGATTTTACCGCAATTTCTTCCAAATCTTCATTTAGTTTCTGAACACCATTATTGTTGTTGGATGTCTTTATATATACCGAAAAGGGAAATACCATGTGGTCTTTATAGACTACAGAAAAGCATTCAACTTAATCAACAGGGAAACCCTAGTAAACAAACTAGCGGGCATGTTGGGACACACACATCCCCTAACCAGAATTTTAAGGGTAATTTTGGCGTACAACTTTGTCGTCATAAACGACGGTGTGGTGATGTCAGAGGAAGTCAGGCAGACAAATGGCGTTCCACAGGGCGACCCCTTGAGTCCCCTGCTATTTAATATCTTAACAGCAGACATCACCGATATCATCAAGGACCTCCCTTTGGTGAAATTAATCATGTACGCAGATGATATGGCGCTAGCATCGCACTGCAGAGAAGACCTACAAACAGCCCTCCAGAGGCTCGAACTATGGGCTAGTGAAAACAGCTTCGAGATTAATAAAAGCAAGACAGTGCACATGGTTTTCAGAAATGGGGGGAGACTCGCAAATGACGACAAGCTATTAATACAAGATGAGAAACTGGAGACTAAACAGATTCAGATACCTCGGAATATATCTACAAACGACCCTGTTCTCCTACAGGATACATGTACAAGAAAGAGTATCAGCAGCCACGAAAGCCATCCACAGAATTCAGAATATCAGGCAACTTTCCCTAAATACAGCAATGACCTTATTCAGCACAGTCATATATCCCCAATAGCATCATATGGGATAGAGCTAATTTGGGAAAAGCTAACAAGCAGCGACCTTGCAAGACTAGAAGGTTTGAAGGCAAAATACCTCAAGAAAGCCTTAGGAGTTGGAATATACGCTCCTTCAAGGATCGTTTATGAGCTAACAAGGGAAAGTTTCTTTGTGGAGGAACTGAGAATGCAATTTATGCTGCCGTCAACCGGCCCTTACCAATCGCATCTTGAGTCAAGAATAAGCAAAATAAAGGACATTGACCCAGACTTCTATGGCACAAGCGCAATGATGGATCGGGAGTGGACCAAGGCCTGCCAGGACCAAAGACATGTCATTACGAGACTTGCAACACATGGCTTTCATCACAAGATCTGTACAAACAAAAGATTCCACCAACCGAACGAGGAATGTGTGTGCTCGCTGTGCGATCAGAAGTGCGAACGGTATCACATAGTGAACTGTAAAAAAAGAACACTATCAATTAGAGAGTACAGCGAAAATTAAAATATCATTTTAATGCTCTTTCGAGCGCCCCTTATGTATTTATTTATTTATATATACAAGAGTGTCATCCGCAAACAATTTTAAAACTGAATGTTTAACTACGTACTTTGGGTAGGTCGTTTATGAACAGAACAAATAGTAGTGGTCCAAGTCTACTGCCTTGAGGGACACCAACATTAACAACTAGCTTTTGTGATATAGTATTTCCTATTCTCACCACTTGCTGCCGATCTGTGAGATAGTTTCGTTAATATATTTCCTCTTATTCCCATCCTCTCTAATTTCATAAATATAGGCCTAGCATCTCAAAGTAATGAAAATATCTATATCGTTGAGCTTCGCTCCGCACAGGATATGAAGGACGAGCTGCACATCTACATAATGCACATTGTGCGCGATTCCTTAATTATTATAACATACGACTTTAAAAAAAAAAAGATAAATAAATAAAATAATAATAATGCCTTCAGTAAATTGGCAGTGTAGGTGCAATAGGTTCTTCATTAAAGGCTTTCTTAATACTTTACCTCATGTGATACAGACATGGCCAGAACTCATCCAAATTCTTTAAAATCAACTTATTAAATTAATGTTTAATGCCGACACTTGTTTTAAAATAATCGCACTTCACAATACCCACATCATGCATTCGCATGTCTGCGCCAAAGAACGACAAAACAAAACAAACACACAGCCGTGCGACGTGCGCGCCGCGCCGCCAATGTCCGATTCGGTCAAAATTCAAACAGAATGGGGAAAACACTGCCTTCTAAACTGTGGGGAAAACATTTCATATGGAATTTCTCTTTTCCTTGATCCAAATGGTGACTAATAATTTTACTTCATCCATTTAACTTTTGCACATACGAAAAAAAAATTAAGAGAATAACGATAATAGTGTTGAAATAACACAGTTTCTATTATAAAACACAAGCAATATTTTATAATTTTTGGCATTATGTTTGTCAGGTTTGTGACACTTCGTCTTGACCTTGGCTATAGTTTTCATTTTTACCGTCAGAGGGCAAGAGCAAAACATGGCAGCGGTGAAGTCAAAATCTGGGATTTATTGCTCTTCAAAATTTGAAGACAAAGCTGAGAGAATGAATACGTCAAAAAATTACTTTACTCTTCTTGATATATTTCTTATTTTATTCTCAGTGGTCGCATTCATCGTTGACTTAAGCACAGGTGAGAAACATTAAAAGAGTATAAACATGTTGTATTTGTGAAGCGGCTCTTCGGTACTTATATATATTTCGTGCAGTCAGATCACTTTTATCACTTGAGTGCCATGCCTTTAACAAAGTCAGCTGATCATATAGTGTTCTTTAAGCATTTGTTGCTATTGTAGAAACATGAACATCTGTTCTTATCACATTTGTTGTCTGGTCGTATTTGAATTTCAGTGACAGTTGCTTGCAGGAATATTAAAACCTTTATATTTAGATATCTTTCGTTCATTCTGTAGTTCATGTGTGATTTCTGGGGAAATATATAACTTCGCCGCTTATTTTCAGCTCGGGCATATAGCAGTGTCACACTGCTCGAGTCCCACCTGTTGCTGTAGGCTATTTTGATTCCATAGGCCTATCTGAAGGACTTATGACAGACCCAAATTTTCTGAAAAAAAAAAAAAAACTTTTACCTTTTAATTTTCTCCCTTCACCCTTGATTAGACCTATACTGATGACACCTTCATTTAAGCAATTGAGGGAAAAACCAAATATAAGGTGCATCGTCGCATGAGACATAACCCGCCCTCACCCACCCCCAGCGAAGCACTTTCTTTTATACCACGATCTAGCGAATTCTTCGAGGATAAACAGGCTGACAAACCATTGGGTACAAGGCAAACTTGTGGGTACTCTCGAATTTTTAATATTTGGTACAAGGGGCACTCTCGCATTTTTAATATTTGGTATGGTCAGGAGTGTCGGCGACAATATACAAGGATAGTTTGTTCACCCTGTTCGCTGAGAAACAAAATGTGAATATCGAGTGGGCGGAGCCTAAACTGCACCTTTAGCCGCAATTGAGAGCATTGATGTCCAAGAATAACCACTTCAAACACCTTATGTGGAAATCCAGCATAGTGCTATACTAAACCTTTGATTTATTCTAGTCGTGGGGCATTTGAGATCTATGTAGGCTACTGTGTACCAATAAGGAAATGGTAGGAGGCAATATTTGCAGTTACCTATTCCATACAATTCTCACCTAATGGCTAAACAGTGGCATGACTTAATTCTTACTAACCACTTACGTCATGATGGCCTCTTCTAAAGTTCATGATAAATGCCAGAAAATACCCGCCTCTTGAAGATGTATGTAAGAGAACAGTATGTGATAGGGCAACTTTATTTGGTGTAGTGCCAATTAAGAGGGCCCATTCTTACCATTTGCAGGTTTTCACAGATGCTATGAAGGTTTTTTTTGTTTTTCATTCAAGCATTCAGCTATGCTCCTTGCACCCACCCGCATTAAGGTCAATATTAGCAGCTAGATTCTAGGCTCGTGGCAGTAGTGTTAGGAACAGTGTTATTAGTGTTAGTGACATGTAAAACTAGGTTCGATAAGGAACAGTGATGTTAGTTTAGCAGGGCATGTACTGAATCCCTCGTGTTTTGTAATGTGCTATATATTTAATCTGCTGTGTGTTTTGTTGTGTTTGACAATCTGTTTACCCAGCATTTTTGCTGTTCTTGCTGATAGGATACCACCTTCGCCCACATTTAAATGTAAGTACATCATACAGTTCCATCATCACTCTCACTTCTCGGTACACATTTTGCTAGTAGTTCAAATGCTGCCGCTAGGGGAGGGATTGTGAGTTGTAGTTGGAGTGGAGGACTCAGTAGTGGCGTGTTGTTCCATTTTCCCAAATGCAATAATAAAATACAATCCTAATTTTAATTTGAAACCACAATACCCATACTGTAACTCATAACTAACAATCAGAAGGTAAACCCACGAATGAAAGGGACGACAATGTGAAACAAAACTTGTTTTGCTATTACTTGAAACAAACTGCACCCCACTTGAAACACGAACAATGAATAGGCTACTTAATATTACTCAAATATTTTGAACACAGAACACTTAGACTCTCTAAAAAATCTACTGAAATACCCGTAAGCAGCAACCCTTTAAATATGAATAGGCCTACTTAATAATGCATACAGGCTAAATTTCAAGAAATACTACTAAACTAAACCTAAACTCCATGGCGCTACATCCCTGAAGGGACAAGGCCTACCACCTGACCGCTGCGTCATCTACCATATCAGATGGCAGGATTGGGGGCATGTGGTCAGCATGCCGACACCCACGGCCGTTAATGGTGGTTTCCATGACCGGAAATGGTCTCTATCAAGTAGCTCCTCAATTTGAATCACGAGGCTGAGTGCACCCCTTTCCTCAAGAAATACTAAGACTGAAAAATACATGAATGACTAAATTGGAAACAAATATTTAAATAAGTAAATAATATAGGCTATAGGCCTAGAGAGTCAGATAATCAGTCATGTCTGGAAGCTGTACTAGACTCAAAACCAGCAGATCGAAGATAAGAACCCAGCTCAAGAAAAGAAGGTAAGTCAAAGACCAACAGTTTCTATCCAACTAAATATTCAGAAATCAAAAACCCGGAACACACAAAGGCATAACAACAATATACAATGATTAACCAGAACAGTATAAAACGTTAGAAAAACAATAAGGTGTAGGCTAGAACTATAGTCAAATGACTAAAGGCTTTTTATCCTTTTTATCCTCAAAGATATAGAACACGTCAGATCAAAAAATACATGCATGTTATAACAATAATATAGGCCTACAGAAACTGTAAGCTGCCAAATTTATCCAAGCTGGAAATATTCCTCCAAATTGTAGAAGGTGTGAGTTATTAAAAATTCCTTGACAGCTGTTTTGAAAGGTTTGCTCTTTCTTTGAATACATAATAATTTAATGTTGTTTGGAAGCTTGTTATATATCTGTACTGCAGAATAATAAGCACCCTTCTGAAAGAGTTTTAACGAGTTATTTGGTCTGTGTAGATCATTCATGTTTCTGGTAGTGCGTCCGTGTACACTAAAATTAGTTTGAAATTTATCAATATTATTCACTACATAACACATAACAGAGTACCTGAGTATATATGGGTCTGTCCATGAGAAGAGGTCCACATTCTCCAAAAATTGACAGTAATAATACAGTGTTGATTGTTACAACAAAAGAAAGCTATAATACACTATTTTTGATAACTCAATTTTAAAATATGTTATTTTGGGTATTTCTCCATGTTTTTGAAGCCCAAACTTACATTTGAATTTTGCAGCAAGTACTTGACAAAATTTGTATACTAAAAAAAATTATATTTTAATTAAACTACCAAGACATGGGACAAAAACATTTGCTGAATGTTTCTCTGTGTTTTTAAGGTGTGTTTAATAACATTTATTTCAGCATAAGATTTTTCAAAATGCAGAAAACCCCACTTTGAAAAATGACAAGTATTTGCTGTCCTGATACTAACAGAAAATACAAAAAAGTTGTGTTATAATGATTTCACTGAGGCTATGTGTACAAGATGCTAGGAACTGCTAGTTTATGACCCAGGTAATAGATATCAGTAGACACATTTTTAAAAAAACCATCTAGAATTGTTTTTATAATGTTTTGTATTATGTCCTGATACTAACGACTTCTGGAGAGAAACTCTAAAGTGCACACTGTTGGACTGCTTTTGTGTGCATTTTATCAATATATTCATATAATTTCAAGAGAGAAAACTGTAGGCACATATCTGTCAACAAACAGATATACTTCTGAATATATTTACAAGCCAAAAATATTTTATTTCCTTGAAATTAAATGCTGTACGTATGCTTTTTTCAACAACATGGGCAAAACAAATTGTGAAAGGCAGAAGTTATTTATGGAAAGTCACAAGACTATGAAAAATTTAAATTGAAGAGAAAGAACATAGGCTAATAAAGAATTATACAGGGTGAAAAACTGAAAAAGAAATAACAGCACTAGAAGCAACATTAAGGAAAGGAGGCAGAAAGAAAAAGACTAAGCCGTGCTACTAAAAAGCAAGCAGATAAAGCTTTCACCATCTGCTGTTGGTAAAGCCTATAAAAGAACTGAAAGAGCAATGCCATGAAGTTCTAGAAAAAGTGACATATACCTAGGTATATATAAACTTGCTTAAAATTTTAGAATAGCCTACCGCTCAATAAAAGTCAAAATATGACTTTGATACAATTTCATATAAATCTATTCTCACTGTAATAGAAGGAGTTCCTGTCTTAGCTTCATATTCAAGACAAGCAGTGTGCTCCTTTCCTGAATAACAATACAATTGCATTGTAAACATGTATTCTGTAACTTCGTAACGTTGGCCTCAATGTAATTTAATACAACTTGTTATGTTCTATTTTAAAAAATTAATATTATATAATAATAATAATCAGGTCAACTGATATGACAAAGTGCCAGTATGTTAATGTTGAATCAATTATAATTGCAATTATGATATGCAGAAAATAAGTTTTTCTAATCAGATTAAAACCGACCAGCGTCAGCAGAACTACAGATTTGTGATACCTTGACAATAGTGCACTCACATAAAAAAAATAAAAAATATCCATGTCAAATTGACCGGTTCCGGGATTTGATCCGGGGACCTCCAGAATACGAGTCCAAGATGTTACCATTTGGCCAACTCAGTCAGTATGACCGTGTTGTTTGATAAGCGTATGTGAAGGAATAGTGTTAACTGTCAAATTATACCGTTAGACAAGAATTAAAAAACATGTGACCTTTAATTAGTTGTTACTCTGGTACTAGTCAACCGATTAGGTCAAAAATTAATAGACTTCTTGCCATGGACGTTATAAATGCTTATACCAAGTTTCATGAAAATCTGATAAATCACATTTGAGTTATGGGGCTTTTGTTATATAATACCATAACAATGCACTAAATTGGGCATTATTCCGGTACCGGCCAACCGATTTGGTCCAATATCAACAGACGTCTTCCCATGGACATTATAAATGTGTATACCAAGTTTCATGAAAATCCGATAAAGCGGATTTGAGTTATGGCGCTTTTAAATAAAAACACTAAATTGGGTTTGACGCCGGTACCGGGGAACCGATTTCGTTCAATATCAATAGGGTTCTTCCCATGGACATTATAAATGCATATACCAAGTTTCATGAAAATCCGATAAAGCGTATTTGAATTATTGTGCGTACAGACACATGGACAGACAGGCAGACAGACGGACAGACATTTTTCCGTCCCCCACACACAATCTCATAAAGTACCATACTGGCACTTAATAATGACATTAGTTACAATTATAATTTGACTGTAATATGTTCATCCATTTGAAAGACATTTTGTCCTGATACTAACTGTCCGGATACTAACGCACATGCAGTTACAATTACTAGTATTACAAAGTATTAAAATTAAAAATCCATAAAACAAAATATACCAACTGAGTCTTGAATAGTGTATGATTCAACTGCTTTAAGCAAAATTTGAATACCTGCAGTAAATTAGGAGGAACTTTTACAATAATTCATTCAAATTTTTTAACCTTATTTCCTCGTCCGTATACTAACAAAACAAAAATGAACAATAAACAGTATATTTTTGCCATCAATCCCAAATAAGAGACTGGGAATAGAAACTAAGAGTGGTGTTCAAGATGTATACAGCAAAATTGTTTTCTGTAAGTCAAATATCACACTGTACTTCAAATTATGAAGTTTAAATTTCAACCAAAGTGTCCTGATACTAACAATGGACAGTCCCATATATTCCCCTGTAAGAGTGAGGATTTTTAATTTTTCTTGCGGTTTACAAGATTCTCTTTTTTTCTTTCCACATATTATTCTTATTGCCCGCTTTTGTAATCTAAATATTTTCTCCCTATGGGAAGAGTTGCCCCAGAATATGATCCCGTACCTCATTACCGAGTGAAAATATGCAAAATATACCATAAGTAATGCATCCTGTTTTAATATATTATTCAAAATTCTTAAAGCAAAGCACGCTGAACTCAGTTTTGGACTTATCATTTCTATGTGTGTCTTCCAGTCAAGATTTTGGTCAATTTGCAGTCCTAAAAATTTTACATTGCTAATTTCTTGTATGATTTGTGTTCCATAATTAATTTCAAGATTTGAGATACATCTGTTTTTTGTTCTAAATTGTATAAAATGGGTCTTATCAATATTAAGTGTGATTTTATTAGCTAGAAACCATGTGTTTAACTCTTGAAAAGCCTTTGTAGCTATTCTTGATAAATGTTCTTGAGACGTTCCTGTTACAAGTACACTAGTATCATCTGCGAAGAGCAATACCTTTGATTCGTCACTTAAGTTATAGGGCAAGTCATTAATGAAAATTAAAAAGAGCAAAGGTCCTAGTATTGATCCCTGAGGTACCCCATTCTTAACAACCCCTAAGTTAGATTCATTTCCATTTATTATTACCTTTTGAGTTCTATCAGAAAGATATGATTTGAACCACTTAAGTGTTAAATTATCGAACCCATAATGATCCAATTTTTGAAGTAATATTTCATGATTTATACAGTCAAACGCTTTAGCTAAGTCGCAGAAAATTCCCAGAGCATATTTCTTTTTATCTAACGCTTCCAGTATTTCTGTAGTAAGTTGAAATGTAGCATTCTCAGTGGACATGCCACTTCTAAATCCAAACTGAGATGAAGTAAGAATGTCATTCAAATTAAGATAGTGTATTATGTGGTTGTACATGACTTTTTCAAAAACTTTTGAAAATGAGGTTAAGAGCGATATAGGTCTATAATTTGATGGTAGATTTTTGTCACCTTTTTTAAAAAGGGGCTTAACAATAGCATGCTTCAGTCTTTCTGGAAATATTCCATTTTCTAATGAACAATTGCATATGTGACTAAGAGGTTTACTGAGTTCCGATGAGTAGCTTTTTAATAACTTATTACTTATCTCATCCCATCCAGACGAGCTTTTACTTTTGAGAGACTTAATTATATTTTCAATTTCTATGTGAGAAGTCAGGTTCAATTGAAATCTATGGTTCCAAACTGTAGATTTTGTTAGTAGGTCTACTGCCTTAATGTTAATATTATGTATAGGAATACATTTCTCTGCAATATTTATAAAGTGACTATTAAAAGCATTTGTAATGTCTGATAAATTATCTAGTTTTATGTCTTGGTATATTAATGATGTACCGGTACAATCATTGTTTCCCTTTGTTCTCCCTGTTTCGTTTTTTATTATATTCCATACAGTCTTAACTTTATTATTTGATTTATTAATTACTTGTGAAAAATTTCCATTTTTGCTTCTTTGATTACTTTTTTCAGTATGTTGCAATACTTTTTATAGTATTCCTTATGAGTTTGGTTGTTACTGGTTCTATATTTTAGGTAGAGCTCTCTTTTGTTTGCACATGATATTTTAATACCAACAGTTAACCATTTGTTATTCCTTGAATTAGGTAAATTAGCCGTTTTCTTTTTTGGAAAATTTGCCTCAAAATGTCGTGACACTATGTTTAGGAATTCACTTAATTTACTATCTACTTTGTCATAGGATAACATAGATTCCCAGTTTTCATTCGCAAGATCTTGTTTGAAATTTAAAATTGAATCGTCATTCATTACTCTAGTCATATTACTATGAGCATGTTTACTGTTCGAATTTACTTTAATGTTGTTCAGCACTAACATTTGTGCATCATGATCTGATAATCCATTTAATATTGGAAATATTTTAAAATTAAAATGTTTTTCTATATCTATGAATATATTATCTATTGTTGTTTGGGAGTCGTTCTGAATTCTCGTTGGAAAGTTTACTATGAAATCTAGATTATAGCTACCCAATAAAGATATCAGTCTGATCTTCTTCTCACTATCAATTGAGAAATCTACATTAAAGTCCCCACACAGTATAATATTTACATTAGTACTATACAGTGAATTAAGAACCCTTTCTAACTGATTTACAAAATAATTGAAATTACCTGATGGTGCCCTGTAAATGGTTAGTATTACAAATGTATCATTGTCAAAATCCAATCTGGCTGAACCACATTCAAAATCCTTAATGATGACAATTGAAGGAATCGTAATTTTTAACAGTTTCCATTTTCCGTTAAAAATTACGATTCCTTCAATTGTCATCATTATGGATTAAAACATGAAATCAAGAAGTATATCAAATTAAATTCAAAATCCTGTTCTTTACAAAAAGAACTTGTGTCTATATCACTGAAATGTAAGTTTCTTTTGATAAATATACTCACACCTCCACATTTTATGGAATGTCTACAAAATTTTGAACATAGTGAAAAGTTATCAATTTTTAATTGTTCCAGATCTGTTTCTGCACAGTGGTGTTCCGTTAGACAAATAACTTGAATTTCCTGTTTATTAGAATTAATTGTATCCTGAATGGCTAAGTTAAATTCTTCAATTTTATTTTCAAGCCCCCATATGTTTTGATGAAATAGTGAAAATGATTTATTATTTCTAGCTATAGGCCTTAGTGTATTACTATTATTGACTTGAGATATGCATATAGGTCTAAGCTGTTGGATTCTTTCACTTAGATTCCCCCTAAAAAACGAGTCGAGCCACCATCTATGACAGGAATAGGCCTGTTACAATCTAGTATATTACACTTCAACTCCTCTGCAACCAGATCTGCCAGTGTCTTCTTTCCTCGAAAGTTGAGATGGACTCCATGACCACATTTAGTATGCAACTGTCAATATCAGTTGTTGATCAACTAACTAGAAAATCCTAAATATTCTAAAAGGGGATATAATCCCAAAATTCACATGAACAATAAATATTATAAAAGTGATTTAATGCAATTAACCACAAAAGTGGACAAGAGACCTATTTAACTACTGTCGGCCAAGCATGAGTAAATCTCTGTTACCGGAGTGCGGTGAGAGGGGTTGGTTCACAAGCAGGTGGGTACTGGAGTTCTGATTGGGCAGAGAAAAGACTAGCCTCTCTATTGTAAGCGCGTTGTAAACATTAGCCTCCAGTGTGCAGTGTGTTCCAAGCTGCAAAGTGACAGTGCTTTCTTAGTGAATAGTAGCATGGTATGATGTCACGTACCCCTCCTCGTGCTGCTCAGAGTTTTTCTCATGCTTGACCGATAGTATCAAGTGGCAGTTTGAGAGCAATGTAGGAATCAGAAAACCCTGATAGTGTCCCTTCTAATAATGCCTTAACTAAATAAGAAGTATATAATTACTGTAGTGGTATATACATAGTGGCAGTAGCGGCTCGTGGCTCAAAATGAAAGTGTGCTGCAAATACTATTTCATACAGCAAACTTAAAATATTTTTAAAAATTATTAGTAGGCCTATCTAAACTGCTCGTCTCTTAATCCATCTCTGGGAACTCTCACGCGATTTTCTCTGCCCTAATTATTTTTTTGCTAATTTCTCTCGTCTCGTCGAATGTTGTGTGAGTTGTGTGACGAGAGAAAATAGCAAAAATTAAAATAAAAATTAATAATAACAATAATAATATTAATAATGATAATAATATTAATAAATAATAATAATAATAATTAGGGCAGGGAAAATCGCATGAGAGTTCCCCGAAATGGAATAAGAGACGAGAAAATAGTATTTTTAATGATCAAGGTAGAGGAAGTCGCTTAGTGTTCCCAGTGCGACAGAATACTTAATCGGGGTTGTGGAATCCGGGTTTTTCTGAATTTAACACATTCGAATTTGGCGGTGAAGATGAAAAGCATTGCTTACTCGCTACATCACGGTCCCCTACCGTCAGATGGTGGAAGATCTTCTCACAGCGTGCCCGCCTGTGAGACGGTGAGAATCCCACTCTGGTTGCCGCTGCCGCAGCGCATTATGCAGGTTAAAACTCCCATATACTCCCTGCAGTCAAGGTTGAGCATGACGTCACACCCTACGAACGCTGCGCTGTTCGCAAAGTGCATTCACGAGGCGGAAAAGATAATATTCACATTGCCGACTCTTGACTCCCAAGCTACCAGTTAAGAAATTCTCGCGTGGACGCGCCAAGTTCAAAATCTACGCAAAAAAAAATAATATTGCGTTTGAAAATAACATTATACGACGAGCAGAAAACAAGCTGTGTGCTGCAGCACTGCAGCACATAGGAGAAACCGCCACTGCATAGTGGTATATAGTGGTATATACAATTCACTCTTGGCATTAAGTTGAAGAAATAATATATAATACGAGAGCTGAATGAATTTAGTAGACAGCAATAGCTAGTTGCAGAATCCACCAATCAGAATGCTACAGAGCTATAGAGATAAATATTACAGTTACAGTTGTATATTTTTGGTAGCAAGATTTGCTAATTCCCTAATTGTTATTTATACGTATTCCTCTTTTCTCATCTAAGTTTCGTAACTGTCTGTGAACTTCTGAATAATACTGTTTCTAAAACTATTAACCGATGTAGAAAGTAGAAATAACTTAAGCAATCTCAGAAAATCAATTTAGAAAAAAAAAACTGAATTACTAATAGGAATTTAAAGAATGAGGCGAGAGCCCTATCTCCTTGACATTACAATTTTCCTTTTTTGGAAATCAACACATCATTAAATGTACTTACTTTTGTTAAAAGAATTGATTAAGAGGCGAAACTAGTCGTATTTTAAACTTTTTCATGTATTTTTATCTACTTTCAATTCATTTTTATTATGCATAAAACATGCCAGCCATATTATGGTTCTGAGTGAAGCAGGATACCAAACTGTCCTTCTTGCATTAAGTTAAGTAGTGACAGGTAGATTCGATTTTAGTGGCAGTTAGGTTAGGTTATGTTAGGTTATGAACAGTGGTATTAGTTTAGTAGGGCATACTGAATTAACGCGTTTTGAAAATGTGCCATATTATATCTCCTGCGAAGTTTGTCATGTAGGTTAACCTGTTACCCAGAATTCTAAGTCAAGACGATAACATGGCCGTCAGTTACTGGGTCATTCCATCTCAATTCATCCAGAAAAAAAAGTGAAATATAACCCTCCAGTTTCAGGTTTTGATGAAAAATTGTAGTGTGGTTCCCATATGCATGAGAAACAAAGATATGAATTTTTAGCTTCCTGTCTGTTATACCTATTGTAGATTCGGAAATACGCTTCTTTGAAAATATCATGTTTTAGGAACAATATATTCGGGACAGGAGTAGGTTATGTGTGCAGACTGTTAAATTTTTGCTTGTACCATGCCTGTGAATCAATCAATCAATCAGTTTATTTTCCAATAGACAATATACATTGCATAGGAATAGTCAATAAGCCTAGTCTATAATTAATTAATGGAGGTTTAAGTAATCATCAACACAATAGAAACATTTTTCAATCAGAAATTCTTTTAGATTCCTCTTAAAGACTGAAACATTATTTGCATTCCTAATAACCACTGGAAGGTTGTTAAATAGTTTAGGACCAAGTACATTCGGAGATTTACAGCCTGATTTAAGCCTTCTAAAAGGTACATGAAAATCATTGCAGTGTCTTGTATTAAAATTATGTAAACTCATATTCAATGTAAATTCATTTCGTTTATGAAATGTATACATACACAATTCATATATGAACAGACTAGGCATGGTCATTATATTAAGACTTTTAAAATACTCTTTACATGATTGTGTAGGGTGTAAACGAGCCATACATCTAACGATTCTTTTTTGTGCCTGAAAAACATTAGGAGCTAAAGTGGACCAGCCCCAAAAACCAATGCCATACCTCATACGACTCTCAACATGAGCAAAATATAATGATAGAAGCTGTATTTGATTTAGTACATTTCTCACATTTCTGAAAATATACACTATAGAATGGAGTTTCGATATTATTGACTTACAATGATTTTTAAAATTCAAATTTTCATCTATAATCAGCCCTAAAAATGTAACAGACTTCGAGTTTGGAAGGGAGTTACCGTTTAAATATAAATTGATGTCTTCTAACTTTTTTTGTGAATTATGAAAATGCATAAATAACGTCTTACTTGGATTCAAATGCAGTGAGTTTGTACAAAACCACTTGTAAACATCATTTAATAAGTTATTGCATATATCAGTTAGAGAATTTTGACATTTGTGTGACAGAATTAAAGAAAAGTCGTCAGCATACATAGTACATGAAATATGTTGAGGAATAGCTTTAAAAATATCATTTACATATAAAATAAATAATAAAGGGCCCAAAACGGAGCCTTGAGGAACTCCAAGGTCAACATTCACAGTTTTTGACATTACAGACGACATCAAACCATTCTTGTAATGAAACAGTTTTACATATTGACTTCTATTAGAAAGGTAGGATTGAATCCATTTAAGTGGGACACCATTTATATTATATTCTGACAATTTAGACAACAATAAATTATGTTTTACACAATCAAAAGCTCTACTAAGATCGCAGAATATACCAATAGGGCATTCACCATTCTCATTATAAGATATCAATTTGTCATAAAAATAATTTATTGCAGATAATGTAGATCTATTAGTACGAAAACCATGTTGATAGTCAGATAAAATACCTTTGGAATTAAGGTAACTAACCAGTCTGTTAAGAAAACAGTATTCAAACATAATGGAAAAGCAATAAGGTACAGTTACAGGCCGATAATTTGTTTTCTCAAGAGGACTTCCCTTCTTATAAATTGGAACAACCTTTCCTAACTTCAGAATCTGTGGAAACTTTCCAGAGCAAAAGGAAAGATTAACTAAATATGTGACAGGTTTCACAATAACATTTAAAATTCGTCTCAACAAAAAACACTGTATCTCATCGGGTCCCGAAGAATACTTATTTTTCAGTTTCAATTTCATTAATTCATAAAATTCCTCTTCTGTGAATGGATAGAGGAAAAAGTCGTTTGGGTTAATATTGGCATCAATATTAACTACAGATTCATCATGCGAGGATAATTGACTAACAATTTGTTCTGGTACTGATTTAAAAAACGTATTAAAAGAATTAGCAATGATATAAGGATTTGACGTAACACAGCCATCAACATTAATAGATAAGTTAGACATTTTACCTTTATCCTTGGTTAGTCCGGAAACTACCTTCCAGAGAGATTTAGTGGAATTACCTGAATTTAATATTTTATTTTGATAAAATAGTTTCTTAGTGGTATCAACTAATATCCTATGTTGTTGTTAGCAGAACCATAACACATTTTCATTCCAATGCAAAAATGACTGTTAAGTTCAAATCTGGTGTCAGAATTTGTCTAACGCGTACAGAAATGTTGTTATGGGCATGTAAACTTAAAAATTGAAACTATAAAGAGGCAGTTGCCTCTCCTCATAAAGACCATGATATCTCAAAAAGTATACTAGATACAGCTAAATGCTTTGCATCATTAGAACGAGCAGGAAATTTCCATCCAAAAGAAAGAAAAAAAACTTGTGGGATTCTGTTAGGTGAATTTTTTTTCTGCACATATGTAAAAATAGAATATTTGAGTATGATTACATACATATTATGTTGAACCGAGTTTCAAGAGAATTATGAAGCTACAGTCTTACAAGCCATAGTAATTCAGTGTTATAATCAGTTCTTACCATTAACTGCACAGAAATCTATTACCACAGTTATAACATTTTTACACAGTAAGTTAAACATAATATTTTTGCAGCAGACCTGTTACATTACATTACATTAATTTGTTAACAGCTCAATACCCAAATTATTAAGTGTATTGCCAATCCAAATGTAAAAATAGACCACAGATGTCATTTTAGATAGGCCTATAGATGTGCATCAAGTACTGTATTGATTATAAAAGATATTTATGAGTGGTGTTAAGTAAATATTCACAGTTAATAGAGATATAATAACATGGCTATTACATTTGTAAGGACAATTTAAATGGAGCTAACAGATTGTTACACTGATTTATATTGATCTGTTACTCTAGAATAGTTGGCTACTTGGTCTTCATGAAGTAGTAGGCCTATGCATCACATTTAGTAGTACAGACTGGTGGTGCTACAATGATGTTCCAACTGAGGACCGGGAAGGAATTTGTTACATGGAAGTCTTTGCAATATATCTGTTTCATTTTCAGTACATTTATCAAATATGAGGTGCTGTCTACCTGTTGCAGTATCTGGAATGGAACCCAGCACTTATCTTCTTTCTCTGGCCAACGATATGATGTACAGTAAGTCCCACGCAAGAGTTGGCCAATTACGTGGGTTTCTGTATCGCGGCGGGCACAGCACCAGCTCCCGAGCAATCGGGTGAAATATCTACGCAAATAAAGCCGTGATCGGTGTAATGATTCAGGTTCTCACATTTACAGTTAAATCGCAGTGAAAATAAGCACGTACCTCATCACAAGAGATGTTGGAAATGTTCTCCTCTTGCATCCACACAATACTAGCACCTTTTTAGGAAATTACACTTACACTTACATCTCCTTCATCTGCATCTACTTCATTAACTAAACCAATATACCATTTTTTGTTGTATACACAACCATGGGCGTCGGCATGGGGGGCAAGGGGACAACTGCCCCCCTCTGGATTGCCTTATGGATTCATTTATTTGGCCTCTTTGTCAACCTGCAGTTGTTACATGGAGAGTATAAAAAAATATAATTACCTTATAATGAGTTTAACAAGTATTAACTAATTATAATTATAATATATATTTATAATAATACGACACCAACGCCGTTGCTCAAAAGAGCTCAATCTGTTAACTTAACAAACTTTGTAGCCTCGTCGAATTCAGCTGGGGTTCAAAATTATGCTCTAGTTAACTAAGTGAATATTGTTGTGTTTAGCCTAACCATTTGAAATTGAGGTCCAAAATTGATTTTCGGTTGATCATAATAAAGTATCATTTGTATTTATTTGGATGTTGATTAACTTCATTCAGGAATTAGTTCACAGTACACTTATTTAAATTATTGTCGTAATACTACCATTTGCTCATTATAGTAAATTAATTCTCATTATTATAAAGTAATGTATAATTTAGCCAAATAAATAAGGATCAGTGTGTTAGTGATTATGTTGAGTTTGCTCCCCTTAATAAAATTCCTGGTGATGCTGCTGTACACAACAAACAAAACTGATTAGTTTTACAGTTTCATGGTCTGCATCTTAACGCAAAAGGCAAGAAAGTATTAGGAAATATCATAAATCAGGCATATGTAGGTGCAACAAATCAGGGAAACTAACACACAGCACCATTGGTGACAACAGTATGTGGTGCCCATCTACTTCTTCCGGGTACTACATCTAGCACAATGGATATAATTGTACAAAGGGTTGTGAAAATTTAGGCACACAAAAAGTTTCAATTCTGCATCAAAACATACAGTACCTATATGGTAGTTTTGTAAAATCCGCCTATATACCACTAAATATAACAATAAGCTGAAGTTTATATGAGAGAGAGGAAAAATAATTGAATAAACTATGAAATAATGTGGGTTTATTAAGTTATTTTAAAAAGTAAGTATTGTATATTAAGTACATCAATTAAATCTAAAATATTAAAATATCATTGAGCTCAATGAATAGTCTAATTGGATAAAAATTGTTATTCTCTTAGTGAATAATATTATACAGGGTCTTTATTATGAGTTGAGACGGGGCGACCGGTGTTTTCACTCTCCGCTACGGAGTCCGCATTAGCCGCGGGCGGCACGCGCGCGGCTTCCCTGCTTAGAGTGTAGGCTGTATAAAGTATTACATATCTTACCTTATAACATATGTTGGAAGTGTCGTCCTTCCTGTGTAGGGTTGCCACCTTTTGGCAAGGCTAAGGAGGGACACTTATGGAATATATGCAGATCGCCGATCTTCATATCTAAATTTGTACACAGAACAATTTACAATTACAGAACAATTATGTATTTAATAGATAATTATGCACTCGAAAAAAACAATCAGATCCATGAGCATAATACCAGAACCAATATAAATTACCACAGATGTAATATAAATAAAAATGTGTCGATGAAGGATGTACAACACCAAGGTGTAAGGTTATTTAATAAATTGCCAGCTGAAATCAAATTAATTGCAGGTATCTCAAAACGACAGTTTCAATCTAAATTAAAAGGGTTTTTAATAACAAAATGTTTGTATAGTTTAGATGAATTGTAAAAATTGTAATTCTTGTAATGTACCCTTGCTTAGATTAATCTCCTTAATTTTATTTTTATGTGACATGTCCATGTGTCTAATTATTAATCTTTTAGTGTAATATTTGTAGTAATTTTATGTTTATGTTGCTTTTGTGTTTACAATAGATATAGGATAAGTAAGTTACTGTATTATGACGAAGCCAAGGATCTTGTATCCCTACGGTGAATAAAGAATTGAATTGAATTGAATTGAATTGAATTGAATAACTGAAAGCCAAAACTGAATAGGCTATGTAACAGTAACACTAACATTGGAAAAGAAAAGATTAGCAAAATAATAATAAAAAAACCTGGGCAAATTCATGACTTGAAGCTGTATTTCTTGTTTGATTTGGCAGCTGCTAATAGTTGTTTGTTCTGCTTCACCCTCACTAAATAATCTTTGCAGGTATCTGTAGGCCTATCATTTGTAGAAATGATTTCACTCTTTATGAGGTCAGCTGAGCACCTATTTCTGGATTCTGTCCGTTTTAGATTCAATGCCTTTCCACAAAGGCATTGCTACTAGGAATGCTCAGAACAAAGCATTTGAGATTGGGAATGTGTTCTTTACCAATCTCCTGAATAATTTTCTTCCATTTCATACTCATACTTAGTCTCTCCTGTATAGTTCACTTTAGTAGCATTTATTATATCTGAACTAAAGCAGAATTCCTCATAGTCTATAGGCCTAACTCATCCAAATTAACATCAGATTCTACATTATGTGCCTTCACAGAGTCTTTGAGATGTTTGAAAGATAGTGAACTCTTAAGATTCAAGTTCTTCAGTGTGCCATAAAGATTGTTTTCTGTGAAGTCAAATACTTATCTAAGGAACTTAAAGCTTTCTCATAGAATTTAAAAAAACAATGTACACTCATAGACATGTTTCGAAAAAATTATGAACGTTGGCAATCCAGACTCTGACTAGATAATGGCTTACCACTAAGTTTAGGAATAACAGGAGAAATATTTAATTAGTTCTTACTCAACGAACGACACATAAAACACACAGAGAATGTGGATTCAAATTACAACTGATAACACTACACACGTCTTGCTGTGCTATAATTTTAGAAGGAACTGTACTTGGCAAATCAGTGCAGAGTGTCGTATGATCTGTTTACGGTACTTCCCCGTCGGATCACCAGTTAATGGCTCGCATGCTGGTTGTACAGATCACGGACATACCCCAAGAATGCCCGCGCGACTTATACAAATAAATTACAAAGAATAACATCATGGGTGGTGATTTCAATGCTGCCAACACGATACATTATAGCGATGGAACGACATCGATATCTTGACCATGAGACGAAATTCACAAAAGACGCCACCAAGAATTGCTGTCTCATATTTTGTTTTGGCATAATTTGGCGTCCCGCAATATAATGCGTCCCTCTTAGGCATAATTCGGGACGCTGAAAATGTCCTTAAAATGCGGGATGTCCCGCCTAATTCGGGACAGGTGGCAACCCTATTCCTGTGTTATACAGGCATTGTATCTGGAAACCACATTCTGGCTGACGCGAGTGAGTTCTTCCACTGTAATGCCCCCAATTTCATTTGTAATGTTTTCTTTCAGCTTCTCCAATGTGTGAGGATTTGTTTGATAAACCTTATCTTTAAGAATGTGGTTTCCAGATACAATGCCTGTATAACACAGGAAGGACGACACTTCGAACATACGAGGTCTGTCTAAAAAGTATCCGACCTTTAATTTTCACGCGCGTAATATTAATGCGAGTGTGGCGCCACTGTGCACAATGGAAGAAGAGAGCTTAATACGCATGCTTGAATTTTTTCTGTGCCTTCGAAAGTGCCAGTCACTGCCTACTAACCTCAGAGTGAGGTACCACGATAAGCGCTCGGCGCATTTTGATATCTCTCAAGATGACTGAACGAGTTGAGCTGCATCAAATTTTGTCAAAAGCTTGGTGATTCTCAAAGTGAAACAATTCGGAAGATTCAGCAGGAGTTTGGAGATGATGCTATGGGGGTAACACAAATCAAGGAGTGGTTCAACCGATTAAAAAAAGGCCGCACATCGGCAGAGAGTGACCAGCATTCCGGAAGGCCACAAACCGCTCGGAATGCAGCTGTCATTGAGAGGGTTGAACATTTGGTAATGGGAGATCGTCGTTTGACCGTACGAGGGATTGCCGAAGATTCCGCACATGCAATTTTGCGTGATGATTTGAACATGCGCAGAGTGGCTGCAAAATTTGTGCCAAAGCTGCTTTCAGCGGAACAGAAAGAACTCCGCCTTCAGGTTGCACAGGATCTGCTGGACACTTCTAACACTTCTGCTGAATCTTCCGAATTGTTTCGCTTTGAGAATCACGAAGCTTTTGACAAAATTTGATGCAGTATCTTGAGAGATATCAAAATGCGCCGAGCGCTTATCCTGAGGCCAGCAGGCAGTGACTGGCATTTTCAAAGGCAGAGAAAAAATTCAAGCATGCTCATTAAGCTCTCTTTTTCCATTGTGCACAGTGGCGCCACCCTAGCATTAATATTACGCGCGTGAAAATTAAAGGTCAGATACTTTTTAGACAGGCCTCGTATGTTATAAGGTAAGATGTGTAATACTTTATATAGCCTACACTCTAAGCAGGGAAGCCGCGCGCGTGCCGCCCGCGGCTAACGCGGACTCCATAGCAGAGAGTGAAAACACCGGTCGCCCTGTCTCAACTTATAATAAAGTTACTTATGAAGTAAATCTAGTCACTTATTGGATTAAAATATAAGCATATTTGAATTAAAACATTCAAATATTGTCACAAATCAAAAGATGACTTATTGATATATAAGTTTTGTCACATATGTATGCCTTTTATACAGTTTGCCTTTTGCTCCCTTCCTCTTGTGTATGGCGTAACTATCACTATTATAAAAATCAATTCTGATAATGTCAATCAAAATAATTGTAATATATATAATTCTTCTTCCTAGTTAGGTTAGTAGAAGTTTTAGAAAAGGTACACTTGCTTCTTTCTTCTTAGATAATACGGTTATTGTTATTGTAGGATTCAATATTAATTTAGTCAGTAAAAAAGATTAATTATTATCTGCTTAAAAGTTCCTCTTCTTAAAACAAAAGGTAGAACTTGATGTATTATAATGTAGTGAATTTTCTCAATAATCTTCAGCTTTATTTGTTTATGTTGTAATGAGATGCATTTCGACGAAACAAGGCGTCATCATCAGTCATATCTAAAATGAAAATATAAAAATCAAAAGAAGCTCATATAAATTTAAATATTGGAGAAAATTTTATTGATATAAAGTGGTTAATGAAATTATGTTACTATATAATGTAGAAAATTTTTTCTCGAATATGTATTCTGGTGAAAGTTATTAAATTAATATTTATTAATAAGATATTATGGTAATTTATTGATAATAGAACAATTGGATTTGTATATAATGATAGCTATTAACTGTAGAGATTGTATACGGAAAATGGAATGATATAAAATATCTGTAGGTATTTATTGGTAATGTATTATATAACTTACCGATGTCTAGAGGGTGTCATGCTGTGGTGAGTGCTTGGTTGCTACTAAATAATAAAGAGTGATTGTGCTTATAGCTAATTTATACTTTAATAAAACCTGTAAATTTAATAACCTTATACCTAATTACATCAACTTAAAATCCAATAATAAAACTATGAGAGCCCAACAAACAATAGCTAATGCTAATAAATCATGGCTTAACAACGAAATTAGATTCTTATATATGAAGTAAAGCCGACTAAACGAAACCTTATATACTACACATTTACAAGCATCTAAATTATACAAAAATGAATGGCCGATAATTGAGAATAATATAACTGAAAAACTTCAAAATGAAATCGAAAAGAAATACTGTACATTGAACAAGAAAATTGAGAAACTAAAACAACAAAAGTTCCAAAAAACAAAGAACGCACAAAAAACATTTGATATAACCTTCCACCCTAGAGTGATAAACCTATCCACAATATAACTAGACGAAAAAGAACAAAAAATACTAGAACTGGGATATAAACATAATTTCACAGAGAATCTCAATACTCAAATAAAATAAAATATTATAGATGCAGAAACAGCTATTAATAAATGAGAACCTAATAAACAAACATATCTACGAGAACAAATTGCCACTATTATTAAGAAAAATTACGACACTAAACAATACAATACTATAAATAACACAGAAAAGACTACACTTGAGAAACTACAACATAAACTCACAACTAATAACATAATAAATACTAAAGCTGATGAAGGTAAT
The DNA here is from genome assembly GCA_964059195.1 of Ectobius pallidus. NCBI lineage: Eukaryota > Metazoa > Arthropoda > Insecta > Blattodea > Ectobiidae > Ectobius > Ectobius pallidus. The sequence continues at coordinate 54,603,448 of CAXKWD010000007.1, read as the reverse complement.
GCCATTATCCTAATTGAGAACTCTGATTATATCAATAAGACACTAGAGATAATAATATCTCAGAAATCACAAAAGACCCTACTGATAAATATCAAGATGCAATTAAAAGAACCCTAAAAACATCTAATCTAATCTTTAGTAACACCGACATAAAACAGCTAACACACATGAACCCAAAACCCCCAATTTTAAGATCTCAAATTAAAATCCACAAAGACAACAAACCAATAAGACCTGTAGTAAACTTTATGAATGCCCCTTCATACAAAATTTCCAAAAAATTAGCTAAAATATTACAAAATAGATTAGAACTCAAGAATACCTATACAGTTGAAAATACTTATGATTTCATTCACAAAATCAAAGACATTAAACTTAATAAAAATGATACTTTTATATCATTAGATATTAAAAATTTGTATACCAACATTCCCATAGAACAGCGTTTCTCAACCTATGGTCCGCGGACCACTGCTGGTCCGCGAAGATGGTGCAGATGGCAGGGCCGTAGCTAGGCGGTGGCTAGGTGGGCGACCGCCAAGGGCGCAGGTACGAAGGGCGCAAAATTAACGATGAAAAATCCCGCCTTTTTTAGGCTGGTGCAATTTATCAAGCAATATAAATTCCACGTTAGTGGAAGAAATCTTTCAGTATATTAAAAATTAATGCACGTGAAATATCTATACCTATAGTATTATGCCGATTGTCTAGAAGCAAAAAGCAGTCATGCAACGTCCTTTAATTAACACGATTCATATTGACAGAGTAAAACATAAATCATGAACAGTATGGAAAGATATAACGACAATGAAAATTAATGTGTACGTTATTATTGTGATGAAAGTGGTTCAACTCAATCCCTTTCCAGCTGATTGTCGTCCTCAGTGCTACTACTGTCGGCAGGATTGATTACAAAGCGATCAACAATGGCATCGCTCATACTGTTACATGCTACATGCAAAAATGACTGACCAACTATATTATTACAACAGAAAAAGCCGAATGCGCAGATCTCAATTCCTTTTGTTATTACTATTTTATTATAAATTTAGTGTGAACTAAAATTTCTTATTTTAAAAATGTTTAGTTTTTTTAATCACACAATGTATTAATGTACATTAAAATTAATTTCCATAACTTTACATTGAATAATATGTGTTGTGATCCGCGGCCGATGCACGCTCTGCCAGCTGGCAGTACACATGCTGTTTGTTTTGATCAAGTTCCCTTTTAAGGCCGGCGCTGATATTATAGTCGCTGCTATTATTTTTAATTATATTATACTGTTTTATTATTAGGGCCCGGATTCTGATGACCTAAAATTGTTTGAAAAATGACCTATAAAATGACCCCAAAATTTAAAGAAAATGACTTAATAATTATAAAGAATGACCTAAAAACTGATATTTTATTTATAAAAAATTATTATTGTATACACAAAATTATAGAATAATTTGTACATAATTGTTAAAACCTTAAATTCAGAGAGGATGTATGTTGTAAGTCTAAAAAACTGCTGTGAATATTCTTTCCTTACGGAAATTTATACTGGCACTGAGGCACTGGCGAGTCAAACTTCGGCATTTCCTTTTGCGGTCTACCGGACAATTAGGGTTGCCACCTTTTGGTAAGGCTAAGGAGGGACACTTATCGAATATATGCAGATCGCCGATCTTCATACCTAAATTTGTACACGGAACAATTTATTAATAACTGAAAGACGGATTATATTACAAAGCCAAAACTGAATAGGCTATGTAACAGTAACACTAACATTAGAAAAGAAAAGGTTAGCAAAATAATTTTAAAAAAGCCTGGGCAAATTCATGACTTGAAGCTGTATTTCTTGTTTGGTTTGGCAGCTTCTAATAGTTGTTTGTTCTGTTTCACCCTCAATAAATAATCTTTGCAGGTATCTGTAACATTTGTAGAAATGATTTCACTCTTTATGAGGTCAGCTGAGCACCTGTTTCTGGATTCTGTCCATTTTAGATTCAAGAGAGAGAAAACTCTTTCCACAAAGGCATTGCTACCAGGAATGCTCAGAACAAAGCATTTGAGACTGGGAATGTGTTCTTTACTTTAGTAGCATTTATTATATCTGAACTAAAGCAGAATTCCTCATATAGGCCTAACTCATCCAAATTAACATCAGATTCTATATTATGTGTCTTCACAGAGTCTTTGAGATGTTTGAAAGATTCAAGTTCTTCAGTGTGCCATAAAGATTGTTTTCTGTGAAGTCAAATACTTTCTCTAAGGAACTTAAAGCTTTGCTCAAAAATTAAAAAAAACAATGTACACTCATAGACATGTTTCGAAAAAATTATGAACATTGGCAATCCAGACTCTGACTAGATAATGGCTTACCACTAAGTTTAGGAATAACAGGAGAAATATTTAATTAGTTCTTACTCAACGAACGACACATAAAACACACAGAGAACGTGGCCATTCAAATTACAACTGATAACACTACACACGTCTTGCTATGCTATATTTCCAGAAGGAACTGTACTTGGCAAATCAGTGCAGAGTGTCATATGATCTGTTTTCGGTACTTCCCCGTCGGATCACCAGTTAATGGCTCGCACGCTGGTTGTACAGATCACTGACATACCCCAAGAATGCCCGCGCGACTTATACAAATAAATTACAAAGAATAACATCATGGGCGGTGATTTCAATGCTGCCAACACGATACATTTTAGCGATGGAACGACATCGATATCTTGACCATGAGACGAAATTCACAAAAGACGCCACCAAGAATTGCTGTCTCATATTTTGTTTTGGAATAATTTGGCGTCCCGCAATATAATGCGTCCCTCTTAGGCATAATTCGGGACGCTGAAAATGTCTTTAAAATGCGGGATGTCCCGCCTAATTCGGGACAGGTGGCAACTCTAACCGGATTATATTGTTTATTGAGGGTAAACAGTAGTTTGCACTCTCAAATACAAGCAGGTGGCAGACTCTGGTGCCAAGTCAATCTAATAGCAACAGTAATGTAATACAACATTTTGGCGTTCCTTTGATTCTCGTTTCCGACTGAGACATGACAACACTTCAACATAGAGTGTGTCCTTCTTGCATTAAACAAACACTTCAAAGACAGCACCGCTGGGGACGAAATAAATGCCCTAAAAATATAAAATTGCATACAATGTCAAAAAATGACCTAATAAAAATGCATTTCTATAATCTGGAGGCCATGATTATGATTTATCGACAAATTGGCAATGTCTATGCAGCATCAATAAAAAAGATGACATGTCATTAGAATCTGGGCTCTGATTATTATTGTATTTTTTAACTAAGCGATTTTTAAATTAAACAGTGAAACAATATTAATGTTTGTGTTGTTTCGTCTCTTGTTGATGTTGGCGTTGCTTCTGTTGTATAGGTAAGAATGATTTCAGTAAAAAAATGTGCCAACTAAAACTACCATGACCATCATAGCTTAGTCTACATTATTAGTTTTGATCTATTAGGCAGTGGTTTTTTAAAGAAATGGCACCAAAAAAACCTTCTGCAAGCGAATTTAAGAAAATCAGTTTTACAGAAATTTTAAAAAATTGTTCATTTGGAGGGCGCAGATTTGTCAAACTCGCCAAGGGCGCAGAAGGACCTTGCTACGGCCCTGGCAGATGGTCCGCAGACATAATTAAAAAAAATATATCATAAAGCAAGTGGATCCAGAAACTCGACTGACAAGAAAAATTATAGAGAAACTCTGGAATATGAAGCAACAAGTAGGATAGATTACAGAAATTAGAGAGGATATGACAGAATTAGAAATAACTTTGGATGACTTGAAAAACAAAAAAGGGAATTCAAGGAAACTTAAAAATATTAAAATAAGATTTAAGCCAAAAATAGACAGACGCCAGACAATAAAGAGGGTATTTACAGATGAAGAGCGACAGAGAAGATCGGAACGCATGAAAAACTACTGGGCAAATCGGAAAGGAAGACCGAGAAATGATTGACTGAAGTGGTCCAATGAGGCCGTAAAAGCAGAAGAAGAAGAAGAAGAAGAAAGCAAGTGGAAAGTAAAGAAGTAAAAATGTTTCACATAAATTGGACACTAGATGTCAAAGTTTTTAAAATCTTCGAAAATACAGGTCCTATTGCAAGTTTCCTTACTTTTGCAGTTACGAACCACAGTTTGAAACCCCTGATGCACTGATGTCTAAGGTTCCCCTTTCATTCAAACCTCCTGATCTTCGACTAAATTTGACTAATGTTGAGCCAGATATCCAACCGTCGCATTAAAAGTGTGTAATAACATAATTTCTAATGATATTATCAAATTGGTAATAAATATGAAAGTTTCTTCAAAATATAATTTTACTGTCAATAGTTTACTTCCAATTTAATAACCGTGTTTCCGTCGAATTAAAAAATAGTATTTAGATTTATTTTGTTATAATGACCTATAATTAATATCCCAAATATTAAGAATATAGGCCTGCATATAGCCTACTTTTAAAAATGGGATGTAAAATTATACTTTTAGAGGTCCCAGGTTCAAAAAGGTTGAGAAACGCTGCCAATTCAAATTACAAAACAAAGTTTACCTAATATGGGAGACAGTCTCAACATAACAGAACAGATCATTAACACATTGCAAACTATTCTAAAGCAAAACTATTTTAAATTTAATAATAAAATCTACCAACAACAAGATGGACTAGCTATGGGCTCCCCTCTTTCAGGTATAACATCTGAAATATTTCTACAACACATTGAAGAAAACTACATCAATAACATTATAAAGAAATTCAATATAAAAACATACACAAGATATGTTGATGATATTTTCATTATTTGTAATAAACACAAATTAAATGATATAGTACAAGATTTCAACAAACTACATAATAAATTACAGTTTACAGTAGAAACAAGTAATAATAACATCAACTATTTAGATTTGAACATAACTAAGAAATACAATAAAATACAATTCAACATTTACAGAAAACCCACCTACACTGATAACATAATCCAACAAAACTCCAACCACCCAAATAATCAAAAAACAGCAGCAATCAATAGTATGGTTTATAGATTATTAAAAGTCCCCTTATCTCATAAGAACTACGAAATTGAATTACAAACTATTTTGCAAATAGCACGTAATAATGGGTACAATGATAATTTAGTTTATAGACTAATCAAAAAGAATAAGAATATTATTAACACACAAAAGAACCCACCACCCACACTTCAACCAACCAAAGAAATTTCTAAGGACAATAGCCAGTTTACAACCTTTAATTTCTCCTAGTAATAAGGTATACAAAATCACAAAAGAACTAAAGAAAAACAACATAAACATCGCATTTAAAACTAATAATAATTTAAAGTACAAAATTCCCAATAAACTAAATAATTACAATAACAATAATCAATATGAAAACTGCGGTGTATATAAACTCAGCTGCCAAGATTGCAATAAAGTATATATCGGTCAAACCGGTAGGTCATTTAAAACAAGATACAAAGAACATATTTCCGATTACAGATATAACAGAAATAAATCTACATACGCATCAGCAACACCGGTACCTTAAAAGCTAAAGAATGTAAGGGGTTAACCAACTTACTAATCGAGAAGAACAATAGGCATTATTTTACCACTTGACTTTAATGAAAAAAAAAGACTTATCAAGTTCCACATAAACAAAAAACTCAATGTTAATCTAGCGTATTTATTAGGCGCCAGCTAGATACCTGAATACAACTCACCATAAGTACGTATATAAGTCAATCTCACCATAAGTACGTATATAAGTCAATCTCATTCATAACCATAATTTGACCTGTTCTTGCCTATTCTTCTTCGTCGGCTACAAAAACCTGTATATGCCCGAACCGGCTCTTCAACTGGATAGAGGGGGGGGTTCTACTCTGTGTTGAGGCCATTACTTTGTACAAACTAGGTAAGTATATTACTCTACATAAACAAAACATAGATTTGACAGTGGTTGATAATTCTTTAATCCTTTCTAATTCAAATACAATAATTAGATTAGCCTTGAAGATTCTGTACGGAAATAAAGTGAAATGTTCTTGTGAAGTTCAATTATAAAGCTCTCTATATTTTAAGCTTCAAAAATAATTTAATAAATGTCTCTTTAATCTTCTAAGCTTACTTCCAGACCACAGAAAAGAATGCGTGTTCGAACAAAATAGATCTTTCCCTAAAATTTTGGTCAATTACTGATTGTCTTGTAGATTATTATATGAAGCAAGCAAAAAAACCAACTTTACTATTTTTATGGTTAATCAAAACAAATATAAAAATCAAGTCTCGTTAAAATTTTTTTCTCTTTGTCTCTAACAGTTTGAGTTAACAGAAAATACTCTCGTCGAATACTCAGCTTATATCCATTTCTTCACACACGATGACTTCCAGTTTATACCACGTAATCCCTCGTAGTTTTTCTCGAGCCACCTTGCCCAAGACGTTCCAATAGCTGTACCATGTAATCCCACGTAGTTTTTCTCGAGCCACCCTGCTCAAGACTTTCCAATAGCTGTACCACGTAATCCCACGTAGTTTTTCTCGAGCCACCTTTCTCAAGACATTCCAATAGATGTACCACGTAATCCCACGTAGTTTTTCTAGAGCCACCCTGCTCAAGACTTTCCAATAGCTGTACCCCGTAATCCCATGTAGTTTTTCTCGAGCCACTCTGCTCAAGACCTTCCAATAGATGTACCACGTAATCCCACGTAGTTTTTCTCGAGCCACTCTGCTCAAGACGTTTCTATAGCCGTATCACGTAGCTTTCCCTTGAGCCACCTTGCTCGAGACGTTCTTCTCTCAACCAACAACAACCGGCAGTCTTCAAGACGCTTCTCTCCTTCGACTTCTCCCTCTCTCGGACATGCGCTGTTGAGCACCTTTCAGCACCAACAGTTGAGTACCAGGTATCAGCGTACTGTGTCGAAATATTTCCTTACACACCCCCTTGCAAAAATAAAAAAATCAACTTGTTTATTTATTTATTTATTATTTTTTTTCCACTACGTATCACTTACAGGACAAAATGGTTTTAAGTCTTTGATATGCCACCTGCCTAGTGATTTATGGTTCCTATCTTCCAACTCATAAGCATTTAGTCCAAGCTTTTTCTTTATTAGAAATGGTCCTACATATTTTGGGGCAAAACCTGCCGTAAAGTTCTGTCCAGCCGAACTTAACACATAATTCCGTCTGAGCACTGCTACCCCTTCTCGAAAATTTACCTCGCTCTTCCAAGGTTATAGTAATGACTCATTTCCTTAAATGCGTTCTCCAGATTATGTCTCACTACTAAATATAAATCTTGAAGTTTATTCATCCTATCTATCCACTCCTTTGGTTGTTGTGTCAGTAGGCCTGTATCCGGAGTTTCGACTAGAGATTTACTGACTTCAATTCCTCGACCAAAGTTCAAAAGTGAGGGTGAATAACCTGTCGACTTGTGTACTGACGATTTAATGGCATGAACGAATTCTTTCAAATATCTATCCCACCGAGTATGGTCCATGTTAATGTAACTTGAGATCATAGTTTTCAACACTCGGTTTACTCTCTCACTTGGATTTACTTGGAGCAAAACATGCTAGAATTTCAAAATTTTTAGCCACTGTCTGGAAAATTTTACTGCTGTACTGTGGTCCATTGTCCATGATTATTTTCGGGGACTCACCACTTCAAAATTACAAGCTCAAAAAACTCTTCTAGAATCGTTTTAGTGGTAGCTATCTTTAAGGCTTTGCACTCCACCCACTTTGAAAAACAGTCATGAAATACGACAATATATCGATTTCCCTTTTTTGAGCGAGGATAAGGCCCTAACATATCCTTTGAAACCGTGACCCAAGGGCGATCTTTTCTTCGAAAATGCATTTGTCCTGCTGGTCTGGTTTGTACTACTTTATATTTCTGACATACTAGGCATGCCTTAATGTGTTTAGCAACATCTTTAAACATGTTAGGCCAAAGTACTTCCTTGACAGTTTTAAGAATGTTTTGGTAATTCCAAAATGTCCAGCGGTCGGTTCATCATGATATTCCTGTAATAATCGTTTCCTAAATTCCCACGGAACCACTAATTTCCATTTATCCTTATCTTCTTCTAACACCTGACCTAATTGATCTAATCTTAAATGAAACAATTTACCCCCTTCGACCCTCCAATCAGGCCAATACTGAGGATTCTGTCTGACTTGGTTTAGACGTCTCTTATACCAAACATCTTGAATATTTTCCCATTCCCCTTCACTACATAGGCTTAGGGCTAAACACATTTCTTTATTTGGCAAATTCGAATCGTCTCTACCGGGTATCCTTAACAAAGCATCGGACACTTTCTGTAAGCGGCCTACTCGATGTACTACCGTGAAATCATATTCCTGTAGGAGCAAGCTCCACCTGGCCAAACGTCCAGAAGGATTCTTTAGCTTATGAAACCATTTAAGAGCAAAATGATCCATATGGACTACAAAATGATATCCTTCTATATAAGCCCTAAATTTTTGGATGGCCCATAGTATGGCTAGTAATTCTTTCTCTACCACCAACCATTTCCTTTCTGCTGGAGTGAGAGAATGACTTGCATAGGCTATGACATTTTCCTCGCCCGCTTCACCCGGTTGCATGAGGACAGCTCCTAGACCGGAGAAACTTGAGTCCGTCTGCACCACTAGAGGTTTGTTATAGTCGGGGCATGCTAAGATTGGACTACTTATTAGTCTATTTTTCAAATCATCAAATGCCTTTTGACAATCACTAGTCCAATTCCATTTCTGATTTTTGAGTAACAGATTAGTCAAAGGCGCCACCAATTCAGCAAAACAAGGAATAAATCTTGTGTACCACAAAGCTAAACTTCTTTTATTTTAGTCTGTACAGGATAATCTAGAATACAGTTAACATTATTAGGATCTACTGCTATTCCTAATGGGCTTACAATATGACCCAGATATTTTAACTCAGTCCTAACAAATTTTGATTTTTCCACGTTAATCTTAAGGTTCGCTGCCCTTAGCTTATCAAAGATTTTCTCTAGTAACTCCAAATGCTCCTCAAATGATTCGCTAATTACAACTATATCATCTAAATAGACAAAGCATTTTTCTCCTATCTCCTATCTCTGTTCGTAGAATATTGTCAACAAGTCTCTGGAATGTGGCTGCAGCATTGTGTATTCCAAAAGGCATGACTTTAAAATGATATAGGCCTCTTCCAGGCACAGTAAACGCTGTCTTTTCCTTACTGCTTTCAGTTAAGGGGACCTGCCAGTATCCATTCTTCAAATCAATGGTACTAATATACTTTGCCCTTCTCAATTTACTTTATCTGTTCAATATAAGGTAGTGGGTAACTATCCCTCTTTGTGACTAGGTTAATTTTCCGAAAGTCCACACAGAAATGCTAAGAACCGTTTGGTTTCTTTACCATCACCACAGGTGAACTCCAAGGTGAACTAGACGGTTCTATTATACCCTGCTCTAACATCTGGTCTATTTCCAAATGGATAGCTTTTTCTAAAATCGGCAAAACCGGATAGTACCTTTGCTTAATGGGTTCCGCTGACCCTGTATCAATCTCATGAGTTATTTCTTTCGTACACCCTGTACAATTTTCAAATAATTGTAGCTGTCCTGCTAGAAATTTCGAAGTAATTCTTGTTCCCTTTCAGTAGGAATGTTCAATAAGGCATCTAATTCGTGGCCTACACCCGATCTGTCTACCTGTATGAACTTAAATCGCGATTGGGGATTTTCTTTAAAAGACCAACTATTATCTGTCACATCTACTATTATGCCCAGCCTTGTGAGTGCATCCAAGCCTAATATCACATCCATTGCTAAATTTGGCATTATTTTATAACTTAATTCCACTTCCTTGTTCCGTAATTTCATATGAAGTATCACTTCACCTGACAATCTACTGAATGATTTATCCGCTAACCTAACCACTTGATCTGTTAAAGGTTGTATGTTAATTCCCATAGTCTCACATAATTCTCTTCCTTTCCTACCAATATACGATCTGTCAGATCCAGAGTCAATCAAAGCATACATTATCGTTCCCCCTAATTCAATTTCCACTACACATCTATTTATGGCTGACTGAACTCGAGTGGAACCTCCTAAAGAATCTATAGTCGAAGCCGAAAAAAAAGTTCCCTGATTTGGTAATTGTCATAATTGCCTGTTTCTCCTAGCTCCTCCGCATATACAGTCATTACTTCTTTTACCCTGCCTACCACATCTAAAACAAAATATTTTCTTCTCTAATTTACATTCAAAATGTCTATGTCCTATTTCTCTGCAGTTCCAACAGTTTAATTTCCCCCTTGCACTATAAGCAATCCGCTTAGAATGTTCTGCCTCATTCAAAATTTCTACAACGTTTTTTCTATTTTATTTATTTATTTATTTATTTATTAGTTGCGGTACATTACATTGTTGAATTATGGCAGTGACCGTTGGTCGTTTAGCCATAATTCGATCAATTACATGGTTACTCAATCACAAACAGGGTATATACAATTTCTTCTTCGCTATTTGTCTATGATGACATTTGTTTTTTGTGTCTTTTTTCTTTTACTTTCCATAAGTAAAAACCTAGTTTTCTTAGAGCCTGTACATTTGTAGTTTTTGATAGTTTGGCCAGCACAACTTCATTGCTAAACTGCAACCATTCCATTTTCATTGAATGTCTATCACTCCAATTCGTCTCTCTGCATGTTAAAAGTATATGCTTAAGATCTTCATTTTCTCCACAAAGCGGGCATTTATCTTTTTCTGCTCTACCTCTTAGTCCTTTTAGTTTCCAAATCCCTAGTTTAAACCATGCTATACCTGCTCTGATTTTTCTATCATTAATAGAAGTGTATAATTCCTGACCCCAAACAGTTTTGATCTCCTTATAATATAGCAGTGAAGATTTATCGCTCATACAGCTAAACATATATTGTTTTTCTATGTCATTGCATCTTTGCCTTATTGTACTTGTTATACTATTTCCATTTGTTACATTCACTTCCCACAAGTAACCTAAGCCAATTTTCTCTAGTTCTTGTTTCAATATAGAAGCCCAATTTACTTTATTTAAATTAGTTTCCATATATCTATAACAGACTTTAAGTATTTCATTCTCCTCCATTTTTAAGATTCTGAGCCAATATTTAACAATCCTTGCCATAATTTCTCCTCTACTACTACATTTACCTAGTTCTACCATTGCTACCTTCTTTGGTGTTGAGTTGGGAAGTGCTAAAATTAGTTTGCAGTATTTATCTATTATAGTATCTATTTGCTCCCAACTGTTTTTATAAAGCCCCCAGATCTCAACCCCATAAAAGATTCTTGATTCTACCAAGGAGCTAAAAATGGTATTTAGCGTTTTCACTTGCATAGTTGGTGTTTTAGTAAGACACATGTTTATTGCTGACATTGCTTGCTTACCATGTACGATAGCTTTCTGTCTTTGTTTATTCCACTTTCCTCTCGAGTCTAATATTACACCTAAGTAGCTGATTTCATTTACACATTCTAAGGTTACTCCGTTCAACTGCCATTTTTCTTGTTTTTTTAGCCTATTACCATTCTTAAATACCACAATCTTCGTTTTCTTAACATTCACTCTAAGATGCCATTCATTACAATACTCTTCGATGGCGTTTAATGATTTTTGTAACCCAGTTACTGTAATTGCACTACATATCAAATCATCTGCATAGAGCAAACCATGTATGTTTACATTGTTTATTACTGGCATATGTGTGTTAGCTCTACAAATGTATTTAATAATATCATCTATAAATAGATTGAATAAGTGACTACTGATGGGACAGCTTTGACGAACTCCCATGCACTGGTTAAAGGCTTTTGTCACTCTGTCTATATCATACCTTACACAAGCAGTTGTGTTACTGTACACCTCACGCAAATTTCTAATCATATTTCTGCTCATACCTTTCTCAGCTAATTTATAAAATAATGCCTCCCTGTTCACTGTGTCAAAGGCTTTTTCCAGATCTATAAATGCACAGTACAACCTGCCTCTTTTGACACTTAGATATTTATTAACTAATGTGGATAGTATGTAAATGTTGTCAGTTGTCCTACAGTTTTTCCTGAAGCCTTTTTGAAAGTCTGAAAGTATTTTGTATCTATCTATCCATATGTTTATACGCTCAGCTATAATTCCAAAATAAATCTTTCCTAGTACTGGAAGTAGTGCAATTCCACGGTAACTATTAACGTCATTAACACTACCTTTGCCTTTAAAAATAGGATGTATAATTGCTGTTTTCCAAGTCTTGGGCACTGTTCCTGATTTTACAATTTTGTTAAATAACCTTACTAAAATATTCACATTTTTTTCATTTTTACAAAAGACTTTCAAATATTCTCCATTTATCCCGTCTATACCTACGGCCTTCCCTGCCTTCACTTTTTTTATTTGTTTTAATACCTCTTCGCGTGTTATTTCTGCGTCTAAAACATCTACATTTTGGATTTCGGGGGAATATGGTATTTTTCTAGTCCAAATATTTACAATTTTGTCTGACTGAAATAAATGTTTGAAATATGATTCCCACTCTTGTGGGCTGATATTACCAGTTTGTACAGGTTTTTTAACCATATTCTTAATAGCTGCCCATAATTTCCTTGTATCATTTAGTTGTACAAAGTTTGCTAACTCCGCCGATTTCCTATCTTGCCATTTTTGTTTAGTTTCGTTTAAAAAATTTAAATAACATTTTTTCCCTTCTAAGTATTTATTTTTATTTGCATCGTTGCTATTTTTTTTGTAATTCGTTAAATATTTAAGTACCAGTTTTTTCATTTGTGCACATTCGTTGTTGTACCAACCGTTATAATTACTATTGTGTTTTCTCATCGGTATGGGTATTGCATCATAACATACTCTATATGTGAAAAATTGTAACAAATCTAAAATATATTCTACATTGTTGTGATCTAGTGCATTTTCTAACCCAATTAAACAAATTACATTTGAGCACTCCTCAAATCTATCTGCTATAACCTTTTCAAAACCATTTCGCCACTTTATGCGTTTGGTTCTGACGCCTTCTTCACTATATAAACCTATATCGGATGATATTTGATTGCACGTGTGACTGTCCATTATATTCACATGAATTGGTAGATGCGGACTTGTTAGCGTTTCACCGACTTTGAAGTCCGAAATATTTCCTATCAAATCGCTGGAAGCAATACCTAGATCAATAACACTTTGTCCATTTGAACCGATAAATGTAAAGTCACCTTCTTCGTCACTTTCAAGATATCCATTAAGCACTGTTAAGTTGAAACTTTCACAAAATTCTATTAATTTCTTTCCCTCGGTGTTTATAATATTGTCTTTACTGGTTCTCTTGTACTCTTGCCAATCACGGTCCTCACATAAATCCGACATTTCTGGTGTTAGTTGCCCAATACGACTGTTGAAGTCTCCTAAAACCAATTGCTCCGACCCTGGGAATGTTTCTTGCATATATTCTATTTCTTCTGATAATTTCTCATAAAACCTTTCATTATAATATGGCGATTCTTTAGGGTGATGGTACGTTATTCCTAAACACAATATCACATTTGCTTTGTTTTTACCATGTATACCTAGCCAAATTATGTCTTTAAAATTTGTTGTGATTTTAAAAACTCTATTTTCAATGGATTTTCTTACATATATAGCTAATCCCCCGGGGTAACGACCTTTTTCGGCCCTTCTAAGCTTATCTTGTCTAAAACATATAAATCCTTGAATATCGTAATTTTCACTTGGACGCGCCCAAGTCTCTCCAAGCCCTAATATATCAATTTCATGTAACAAATCAAATAAACTCTTGTTGCTAATTTTTTGTTTAATGCCTTCAATATTCCAGTAACAAATTCGTAAATTATCTAAGTTCGTTCCAGGGTCAGAATGGGTTTTTGGCGTTCGTTTGCGTAATTCACGTGGTCATTTGCAGTCTTTTGTACCTTGCGTTACATTTAGGTTCGCCCGGCTTCTTGTTATTACTGCTTGTGGGGGGTCGTCAGCTGCGTTGAACCAGGTTCGTATATCTCTAGATTCAACGCTGAGACGTCGTTTATCCAGTTGTAGTATACTTCCGGCTGGTGACATAGCAATTTCTGGCGATGACTGAATATCAGCTGTTGTAGCAGTAGTCTTTGGTTGTGTAGAGGTCGTAGCGGTGACTTTTGTTTTCATTGCTTCTGCATTTTCAATTTCTCCGCATGGCGGAAGGTATGACTCAGCGGTATTGATATTGCTGTTGCTTGGTATTGGGCCTTGATTGCTCTGACTGGTATTTCTAACCTCGCCTTCCAATGTCTTGTCTTCTATAGGTACATTATTTCTGCAATATTCTAAGTTAAACTCTCTCCCATTTACAATTATTCTGTCGTGTTTTAAGAAAGCTTTATGACCTTTCTTTTTTGCGTCGATGAGGTATTTCTGGAGTTCACTTCTCGTTTTCCTTATTTCTGGGGAGTAGTCGTTTTCAATTCGGATTCTTGTGCCAGCTAGGTGCCTACACTTCGAGAGAACTTCCATTTTCTTGTTAAAAGACGTGAATCTAACGATGATCGGTCGTCTACCACTTCTTTTACCGATCCTGTTAGTTGAGTCAATCCACCAGTCTATATTTTCCACCCATAGTTTATTGTACAATATGTCCGTGACGATGTTTAATGTTTCAATGTTTCTTTCGTTTGTCACTTCATCTACGCCGAAAATAACTATATTGTTCCTTCTTTGCTGATCTTCTAGCATCCTACACCTCTCTTGCAACTTCTTGAAACGTTCTATAGTTCCTGTAGTGAACTTGTCCATTTCTTCTTTCACTGAAACACAATAATCTGTAGTGTTTTTTATGTCATTTGAAACTGTCTCAAACTTCTCCATGAAGATAGTGAACATGGTTTTCAGTTCGTTAACATCGTTTCTCCCTTCTGCGATTACTCTGCTTTGTTTTTCGAACTCCGCTTGTAGCTTGTCTATTTTTGCATCACTTGATCCGGGACCCGGGTTTAGTTCCACATTTCCGATCACTAGTAACACGAATATAATTATTCCTAGCAACAATTTCTTGTATTTATCATCTTCACTTACACCTTTATTTATGTTCATTTTCCTTGCACTCCACATCCCTATTCTCGCTCTATAAGCTACTATGTCGATCATGGCGTACCGGCTTCCACGAACACGTCCGTACTCTACCGCTGCTCACACGCAACTCGTTTTTTCTATTTACATCTCGTATCTCTCCGACTGTGTTAACGTTAGATAAACCTAAATTAGGTTCCTCCGATGAATTTAATCTATGAATTTGTCCTCCATCTTATTTATTTGTTTTATCCCAACATCTCATTTGTTTAACTCCTAAATTCCCTTTTGCTTCACCTCCTTTCGGACCTGAAGTTTGTTCTATTCCCATTACTGTATTCAAACCTAGTACAAACTTTTGAATTTTGGGGTTGTACGCGGTTTCTCTAACAATAGCCTTTGATACTTCTGGAGGTGGAACATACTTTTCAGATTCTATCAAAATCTGCTCATAATGTCTTCCTATCCTGACTAAATCCGCCACTGACTCTACTTCTTGAGGACGAAGGTAAAATCTTACAGGATCCATAGGCGTAGTTAACCGACGTTTTAAAATTTGTAGGCTACTGCATTAGCGTAATCCGCCACTGTTTCGTGTTTTCCTTGAGTCCTATTTTTAATTTCCTCCAACAAAGATTCTTCCGCATCTATTGGCAAATAGTTCCAATTCTAATTGCTTACATTGTTTCGGTACCATAGCAACACAGCATTTCGGGAATAGCAAGAAATAAATCGGCATCAGACAATCTAGCTCCCCTTTTTAGGTCATCTAAGCGCTCTAAGAATAAGTAAATACTATCTCCTGGCTTAAATTTTACATTTCCTCTATGAACTATTTCTAAGGCACTTAATTTAGGCTGTTCTACCTGAATAGTAAAGGTTTGAGGTTGCGGGGCTAAAATCGGATCTTGAGATTCTCCTTTTTCTCGCATTGACATAGCCTAATCCATGCGAACACTAGATCGCCATACGACCCTGGGATGGGAATGTAATTTTCCGTAAGTTCTTCTTTCAAGACTTCTTCACTAAGTTGAAATACTAAAATCACGCACTCAAATAAGTTTGGATTTTGTCTCACAAAATGTAACACTCTCTGTCTCAATTCGTCTCTGTTCCCAGTTGCGACTAAATGAAAATATTTACACTCTGATTCTAAATCTCTTTTTCGTAGTTTACGAATGGCCGTCGTTAGTTCTGGGTTTTGATATGTTTCTACAGTATTTGTTGTAGTCGCCATTTTGATAATTAACGATCTCAAAAATCTATTCAACAAATTTTGAGCAAAAGCAATATATATAATTTTTTATATATCACAACTTCTTCTAGTTTAATTACAAAAAAAAAAAAATTCGTATAGGCCTACTCCTCCGTTATATAAGTCCAGATGACCTCTCATGAGTTCGAAACATTTTTACGTGCAGTCCTATCAAAATATATTCTAACTTAGATCTGTACAGACGTAAGCTATGAAATGACATTGACCTTGTCCTTTACCACTATCGTAATGTCTAACCCTTCGACACCTGTCTTGTACCTGATACTTCCACTGTTCCAAACACATTAAACATTTATGTACCCTTCTGGAAAAGAATATGTATATTAGTCACAAAATCATTGCTTCTCTTATTCTAGAAGAATATACTATAGGCCTATTCATTTCCTAGTTAAGAAAAAAAATTAATGCTTTTATGACTGTCTTTATGAACTTTAGTACTGTCCACTACTATCTTATTCCCTAACCACTGTCTCGAAAATAGTAATATTACTTAAGAAATTAAGCTATTAAGAAAACATGCAACACTGGCCCCGCGCTATGGGCACCATTATTTTGTGAGGGGTAAACCAACTTACTAGTCGAGAAGAACAATAGGCATTATTTTACCACTTTACTTTAATGAAAAAAAAGACTTATCAAGTTCCACATAAACAAAAAATTCAATGTTAATCTAGCGTCTTTATTAGGCGCCAGCTAGATACCTGAATACAACTCACCATAAGTACGTATATAAATCAATCTCACCATAAGTACGTATATAAGTCAATCTCATTCATAACCATAATTTGACCTGTTCTTGCCTATTCTTCTTCTTCGGATACAAAAACCTGTTATGCCCGAACCGGCTCTTCAACTGGATAGAGGGGGGGGTTCTACTCTGTGTTGAGACCATTACTTTGTACAAACTAGGTAAGTATATTACTCTACATAAACAAAACATAGATTTGACAGTGGTTGATAATTCTTTAATCTTTTCTAATTCAAATACAATAATTAGATTAGCCTTGAAGATTCTATACGGAAATAAAATAAGTGAAATATCCTTGTGAAGTTCAATTATAAAGCTCTCTATATTTTAAGCTTCAAAAAAAAAATTTAATAAATGTCTCTTTTTTTATCTTCTAAGCTTACTTCCAGACCACAGAAAAGAATGCGTGTTCGAACAAAATAGATCTTTCCCTAAAATTTTGGTCAATTACTGATTGTCTTGTAGATTATTATACGAAGCAAGCAAAAAAAAACAACTTTACTATTTTTATGGTTAATCAAAACGAATATAAAAATCAAGTCTCGTTAAAATTTTTTTCTCTTTGTCTCTAACAGTTTGAGTTAACAGAAAATACTCTCGTCGAATACTCAGCTTATATCCATTTCTTCACACACGATGACTTCCAGTTTATACCATGTAATCCCTCGTAGTTTTTCTCGAGCCACCTTGCCCAAGACATTCCATTAGCTGTACCACGTAATCCCACGTAGTTTTTCTCGAGCCACCCTGCTCAAGACTTTCCAATAAGCTGTACCACGTAATCCCACGTAGTTTTTCTCGACCACCTTGCTCAAGACGTTCCAATAGATGTACCACGTAATCCCACGTAGTTTTTCTCTAGCCACCC
The DNA here is from genome assembly GCA_964059195.1 of Ectobius pallidus. NCBI lineage: Eukaryota > Metazoa > Arthropoda > Insecta > Blattodea > Ectobiidae > Ectobius > Ectobius pallidus. The sequence goes on along the minus strand of CAXKWD010000007.1, from coordinate 54,585,405 downwards.
TGCTCAAGACTTTCCAATACCTGTACCCCGTAATCCCACGTAGTTTTTATCGAGCCACTCTGCTCAAGACCTTCCAATAGATGTACCACGTAATCCCACGTAGTTTTTCTCGAGCCACTCTGCTCAAGACGTTTCTATAGCCGTATCACTTAGCTTTCCCTCGAGCCACCTTGCTCGAGACGTTCTTCTCTCTTCCAACAACAACTGACGGTCTTCACGACGCTTCTCTCCTTTGACTTCTCCCTCTGCCCGAGATCCCTCTCTCGGACATGCACCGTTTAGCACCTTTCAGCGCCCCAACCAGGGTTCTTTTTCTATTGTTCCTGCAACACAATGTTCAACCGCGACACTACCCAACATTCACTGACGTCACCAACAGTTGAGTACCAGGTATCAGCGTGCGGTGTCGAAATATTTCCTTGCAAGAAATTGAAAACATAAAAGGATTTAGTTTTGATAAACATTAAAAATTAGAACAATTAGCATCTCTCTAAATAACAGCAATATCATAGTGGTTGGAGTATATTGCTCACCATTTTCTTCGATCAAAGAATTCGTTAGGGCACTTGACAACACACTAAGTAAATTAAATACAAGTGACAAAATTATATTGATAGGAGATATAAACATTGACCAAGGAACGGACAACAATAATTATAAATTCTATGTGACACACTCAACACATATGATATCTATGACAAAATTCATTTCCTACCAATGTAACAGATAATTCAGCAACAACTATAGATCATATAGGCACAAACTTTCAAAATGAGGACATACACGTCAGTGTTTTAAATAGCTTCTTGTCTGATCATTATTCCCAAATGATAGATGTATTTTATAAGACATCAAAAGGGCCTAACAGTATGCAGTCCAGAGTGCAGTATCGTAACATGAAACTGAATAACCTTTCTAAACTGAAATCAGAGCTTTTCAGTGAAACTTGGGGGAAATTTGTATACTCCACTGAAGGAGTTGATAAAAAATGGGAATGCTTTTACAAAATCTTCAACAGTTACTTTGATTCAACATGTCCAATAATCACTCGGGCTAAAAGACAAACTGCCAGAACACATAATAAATTACAATTATCATCTGAAGGGATTAGGTTAAGGAAAGAATTAAGAACCACATTCCAAAAATACAAAAAGACAGGCTTTCAGTATTACAAAGACAAATACATAAACCTAAAAAATAATTTAAGAATTTTATCTAATCAATCTACAAGCGGTCTATCTTATGAATAGACTAAACGATCCTAAACAAATAACAAAAAATGCATGGAATATAGTAAATGAAGTCAGAAAACAAAAAATAACACATGAAAATATACAACTTAACATTGAAGGCATCTCAGTAAAAAATCCAAATAACATAACCACCTCGTTCAATGAATACTTCTTAAGTGTAGCTGAATTAACTCAAGCATCCACTAAAGAAGCAAATGCACAGCAGCAGATAAATATCCCAAGCAATCCCAACACAATTTACCTATATCCAACTACTCATACAGAAATCCTTGACATAATTAATTCAATTAAAAATAAACAGTCCAATGGTTGGGATGAAATAACCATGTCATGTCTCAAAACTTGTAAAGATCACCTTAAGGAACCACTAGAGCATCTCTTTAACTATTCATTCGAACAAGGAAAATTCCCTACATGTCTCAAAATAAGTATTATAAAACCTATCTTCATAAAAGGAGACAAAACAGAGATTTCAAACTACGAGGTCTGTTAGATAAGTATCCGACCTTATTTTTTTTCTTGGAAACCTGACGGATTTGAATCAAGCCCGCTTGCATGAGCTGATCTTGAACCTTGGTGCACATGTGTGAATTTTTTCCCACCTGTAGATAGTGTCTGTTGCTGGCAAGCAGCATTTGAGTGAGGTAGTGTATAGTGCTCTCGTCGCAAGGAAAATAACGGAATGACTGGAGCAGCGCTATTTGTCTGAAACTGGGCAACAGCCAGGTGGAAACCATTCGGAAAATTCAGACAGCTTTCGGCGATGATGCTATGGTCATCACACAGATTGAGTGGTACAACCGGTTTAAAGACGGTCGAACATCGGTGGTGAGCGAGCCACACACCGGTCGCCCATCAACATGCCGAAATGACCAGGTCATTGCCAAAGTGAACGCTGTGGTGATGCGGGACTGTTGTGTGAGTATCCGAGAAATTCGGAAGAGGTGGGCATCATCACTTTTTCGGCCCATTTAACTATGACCGAAGATTTGGCCATGAAGAGAGTGGCGGCGAAATTCAATGCCGATGCTGCTGACGGCGGAGCAAAAGCAACTTCGTGTTGAAGTCTCACATGACATGCTTGAGTCCACAAACAGTGACCCCGACTTTATGAACACCTTAATGAGTGGTGACGAGTCCTGGTGTACGGGTACGACCCGGAAACCAAATTCCAGTCGTCACAATAATTATTTTCCTTGCAACGACGAGAGCACTATACACTACCTCACTCAAATGCTGCTTGCCAGCAACAGATGCTATCTACAGGCGGGTTAAAAATTCACACATGCGCACGAAGGTTCAAGGTCGGCTCAAGCAAGCGGGCTTGATTCAAATCCGTCAGGTTTCCGAGAAAAAAAAAAGGTTGGATACTTATCTAACAGACCTCGTATAGGCCAATAACAATAATATCTACACTAGCCAAAATATTTGAAAAAGTAATACTGAACAGATTAGAAAAATTCTTGATTCAAAATTCAATACTCAGTAAATCCCAACATGGATTCAGGAAAGACTACTCTACAATATCAGCAATAACTGAATTCATGGGGGAAATAACTAACAGTTTAGCTGATAATAATAGAGTTGCTGGGGTATTCCTAGACCTGTCAAAAGCATTTGATTGCATGGACCATGAAAGACTACTAAACAAACTGAATCAATATGGCATAAGAGGATTGGTGAACAATTTTATATCTTCCTATTTAACATCTCGACTCCAAAAAACAGAAATTTTATTTGAAAATGGATCCCATAAACAATATTATCAATCTAAGACAGGTGTGGTAACATCTGGAGTTCCCCAAGGATCAGTGTTGGGCTCAATACTGTTCTGCGTATATATAAACGACATACCAACCTCTACCAGTTTAAAAATACTGTCCTATACTGATGATACAACTCTAATATGTTGCATAAAGTCTATTGAAAGACTCTCTATGGGAATAAAATCTGTCACTGACATACTAAGAAAGTATCCCAAAAGTCCTTCATTCACACACCGGCCAAAAGCACATCATAGTCAGTAAGCAATCTGTGAGTCATTGAATTGCTGCTAATGGTATTTTAATAATCAAATAATTACTACTAATGATATTTTAGTAACAAAATAAATACCAGCAGTTTTATGAAGAATTGTTTTATAGGCATTTAATTCTGATTTTTATTTTTATTTTGATTTGTTTTTGAACCACATCAAAATGCGGCTATCAACATTCATAAATTAAGAGAGAGAATGAAAATGGACAACAGAATTATGTCGAATAGCAGTATAGTGTATAAATTTAGAAAACAACATCAATATTAACTTAAAAAAACTCACTAATAGAATAAAATGGATTATTCGCAAGCCAGTCTCTCAGAACAGCCCTAAACCTGTTTAATTTAACTGAATGTGCAGTTTTGGGTAAACTATTGAACAACTTAATACCCAAATTATTTCACCACTTCTTTGTTTTAGTTAATCTTGTACTTTGTGTCACTATGAGGTAATTATTCCTAGTGTTATGTTGGTGTAAATTATATTGAAAATTTTGTTCATGGAGATTAGACTTAATATTTATCAAACAGTTGAAGATATATTGAATGACTACAGTGAGAATTTTAGAGTTTTGAAACAATGGGCGACAATGAGCATCAAACGATGCACCAGAGATGATTTTCATATAATATACATTTTTCGGGGTTATTTATTCCAAACAAATAAGTATTGGTTACCAACAAATGATAATAGAATTGAATAGCATATTGACTCATATTAATTCTATTGGAAACACTAGATGAAACTTGTAATGTTTATTCTGATTGACAATAAACTGATTCTATCTTCATATAAGATAGTATGTTCCTAGTGCTTCAATTTGAATGCTGTTCTTCAGAACAATGGAACGAGGAACTGATGTTGTAGCTGCATCAATGCAAACCTCTTTTTTCCAGTGTGATGTTCACATGTAGATCAAATTTACGTAAAGAATGTTAATCAATCTGGAGAAACATCCTTTTAGAATTAACTGAATGATGAGAAATCCCCAGAATTTAAAAAAAAAATACATAAGTGAACCAAAAAATGTTATATTGTGTAGAGAATGTTACATTAATTACATTGGATGAAACATGCTCCCTTGTATTCAGTAAGTCTGTGTGGCATCAAATTTTAATATGAATTATCTGTATTGTAATCCTAAAAAAACAAATAAATTGTCAAATTTGATCCATCTTATAGAATTAACAGGGATAAACTCGAAACACTAATTTGCAATGAAAACATAACTGCAAGCGAGCACTGCTTATTTCTAGGCATTACATTAGGTAGTCACCTAAATTGGGCAAATCACATCGATAATGTATGTGCTAAAGTCAGAAGGGTATCTTTCTACTAAGATATTTCTCTAGATTTAATAACGATCATCTTCCGAATATAATTTATTATGGCACAATCTTTTCACATATAGCATATGGAATATAGAGATCTGGGGCTCTGCACCTAACTTATACATTGATAGAATACTTATCTTGCAAAAAAAGCATCTCAGGATAATGCACAAATTAAATTCTAAACACCATTGCAGAGAACTCTTCAAATCTAGCAGAAAATTCACTGTAATATCACTGTATGTTTACAGAATTTTGTTACTATTAAAGGAAAAGTAAACTAAAAATTCAGTATCATTTTCTTCGTACGGATTGAAAGAAAATGTTTTTAAGAAATGATATTCACTGTTAGAAATGTTTTACACCTTCACATTTAATCACAAAACGAATATGTTTATTTTGACGCGGTGGGCGCGTGACGTCACGCTTGACGAGTGCTTGACTCAGTCTTGCCCGGTGAAAGATAGTTCACGGTATTCTGTCTACTGTTACAGTTTTTTAGTGAGTATCTGTTCAAACAATGGTTTATTGTTGTGTTGTGGGGTGTACATACTCATCGTCGAAGAGTGATAACACACTTAAAATATCTTTCCATCGATTTCCCAACAGAGATAAGTCACCCGAACGGGCGAATGGCTGATAAAAATAAAAAGAGAAAAATTTGTTCCTAGTAAATACAGTACGGTTTGTTCACAACATTTTGACGAAAATGATACCAAGCTTTCGGTACAGTTACGAAAACAGTTAACTGGAAAAACCCCGCAATCTGTTTAAAAAAGAAGTGCTGTGTCATCACTTCTTTTGCATGGGAAATCTGAAACACCGCCAATGAAGAAAAGAAAATCGTCGTACTTGAGGAAGAAGGAAATGAGAGAGTTGTTGCAAGATTCGAACAGTAATCCATCAGTATCCGGGAATGGTCAAATCATGAATGTGGAATCTAGTATTTATGACGAAAATTCAGATTCTAACAGCGTAGGCGTTCAGTGTTGGCCTCTCCTGGGTTGTCTGGTGTGGTATGTATGTATAAGTAGGCCAACAGTCGTAGTCATATACATATACAGTAAATGGCGAGAAATTCCAATAATAGCAACCACACTGCAACACAAGGACAGAAAGAGGTTCCACAAAAGAGCGTCCAAGCTCCTCCAGCTAGGCCTATGTAGCCCTAATGATAAGCCGGAGTAAAAAAAACTTTAGAGTGGAAGGAGCTATAAATATATGATCAAGAGGGCCTACGAGGAAAGGAATTAACTTTAGCGATTGAGACATAACAGAGTTTCAAACAACAACATTTATTAACAATAAGTAATAATACTGAAATCTCAAATATGGTGTTATAAAATATATTCACTAATTCTGTAAAGATTTGACGTAGAAGAAAAGCACAAAATTTAATTTCAAGACAAGATTCAAATTGCTGCTTTATATTAATGAAAGTCGGCCGCGGTGGTCTAGAGGTAGCGTGCCCGCCTCTAGATCCGCAGGGCGCGGGATCAAACCCGGCCGCGGTCGATGGATTTTTCAGGACGTAAAAATCCTGGGCACGGAGTCCTCCGGGAGGGACTTTAAGCTGGGGGTCCCGTGTCGTAGATTTACAGCCCGTAAAAGAACTCCAAGCCTAAATTAGAGCCTCTGGACAAAATTTCTCGGCCCTTTCACGTCCAAGAAATACTTCGTTTCCAGAGGGGGGTTGCGAGGCGATGGGCTTACCACCTGTCCCTCTACCCTCTCTCGGAAAATAAGCATATCAAAATTAGTATAGATAATGAAACCTCCATAGGAGGCCCCTTCGCCCCACCTGGGGATCATAGGGTACCAGATACCAGATATTAATGAAAAACCCAATTAAAGATACATAATAAATTTCGGTATGCACCCTGTCGGTACTTTATTTATTCATGGCTGGTAGAATGTAGTTTCATTATATATTTAAGTCACAATATTCATTAATAGTAAAGTTGGTTAATTTATAATTTGTAGTAATTTAACAATTACGCATTCCATAGAATATGGGATAAAGTGCAAACATAGAAAGCTGCTCTAGTATTACGGTATATTCAGGGGCGGCTGGTGTTAATGTGCTACTGTGCTATAGCACACTGATCATTTTGTTAAATAAAATATTATTGATTACTTACACAAAAATTACAGATATTCTGTTAAAAATACTTTTAAAAAATTGAGCTTAGATTTCCAACCGTTATACAGTATGCGGTATCCCTCACAGGGTCAGCTTGAGTTGCTAAGCATTATACTGCAGTGTGCTCAGTCCCGAATAGCGCTGCTCTGCTTGATGACCGAGGCCTGGAAAGTGCCCTGAGGCGGAGTGTATATTTGCCGCTGTTAGCATGAAAACCGCCTCATTGGAGCTATGAATCTAGTAGAACCTGGCCCCCTATAGGTATGCTGCATGCCTTACAAGAAACTGGTGGTGAGTTGATGACTTCTTGTTTGGCAGTTGGGGTGGATATTTTGAAGGTTGTTTTGCAAGTAGGAACAGTCCTTGGTAACGCATCTTATTGATGGCGGCTTTTCTTGACGTGCAGTTTTAATAGAGTTCAAATCGATGTAAGCCAGGTTGGTTTCTACAATGTAATCGATTGTTTTAATACGAAATTAGTAGTAGGCCCTAATTCAGAATACCATGGCTTGACATTAAATCTTATGAAAATATGAAATAGCTTAGCTTTAAGAGCTAAATCTATACTTAATAGGATAATTTATACTAATAGCCTCATAGATTTGTGTCCTTAATTCAATGTGTATATATAAATATATAATAATACTAATGCTGACAATAATAGCAATAACAATAATAATAATAATAATAATAATAATAATGCAAATACATAAATACGTACAAAGCTAAAACCCGGGTTCCATTCCCGCTCAGTATAAATTTTCCTCTGTAGATTACCCAGTGGAGTTAAATTACCTAAGGAAAGAAGAAACTGAATACTGAAAAACCACTTATAAATATTGTAATGGATTAATTTTTAGCGACGAGGGAAGTGAATTTAACGCGCACGCCAGCTGAGCTTCTGACGGAGGGTAAGTTAGTACAATCTTACGTCTGGGGGAAGGGACATACTGACCAGACACCCTGTTAATTCTCAAACTGCGTTCTATAATAGTTTCTGTGCGAAGTGTGAACTGTAAACAAGACAGAACCGAATAGTGGAACAAGTATATTTCATGCTGCGTGTATGTAGATGTTCAGTGTTATTGCTGTGACTGTACAGAAAGAATTCAGTAGATAGTTTAATAACTTGTCCATTCTCTAGAAGGAGTAAGGAAGAAAAATCGAGATAAAACAATTAGGAAGGCCCACACCTGATTTGTTTATGAACCAAAAAGCGAAAGGCAGAAAAAACTGCGTTTACAACATAAAATTTCACAGGAGAGTATATGAAAACAGTTGGATATGTGGTTGTAAATTAGAAATGCTCTCTTCTGTTTTCCTTGTCTTCTATTTGGAGTTTCCAATTCGTGGAGATAAACGGGAGCAACGGACTTAGGACACCTTAGCAAGTTAACAAAACAGCATTAAGGTAACTTTAAGTACATAGGCTACATAACATATTAAATCTCTCGGCTGTGTGAAAAAAAAACCAGGTAGGCCTTTGTACTTTCAAAAATTGATTGTAGGCTATTAAGTTCTGTGGGGAGTTTGAATTTGCTTTGAGAGGTTACGACGAAACTGAACATTCTGAAAATCCTGGTATCTTCTTAGGACTGATAGATTTCGTTTCTTATTTGGATACTACTGTGCGGGAACACATGGAATTGCATGGACTTCATTTTTTGACATAGGTGAATGGCATGTTACGTTTTATTTTTTGCATGTTCATACTGTAGCACACACAACATTTTTTTCACCGGCCGCCACTGGGTATATTATTTATATTCGTCAATGCTTGAAGAGCAGTGACCTCATACAAATCACGCGACTTCTGCTCATCATACTGGTTCTGCCGAAGGTCACAACTTCCATTCAAAACATTCATGGAAAGCACGCATGACTTGGGTATGGCTTCCACAGAATATGAGAAGAACGCATTCTTAACGTTTTCAAATGCATTAGTAAGTGTATCTGAGTAACAGGATTAAACTAATAAATACAAAAATCAACATAAATAATAATAAATAAATATATTTACCAGAAACTCAAAAATATAAGATCAATATTCAGATACACTTACCAAAGCTTAAGAAGCGGTACGAAAGTCCCCATTCAACGTGAAGTAACCATCTCCATTCACAAGACGTTAGGCGAAACCAGTCGGATGAGAAGAAAAGCGCAGAGCAAACTATCTGTACCGCAGTAGTCAGGAGAATAACTCCCGGCACGCGGCCAGAATAATAATAAGCCCAACAGAATGATGCGCATCCCAGTGCGCGCATATCGTCATAGAATACCATCAATACCTCAATTACGTCACAGAATAACTAAGTTCGCTAATATACAACAAAATGTGTCAGTGTGAACTAGGAAATGAAACTTATGTCAATGTTTGCACAGGTTCATTGAATGTTTATTCTAGAAATTGTGATTTAGATAGCTCTTTTAGCATTTCAGACATTTCTACTACCGCATAAGATGATTCTGAATCTGAAAGTGACTCTGTTCGTATCTTGAAAAATATTTTGTTTTTGAACTGTATTAGCTCTAAGTATTAACAGATAACGACTGGCAACAAGTGTATCTTTATTTATAATAACGCTATCGAATGAGGCATGTTGTGCTATACAGTCTACAACCCTCTTCTGTTCACAAATTACTTCACAGTCCCAACAACACACACTTTCGTGGCCCGTTTTCATATGTATACACAGCCCACATTTACACCATTCCGTATTTTCTTTTCTTCCTTGCAATTCTTTCAATAATTCCTTGTCATTTTCTTTTTGTGTGATATTAATTTGTGAATACCGAGAATTGTCCTTATAAGGTAACATTGCAGACATCTCTATCAACAACAAACACAAATGAGACTTTGTGGTGTATTAGAAACACACGGGTGAGCAATACAGTAGCTGTCGTCCTGCCAGCGAGTTAGTCAGTCGTGACGTCACAGTAGCTTTTTACTTCACCCATACAAAGCGTAATATTTGGCACCTGAAGTTCACGAGATCACCATTCGTTTCGTAATTCAAAGCTCCGTGCGACGAGATTAAAATAAGAAAATGGTATTTTTTTTAGTTTACCCTTCCTTTAAACAAACAAGATCTAGTCAGAAAGGCAAATTAGCCATTTCATAAAATATGGGAATTTTTCCCTCAAAGAGAGAAGTTATAAAATTATTGTAATTGGGTGGTCAAAAATAAGTTTAAAACCTCAAATTCTCTGAATATTAAGGACTTACGTTTATGTGAAGTGGTATCAAGTGTAAAATCTTTCGATTTACTTATTTATTGCATTGAGTTACTGTAGGGATCCGGGCCCGTTGAGGACCAGAAATGTAGGCTAGTGTGCCTAACAGAATTTGCTATAGGATTTTTCGGAGGACCACTGGATTAAAATCCAGAAAATGCAAACTGGAAAGAATAGGAATGATATAGGAAGCAGGAGAGATTGAATTATTACTTTATTCTTCAGCTCTAGTAGACTGCTGCTTCTCTTCTTTCTTCTAGCTGTGCTTAATATTAATTTTATTTCACTTGGAAATTTTTAAGGATAATGTCAAAGGTTATATACTTAGTTTATGAGATATTATTTTCTTAACAAGAGCCTAAGGTAATTTTATTGTAACCTTATTTGCGTACAATTTGAATTCGTTGAGCTATATCTTGCTCAAAGATTACTACAGCAATTTCTTTAGATTGCTTGTAGGAAAAGAGGAGTTGCAAGTATGCCAAAACTCCAAAAAAAATGATAAGTGCTGAATTACTTGAAAGAATAGTAATTTGCTAGACCATTCCTTGGTCTTTGTGAGTTATACCATATTTTGTTCAAAACTACTACGGCAGCATATTTAGCTTGCACGTAGAGGAAAAGAGGAGCTGCAAGGATGCCAAAACTCATTACAAATATATGAGCAGATTTACTTTATAGTAATATAAAGATGCTAAGCCCTACTTGGCTTTTGTGTATTAATACCTGGCTTAATTTGATTTACTTAACTTGTATTGCGACTGCATCTGATGAGAATGTGAATGCAATAGCCAGACTACGGCTAAAAGGGGATGTACAGTTATTGATGCTGTAGATGATCCTGAACGGTGGCCAGTAGCGAGTCCTTCCATGGCTACGAGGTACGCTCCACGAAGTTCTAGGGATGTCCTCGAATCCACCTCCAAGTGGATTAGGTAGTGGCTGCTGATGCTGGTTCCATGATGCGAAGTTATATGTAGATACTGTACAATAATATATTCAGACTTGTGGTCTGTTTGCTAAATTTGGGGCTGTGCCCTTACGAAGCGACGATCAGTGAAGAAGTGAATAAAGTCTAACGGCCACAAAATGCGTTCACATAATCATCTTACAAAAGAGTCATTCATAAATTTGATGGAAAGCTAATCTGGAACTTTCTAGATGCTTCAATCCTAAAGCAGGCTTTATTAAACAAGGTAACATGCAGTACTCTTTCTGAAACATACAGAAAATATATGAGAGAATTTGTTTTATTAAATAATATGCCTTTGCGGAGAAATAAATAAATTTCTTATGGGAAGTAATCTCACTTTTCAGTACACTGTCCTTAAATGCAAGTATAGACAATCGATAGTCCGCTCTTAGCGCTCTACGCTATTCTGGCTATAAGGGCAAGTAAGAGTATTATCAATTATCAGGCTGGCAATCGATATCTGATCGATGCCGGCAAAACAGCATTCTGTTGCTAATTAACATTAATTATCGAATCTAATGATAATAGTTAATAGTAACAGGAATAAATGTGCAAAACTATTCCTTAGCTTATTACATTACAGCGTATAATGGATATTTTCTTTATCTAAGTGTAAATAAAGAGATACAAGCGTGCCAAGAATTCTGTTTGCTAGTAACTGGCATTAGTGCCATCTAGTGACTTGTATTAATACTTTATTACTAGTATTTGCTATAAATTATAATAAATGAGCTCTAAGCTCTATGAGCTTACAGTTACTTTTTTTTGCCATTTATAGCATGATTTTAACACTCTTTAATACCAAGTAGTCAAGAGTAATCAGCAGGGCCCAGATTCTGATGACCTAAAATTGCTTGAAAAATGATCTATAAAATTACCCTTAATTTTAAAGAAAATGACTTAATAATTACAAAGAATGACCTAAAAACTGATTTTATTTATAAAAATGATTACTATACACACAAAATTATAATAATACATATTACATAATTGTAAAACCTGTAAATACATAAACGATGTTGTAGGTCTAAAAACTTGTTATGTGTTCTTCATTGGAGCATCTGAGAAGAAAAGTAAGAAAATTGTTCTTCAAGTAGATCCTACAAAAATGGTGCATTATTTTAACCAAATAATTTACTTAAATATAAGAATATACTCAATGTAAATGCATGAAAATGACTAAACAAGGAAGCAAATGACATGAAAATGACAAAATAATGACGTAGAATTGAAATAAATTCCCTAAAAATTTAAAATGACAAAAAATGACCTAATAAAAATGCATTTCTATATTCTAGAGGCCATGATTAGGATTTATTTACTAGTTGGCAATGTCTGTGCAGCATCAATAAAAAGATGACATGTCAACAGAATCTGGGCCCTGGTAATCAGCTATGTCCATTTTCATTTGGGAAAATATACATCTTAAGGTACAATTTGGTATAAGATTAACTTCAAAAAATATGTGTGGTTAATTACTATGTAAAATAACAAACAAGGGAATTTTCGTCCCACCCGTAACAGTGATAGCTTTGTTAAATTATTATTGATGAGTTAAATAAATGTTCTGACAACCTGGAAACAATTTATAATTTGTATTTAATCCCTCATACCTTCGTTAATAACAACATTAAGACCCTAATAGTAATAGCAGAACAGGAAATGAACTTTTGTTTTGCATCATTAAATTCAGTGTCCAAATTATGTCCCACCCATAACAGATTTTGAGAAACAAATTTAAAATATTTAAAATAAATTTTAAATAATGCTTTGCTTGTAGTGTGGAGGAGAAGGCATTGTAAATTTTACGGAATGTGAAGGACCAATTCTAGTTTATTATTTAAGATATGTAATAAACAAATATAGTTTTTATAATTTGCTAGAATGTCCCACCCGTAATTATGAAATGGCTGAAATATCCATCTACACAACACAAGAAATAAAAACGACATCTTTCAACTCTGATATACTAAGAAATTTATGGAAAAAGATCCTAGAGTAATAGGAATAAAGTTGTTTAATCCACTGCCTGCAGTACTAAAAGAGGCTCAAGGGAACACTTTCAAAAAAGAATTAACAACATATCTTTTGGATAGACCACTATACGACCTTGATGAATATTTCAACCTTACATGAATGATCTCCTGATTACTCACTTCAATACTTATATCTTGTTACTGAATTCTCTCTTCCCATTCTCATCTGTAATATATATGTAAATTAATGTATTGTATTATACTCTTAATATAATTTCTATTGTAAGTGTATTGTTATGTAACCATACTATCCCTAGTGTTGTGGAAGAAAGAGCGGTATAGCTCTAACTACACCAGCAGCCCTATTCTGTAACTTCTCGATTTCGGAATCGGAATCTGCGAAGAAACCGATTTTTCAATGTTTTGGTATTCTGTAACTCCATTCCGATTCCGAGCGATCGGAATCATTCCGATAGTAATGGCGGCTGATCGGAATCCTTGCCGAGAGGTCTCACGCATTCGATTGGGAATTATTAAGTCAAATAAATAACGAAGGAAAGCAATGCACAATGCCATTCTATTAAATTTGTGTTATTAATGCATAAGCATAACTAATTAAAATATTTAAAACTTAATAAATTAATGAAAACATATTAAAATAAAATATGTAAAAATGTAGGGTTATGTTTGCCTTACAAATCATGGCCAGAAATATTAGTTGTAGTGTATGTATGTAGCCTACTAATTTTCTTTAATTGTAATATAATTTAATCGTTAATAACACCGTCAACCCCAATTCACTACCAGTATAATATGTTTTTGCCATAATTATGAACATTAAGTACAGAAAACAAACTACGAATAAAACAAACAGCAGATGATATTGTATTCATTCCTAAAATGTACTGTACATGTATTTAACCCATGTCAACTAAACTCCGAAATAAAGAAAAAAATAATATAGGCCAAGGGTGCCCAAACATTTCATATGAAGGGTCATTAACTATTTGAATTGTTTATGACGTGTCATATTTATACTAGCAGTAATTTAGTTTAAAAAACTAGACTAATCTCAAAGCAAACATATATAATATTTTTAATCATTTCTGTAATCACTGTTTTTGTTAAATTAAATGCAGAACTATAAACAAATACTGCAATAAATAGAACAGACGTAGTACGACAAAAGACTACTTTAGCAAATATTACCCAATAAAAGTCATTTAGTAAATGCTTTTAATTAGACATAATATAGTGTACTATGTAGTCAGCTGGTGCAAAAATAGTTAAGAAAATGCATGCGTAATTACCTGGCAATGAGAAGTGTATATTTTAAGACTACAAACCACTGATAACTGGATTCTCTCTTGTGGAGACGATATCGCTTGAAATAACACACATCACTATTTTCATGGTTTCACAGAATAATTACAGAACTATATTCATTCACTATATTCACTATATTCACTGTTCATCCATTATTAACTTTGCACAGACACGATAAAACTTGCATTAGTGACAATATTACACGGAATTGTAGCCTATAGCTTCTGTAGATTACAAATGCCTGAGCCTGACTGCCGACTGCGAATTATCAATATGGAACAAAAAATCTGAAAGATTGGGGACATAACGGTTTATGAGGGATGAATGGCCGCTGTCCCTCGTCCTTGGAGTATTTCTTTGAAGTGCATCCCCAGTTAAGCTCACCTCCACATTCCTAACATTAGAATTAAGATCCAATGAATAGAATGTCGTCTAGCGGTTCATTGCAAAATGTTAAAACCACCAGTACGTAGGTTTTATTATAACTCATTTGTAAGGCCCGTCAAAAAATAAGCGGCCTATTCATATTAAGTTCATAGTACGACTTTATTTTATAAATTGTGTGAGTTATTATGAAGTCTCATGAATTTTAGGGTTAGTTAAACCATTTTCATTATGGCGGGAGTACTGTTTCAGACGAAAAATCTTCACAGTTGAGATGACGTCACTTAAAACCCTTGTCTCTCATTGGGTAACGTCATCTGTACGTCACTAATGCCTCGGCTACCTTCGGGATTTCGTTTTGAGATACGCAAAACGAGTGGATGATCTCGATTGGTGTTACAGAATACGAAACAAGCCAACATTTCGATCGACTCGGAATGGGGAGATCCCGATCGGTAACATCTCGAGTCGAGCGGCTGGCAAAACGAAAAGTTACAGAATAGGGCTGCAGGTAAAATAAATTGAATAGAATAGAACTGTAAGTTCTGCATCTGAAAACTGGAAGACTATTTAAAGACAAATGGTCATCTGTGCTCAGATGTTTCGCTTCCAAGATGCTACGAGATAGAGGTATGAAATGATGAAAACTTTTTGTTCCTGCAACCCTACTTGTCGAGTGTCTGGCCCTCCACCGAATGGAAAAAGATTAAATATACTTAAAAAAGAACACAGCTTTTATTTCCCTTATAACAAAAACTCATGCCACATTTGTTCTTGAATTCTCAACAGTAACCAAGGCCTCCTAGATACTGACTACAGCATCTGGAAACAAAAACATCTCACCCAGTATTCCCAACATTCTCCCACCAAGTTAACGGATAAAATATAGGAGTTAACTTAACCTAGTTATGGGAACACAAATTCAGCTCATTGGAACTAATTAACATAAAACAAATTCAACTTAGTCCAAATATCTTTTTGGAACATTAATAATTCTTCCACATAGAGTTCATTTTACTTCTTCTTCATCATTTACAATACCACAAGACACATCACTATCCTCTTTCACAGTCTGCTCTCTCTGTTCACAGTCTGGAATAAAAGATTTAATCTCTGATGATGGTCCACTAACTTTCGCTTCTAGAAGGGGGTAAAGTCTTTGAACTGGACGCAGAGCTTCTCCAGATGCAGTCTTCAAGCGAACAAGGCGGATGACTCCATCCTTTCCAGGCATAGTTTCTATCACCTTTCCTAAAGGCCAGTCCAGTCTCTTTGAATTGTCATTGCCAATTAAGACGACATCACCAACTTGAATACTTCCAAATTGTTTGGCATGGATCTGCTGTTGAAGTTGACCCAAATATTCACTGCGGAATCTTTTTCTCAGATTCTCTCTGAGCTTTAATCTGTACTTCAATCTCTTGTTTAAGCTTGAGGATTCAACGATATCAATCTCAGGCACAGACACTTCGTGAACATCCTGAATAAACATTGCAGGTGTTATGGCTTCTAGCTCATTTGAATTATCAGCTATATATGTCAGAGGTCTCGAATTTATCACACTCTCACAGTCACATAATATTGTTTCCATCTCCGAATATGTGAGAGATGAACATCCTAGTGTTCTCCGAAGTAACCTTTTTACAAGGCCTATTACCCTCTCCCACCAACCTCCCCACCAGGAAGCAGTTGGAGGGTTGAATTTCCACTTTATTCTCTCCACCGAACAGTACTTGAGCACCTTTGACCAATCAATACGCCTGAAAGCAGTCTCAGCACCAGAAAAATTAGTCCCATTATCACTAAAAATTACAGCTGGTCTTCCTCTCCTCGCCACAAATCGCCGGAATGCTTGCAGAAAGGCATCTGTTGATAATGACAAGAGTAGCTCTAAGTGGACAGCTCGAGTAACTCCACATGTGAATAAACAAATCCATGCCTTTTCAGAGTTTTTCAGGAAAAGGGGTCCAGGCAGATCCACGCCTGAAACTTCAAAGGCAGCAGCATCTCTTACACGTTCTGCTGGAAGTGGTGGAGTGGGAACTCCTAATGGTTTAGCTTCCTGGCGCTTGCAGATAATACATTTAGTTAAGACTGATCTCAGGGTTCTTCTTCCACCTATCACCCAGAATCTTTCTCTCATAATTGAAAGCATACTCTGAACTCCACTTTTTGACACTTTTGAACATGAGCATCCATAATCAGTCGTGACACAAAGGGATGATTCCTTGGTAGAAGTACAGGATACCAAAAGTCATGGCTATCAGGTCTGTTGGAGATTTTAGTACGTATGCGGAAAAGACCATCATGATCTTCAAAGGGTTGAAGACTGGAGATTCTGGGGTCTGTAGTGCTAGAAAATGCATCTTTCTGAACTCATTTCAGGACCTTTATTTCAGCAGAGTTAACTTCTTCAGTAGAAAGAGGTCCCGTTTTCTTCATAAAATTTTTAGAGCCCACAGCTCTACACTTGTTCATGAACCGACACATCCAAGCAATCATTCTAATAATTTTTTCACTCTTTGAAAAGTATTTGTAGTACCAATCACTTGGAAGGGGATCAGCTTCTTTACAAAGCATAGATAAAACAACCGTACTCTTTCTTTCTTGAGTTATAACATCCTCTTCAAATTCAACGTCACACAAAGGCCAATTACTTAGTGGTTGGTACAACCATTCAGGTCCCTCCCACCATGAAGACTGAAGCAGCTTTTTTCCAGAACAACCTCTAGATGGCAGGTCAGCAGGGTTACAGATACCTGGAACATGATGCCACTGTTCTATTTGAGTCAGCTTTTTAATCTCATCCACACGGTTTCCCACAAATGTAGCCCACTGATCTTCCCTTTTAATCCATGCTAAGACAGTGGATGAATCGCTCCAAAAGTATGATTCACACCCAGTAGGAAGGTCTGCAATTATTGATGCATGAAGTCTAGCACCAATCATAGCTGCTAGCAATTCTAGGCGAGGTATAGTGACTGTATTTTTAGTAGGGGCAACCCTTGTCTTTGCTTGGATCAGCTGTACATTTACTTGCTGACTCGTCTCTACCCTCAAAAATACAGCTGCAGCGTAGGCATCCTTGCTGGCATCACAAAAGGTGTGAACACTCCATTCACCAGGTTCACTGTTAGAAGGTAGCCATCTTGGGATCTTCACATCTTTCAAACATGCTACATCACCTGCCCATCTTGCAAATCTGTTTGCAATGCCTTGATCTACCTCTTCATCCCATCCAATCTTCAAACTCCACAATTCTCTTAAGATAAGTTTTGGTTCTAGAGTCACAGGAGATGAATAGTCCTTTTGGTAATTTTCTCTGGAACATTTTGGAAACATGCTGGGCTTATTGCTAATGTGTCATCTCTTCTGTCCCAGACTAAACCAAGTACATTAGTGAGGCAAGTCTCTGGAGGAGCATCTGGATCTGTGAACTCCCACCCTCGTAATTCGAACTTGCCATCAGCCATAACTGATGTAGCTTCTTGAATGAATGCTTTAAGCTGTCTGTCATTGTCAAGACTAGTGATCACATTATCAACATAGAAGCTATCCGAAAGACTCCTAATAGTGGCCTCGGAATATGGGGAAACTTCAAGTTGGCACTCACGAAGAACTCTTGTTAGATGAAGTCTTATAACAGCATTCAGCAAATAAGGACTACAAACAACACCAAACACAACTCTCCTGTGTCGATAAACGATTATATTCCCTGTTTCATCCTTCCATAAGAATCGTAGGAAATTCCTATCATTGGTACATATACTAATCTGCAAGAAAGCTCTCCGGATGTCAGCAACAACTCCTACTTTCTTCAGACGAAATCTTAAAAGAAGTGGGGGTATCTCTTCTATCAATGCTCTCCCCTTCTCCAAGCACATATTCAATGAGGGACTGTTCTTTTCACGAGCTGATGCATCGAACACAGGCCTAATTTTTGTAGTACTATTTTCTTTGACAACATGTCTATGAGGAAGATAATGACATCTGTCACTAACAATCTCCGAGTCAGGAACTCTTTCAATTACACCTTCTTCAATCCATTCTTCAAAAACATGTTCATATTCTGAGTACAGTGAATTAGCTTTTAACTTCTTGACTGTAGAATCCAGTCGTTTTTCAGCAAGAATGTAATTCGATGGGAGATGAGGGTGCCTGTCCTTCCAGGGAAGCTGGACTTCATATCGACCTTCAGAATTTACCTTCACAGTCTCTTCAAAATGCTTGTCAACTTCTGCCTGCAATTCAAGTTTAGTTTTCCTATCTGCAGGATCAGTAATGCCTATCAGCTCCAATTTCCATAGATCTGAGATATTTAAATCTCTAATTAGCATTGAAGTTACAATCTTAGCAGTTGTAACCCTAGGTTGTTTAATGGGGTATTTACCAAAAATTGTCCATCCCAACCTAGTCTCCATAGCTACCAATCCACCAGATAAATTTCTGATATCACCAGTGAATAGTCTAGCAGAAACATCAGCACCAATCAGGATTTCTATTGGTCCTGGAATACTGATAAATTGTTGAAAATTATTAGTATGACCAACTATTTCATTAACCAATGCTTTGTCCTGAACAAGAGGTACATTATCACAAATATTGTCTTGGTCCAATACCTCAAAATTGCACAGAAAGTCATTACTGAGACTGGCCAGATAAATTCTATACTTATCATGCTCACAACTTCCAGTCTTTTGACCTCCAAATAGTGAATGGACAATTGTTTCCTTGCCAACAGGTGAATAGTTCATCTCATGTGCTGTCCTCTTTCAAAATGTAAGAACGTTGTGACCCTGTATCAAGAACTGCCTTCACAATACATTCTGAACCATTTCCTCGTACTTGCACTTGTAGCAGAGGAAGCAACACACTGTTATCACATGTCAAATTGGCAAGAGCTTCATCCTTATGCACAGTCATTTCTTCGGGCTTGGTAACGTCCGTACTGGTAACCACATTCTTGTTTCTTTTTAAGTCAGGACACAATAAGATAACATGGCGTTTGTCACAAATCAAACACTTTCACTTGAAGGTACACCTTTTCGCCATATGGTTTGGCTTAACGCAAATGAAACAATGTTTCTACGCTTTAATGATATCAAGCTTCACTGAAAGCGGCATATCTCGAGCTTTGTAGCAGTCAGCGCTACTATGCTGTACATCATTGCAAAATATACACACTGAACGTTTATCTTCTTGTAATGAGAGTAATCCCATGGCTGTAGGAAGTTCGGCTTGTCTTGAATATGATTTTGGACTGCTGTCTTTCTGCACTTTCTTTGGTCTATCAGTTGACTGCTTAAAACCTGACATGGCAACATGGATGCGTTCTTCATTTTGAACTTCAGCTTTCATGAATGACATGAACTTACTAAGCCTTTGTTCTGCATTAGATATATCACTGTATAATGAACTCCGCTGCCATACTCTTAAGAAATCTTCAGTCATGCATGATTCTAACAAAGGGCAAAGGATTGCTGCACACTTTCCAGTTGTAACACCAAGAGATTCAAGTGCCCTCAAATGACACTCCAGTTTATCGTACATATCCGTGAGGGAACGGTATGATTTATTTGCAGGAAGGGTCAAACTGAGAAGATCCCTTATATATACTTCAATAAGAAGGTCCTCCCTACCAAACCGTTCTTGAAGTGCCTCAATCACTAATGTGTAGTTATCATCTGTAGCTGGGAAACTGTCTACAACAGATCTAGCTCTAGAGTTTGGTAGAATAGCTTGCATCAGGTAATAAAATTTATCTACCGGGGCAATCTCTTCATTATTGTGTATACATTGGAATTGGTTCCAAAATGGCAGCCATTCCCTGATTTCACCGCCGAACTTGCGAAATTCAATAGTGGGTAACTTGATTTTCCTATTAGTTTGAACATTAGATGACGGTTCTTCACTTGCAACAGACAGTTGATCTTGAGAATCAATTTTTGAGCACCGTACTTTTAACAGTTCATACTTATCACTATACTCATTAGCAGCTAATGCCTCTTCTTCTAATGCCTCTTCAGTTGCACCATTGTCCAACATCCAATCCATAACTTGTTCATTTAGCATATTAATCTTTTCAAAATTTCTTTCTAATGAAGCAAATGCTGCACGAGCTTCTTCATATTTCTTTTCTTCTAGAAACTTCTGTAGTGCAACGGAATGTCTGGTAAACAGACCTCTTTCAACTTTTCTTCTACTTTTAATTTTCTCCATTGTGGAAGTAATCACAAAACACTGACAAAAACACTATCGTGCCGTCACTTTGGGCGCCAAATGTCGAGTGTCTGGCCCTCCACCGAATGGAAAAAGATTAAATATACTTAAAAAAGAACACAGCTTTATTTCCCTTATAACAAAAACTCATGCCATATTTGTTCTTGAATTCTCAACAGTAACCAAGGCCTCCTAGATACTGACTACAGCATCTGGAAACAAAAACATCTCACCCAGTATTCCCAACACTACTTGCTGCTTTGAATCTTTCACTCTGCAGTTTGCCAACATTTTCCACTTTTGCTGCAGATATAAATTTAATGTTCGAGAACTGCTAAAACTAAACTAAACTCCGTGGCGCTACATCCCTGAAGGGACTTGGCCTACCACCCGACCGCTGCATCATCTCCCATAGGCAGATGGCAGGATTGGGGGGCATGTGGTCAGCATGCCGACACCCACGGCCGTTAATGGTGGTTTTCTGGACCGGAGCCGCTACTTCTCTATCAAGTAGCTCCTCAGTTTGGAATCACGAGGCTGAGTGCACCCCTACCAGACCTCCCTACCTCAGAGAAATCCGAGGAGGTACCGGGAATCGAACCCGGGCCGACGGATCTGTAGTCAGCTACGCTAACCACAAGACCACGCCGGCGGACAGTTCGAGAACTGCTGGCTGCAGAAATCAAACATCTGCTTTGGCTCCAGTATTTGTTCTTTGTACGGCCATTGCAGGCTAGCCTTGGTGACAGTTCTCTTGACAGCACCTCCAGTGCCATCACAAGATGACTTGCCGTGGGTTGTAGCATAAAATGTTTGTGTAGCTGAAATTCCAAAATCATCATCATGGTGACACAGATTCAGCATACACTTACAATTCTTATGCTGTTTTGCACAGCTGTCGGTTACATACTCTACAGATGTTATAGCAGGAAAACTTTTTTTGCCATCTCCATTGTTAGCTGTTGAACTTTGTGTACAGTCAGTGAAATGGATAGCAGGAAATTGTCAACAAAACAAAACCGGTCAGACGCTTTAACATCCCCCTACAAGTGCATGATCGGTTACCCCACCCACCTCTGTAAGCTGGAAAACGTAAACAGTTTTGCTCAGGTACTTCCTTGTGGCAGAATGGCTCCAATTATTTTGCAAATAAATTGAGTTTGCATTGTGGGTATGTGGCAGGCTAATATGGCACCTCAAGAGATCGCAACAATGATACCATGCAAGCTGGACACAGTGTGGAAGTGGATAGATGCGTGGGAAGGAGGTGAACATGCTCTGAGAGACCATCGGAAAGACAACAGGGGAGTAAAAAAAACACGCCCAGAGGAGGATGCCGCCATTGTTACTGCCATAGATGCAGACCCCTTTCGGTCTCTTAAGAATGTAATGGTGGAATTTGACCTACCAATTACCGATCACACAGCGAGCCGTCGACTCCGTGACACAGGATTTCGTCATCGCCGAGCTGCCAAACAACAGGTGCTTTGATCCAACCACTGAGAAACCCAAGTGGGATTCGCCCTACAGGAGCAAATAGCACCACGAGAAATGTGTGATACTACCATTTGGTTGGACGAGAAAGTCTTTTCATCCGAGCCAGGAACATCTCTCACTTGGGACCCGGTTTAATGAAAGTTACATCCAGCAAATCCATTGGTCTGGCCGAATTACCTGTGGTATTTTGGGGTGGATAAGCACAGCTGGACCTGGTGAATTAGTTGAGATAACACCACGCATGAATGCAGACGAATTAGTGGAGATCTTGGTACAAGTTGTTGTTCCCACCGCCAGAACCATTTACCCTGCTGAAGACGTTCCAGTAATCAGGTTTGTCTTAGACAAAAGTGGTGTTCATACTGCAGGTGCGCCATCCTGACATCCAAGTTCTTGACTGGCCTCCAGTGTCTCCTGACATGAACATCATTGAACACATTTGGTCACACATGGTGAAGCAGTGGGTGCCTGCACAGGAGAGGACTAGAGCTTAATTACTCGAGCACTGTTGGCATGTATGGGAAGATCTACGTGGGCAACCAGATCTGTTTCAGAACATCATCGAGACTGTACCTAGAAGACTGCATGAAGTTATTGCAAGGAACAGTGCATGGACATCTTAATAAGTTTCCGTAAGTGTATTTGTGTAATTCAAATACTAGACCTACGTGTTCAATAACATTTTATTTGAGAGGCATTTTCATATCATTTCTTTTTGTTGTCAACAGCTGGGATTGTCATACATTTGGTTTGTGTTTGCAACAGCTGGTGTTGTTTCTAATTGTCAATGTTCCGCCAGTGAGTGTGTTTGTTATTATTAGAGTATGCCTTTGAACTATATTTTAGTTCTTTTTTATGATTTCGTATTTAGCTTGCTGGATTACAGAAGTTATTGTTTATTTATGTACCGTAGTCTCGTATTGTTGACAATTTCCAGCTATGCATTTCGCTGACTGTACAAATGGGACACCATGATGCAAGTCATCAAATATGAAGCACATTGAATGTTCATGTAATTCATTGTTACTTTTTTCGTAAAAAAATAACTGGATGTAGAGTGCAGGATGCATAACTCCAGTGGTAACTTTGTATTTCATCTTGTGTACAAAATTGTAGTTCTCTGCAAAATCCATGAGCTCTAGTGTTTCACTGCAGCCAAGGGATTCTTTTCTACCCTTCAGGTATTGTGACTGGGATTTGTTGATGAATAGGCCTCAGATTCATATGCACTAAAAAGCTTGAATTTATGCAGTTAAAAAAATGGAAAATATGCACCAAAAAGTGTAAAACATGTACCAAAAATGGCCTTAGTTTCTGTAAATAAATTAATTGTACAATTATATTTGCCACACAAATATATTGCTAACATTTTATTCCCTACCAAATAGTTAATTATTCTTCAAATATGCATGCAATTATGCACAAAAAATATGGAAAATATGAAAAAATATATAAATTTGCATTTATAAATCGTATAATTTTATTAATTCTCCTACTTACATAATTCATTTGCCGAAAGTAGCATCACAATAGGCAACTAGTAGTCTTTCAATGTTTTCTGGAGACAAACTATGCCTATTGTCCGTCAAAATGAGTTTATACGCCGAGAATGATCTTTCTACATCAACTGAAGTGATTGGGCAGTATTTATACATTGGTGCCATACGTTTGGAACATTCATCTGGCAAACATACCCTATTTCCATTTGTAAATCCCACTACCACCCCGTAGCCAGGTAGATATTTCTAGCGGTATAACTAAAATGCCGTTACTCAGAAAGTTGCAAATAGAAACTTGGAAGGGATGTCCAAAGTATGTTTTGAGAAAGATTCTTAAAATTCTCCTAAATTTTAACCATATATGCAGAATTATGCTTCTATGTTTAGAATATGCAATAACGCCAATAACTATCGAAATATGCATTTGCATATGCATTTTGAAAAAATCCGAGCCCTATTGATGAATGAATGAGGGATTAAAACTTCAACCTTCTTCACAGTGAGATTAAGGAATACATGTAACAAGTTGTGATCTGTCAATGGATACCCACTGAAAAAACTCTACATCATCATCCCTGTAATCTTCAAGATTTTTGCAAATGAGCTTCTTTAGTTCTTCCCGGTCCTGCTGGCAAACATCACACTTTCCTAACATGCAAGTCCTACTGTCTCTGCTGCACACTAAAGTATCCATGAGGGTGATAGCTTCTTTATCAGTATATGACACAGCATTTAACAACAAGTCAACATTTCTGATGGATAGTACAAACACAGACAGCATGTGTGCTTGATGAACCAGCATACACACACCACTTAGGACGAAGTTGGAAAAATTTACTTAGTGGTATCTTGATCTGTGGTTGCTTTTCTTTAAAAGATAAATACAGTTCTTCTATGTTGCACAGCAGTAGGCGTTTTTGTTTGTGAATATTTTTGGAAATGCTTACAAAGTCTTTACTGCCTCTGCCTGCCATTATTCTGAAATTGTCATAATCTTCATAGAAGGTGGTCACTAGCTAACATTTGGAGGTAATGGTTTTCCTTTAGCTGCATCTGGAACTAAGCAGACACCTGTAGTTCTCACTATATGCCTGGCTCTGCGGACTAAACATTGAAAGTGGATGCTGCTTTTTTTCTAGACCAGGGCTGGGGAGCTGTTGTCAAAATCCTAACTTTCTCTCTCCTGCTTACCTTTGACAACTGTTTTTTCATCAGTTCCACATGAGTATCCAGATCTTCTGCTTTCTTCTTAATTTCTGATGAAACAGTATACATCTTTTCTGTCTCATCAGAACCACTGTCAATATCAAGAACTTTTGAAATCTTACTCTTCACACTTGAAATAGCAGCTTGCACTTTCCTTTTTCTGTATGCTGTTTTAGTGTGTGAAGGTAGGCTATGTAATTTCACTGGTTATGCACCAAGATTTGTCAAACTTGTGTTATGACTCTCTTGCTCTATGACACATGGTTTCTCTTCAGATATTTCACTGTTAAGGTCACTGGTTTCTTCTTTTCCTCTTATCTTTACATATCCAGGGTGCGTGGGCAAAGAGAGTTAAGTCCACCATCCTAAAAAATTGAGATATGTCTGTCGAGTTATAGATAAAAATGTTCTCTACATTTGTGTAAAGTCCAGTAAGTCATATTCAAAATTGTACGGTAGTTATGGATGTGTGCCTCATGGGTTGGATAAACCCATGGTGTGTTAAGTCACTTTAATTCTCGGTTATAAGAAAGTGGACTTAACTCTCTTTGTCCGCGCACCCCGGATATATTCTTTTACGACACACAGTACATAACTTTTGACCTGGAACAATATTCACCATAGGTACTTTATAGTCCTTTCATATTCGCCAGAGGTTTCAAGGCCAAACGTAGCACGCCTATGATGCCCCCACTTACCGCACTCATATGACATCATACCCCTCCAATGCCAGTCACATGACAAGCCAGTAGGGAGTTCCCCTTGGTGTCTAACCTTGTAGATTATTGACTCTGGTTTTTGTTTTTTTGTGTAGAAGTATTTTCTTGTAGTGATATGGCTTCACATATGGGTGGAATGAGACGACAGTCTAAAAATGTGATTTACAATGTGTACAATTACTTCAAGTCGCTTGAAAATTGTGAAGAAAAAGTAAATGTATTGTTTAGAGATATGCAAAACGTAGTCACGAAAGAGTGTGGCGTATCATTAAGTACAGTGCAACGCATTTGTCAGGAAGCTCAGCAAAGTGCGCCTGATGATGTAGAGGTTCAAGCCCTGGCCCCTGGCCCGTCCTTTAATTCCCCAAGGAAAAATTTAATTCGAGTAAAGCCGGTCACAGAATTGGACGATTTCGAGAGAGATGTTATTCGCCGTTCTGTATGGTGAATATCCCACTCTTAAAAAACCAAGGGATATATTGAAAGAAAAGATCAATTACAAGGGCGGTATTACATCTTTACATAAGATACTTAGAAAACTTGATTTTAGATACAGGAAATGTAATGATGGTAGGCGTTTCTTAATGGAAAGGAAATATATCGTAACTGCACGCGTGGCATTTTTGAGGAAAATGCACGATATCAGAAATGAAAATAATTCCCGTCCTATCATATACCTTGACGAGACGTGAGTAAATCAAAATCACAGTAGGAAATTTATCGGGCAGGACTCTACAAAGAACGGTGGCCTCAGAATTCCTTTGGGTAAAGGGTCTCGTTTAATAGTATGTCATGCAGGCTCAGCTCGTCATGGTTTTATTGAAGGGGCGGATTTAGTTTTTCAATCCAAAAGCTCTATTGATTACCACCAAGAAATGAATAGCCAAATGTTTAGGTGGTTTGTAAACTTGCTAAGGAGTCTGGATGAGGGATCTGTAATAGTGATGGATAATGCGAGTTATCACTCTATGCTTAAAGAGAAAATCCCCAGTAGTAACACCAAAAAAGCTGATATTGTGTTATGGCTTCAAAGTAAAAATATACCGCATAATCCTTCACACACAATTGCTGAGTTGCTCATTATTGTCAAACAACACAGTAGTAACTACAGAACATATGAACTTGATGAGCTGGCCTTGCAAATGGGACGTGAAGTAGTGCGTCCCCCTCCTTATCATTGCCACTACAATCCAATAGAACTCATATGGGCACAAGTAAAGGGCGAAGTGGCCGACAAAAATTGTACTTTTAAAATTAAAGACTTTAGAAAATTATTACAAGACAGCATAAATAATGTGTTGGTGGAAAACTGGCAGAATTGCGTTCGTCATGCCGAAGCACTGCAAGAAGAGGATTTTGTAAAAGAAGGGCTACGAGACAACTGCATCGAAAACATCATTATTCGTTTGTGTGACGACAGTGATGACAGCAGTAACGATGATGACCATGATGGAGTGGAAAGCAACGAAAACTGAGTATTCTACTTGGTAAGCCATTTTTTCTGTTTTAAAATGTATTAATAATTTTTTATTTATTTATTCGTTGATACCCATACTTTACAGGTCATGTCCTTTATAATGTTTATTTTATATAGAAATTACGTTTAACTTCACCTACACAGAATCTCTCATTGTAACCCCCTATCGGGTAGGATGTCGTATGAGTGTGTGCGACAGCGCAGCTCCTCCTTGACTGCTGATCAGTGGGGGCATATTAGACGTGAGAAATTGTGGCCTTGAAACCTCTGGCGAATGTGAAAGCACTATAGTCTTTATTTCTTTTGAAAATGCTAAGGATACCACACGCAAATGTTTTGTCATTTTTCTGCTGTGACTTTCACTTTGTGCATAAATTTAACATACCTATTGCAATACGCTTCATAATGATGAAAGCACACTGAAGTTATGTCCTCTGTCTGTTGCATCCCTGACCTCCATTTAAGAAGTTCCACACCTTCTTGTGATAAATCTTGCACTGTCCTTATTCCTTGTTTTACATATACAGTGTTATTACAATCATCACCCACTACCAAACCAATGCTACACACTGTATAACCAACCATAATTCACTATAAGCAAGTAACTATCCTTCAGCCTCAGCTGTAGAACATGAACTGAATCCACTTTAACAGGTTTGTTCTAGTACAATTTTCAGTATGATGCAATACTACTGAAAGTTATACCAGAACAATACTACTGGTGTCGAGTGTTGCCTTCTGTTGGTGACAGGGAAAATTCAGTGTGTTAGATTGATATTTGCTGCGTGTTCTAAATAAGTCTTATAGACCTTTATTATTTTGAGGGTTACATATCAGTTTACTAATATTTTTTCTTCAGTAATATATTATTTGATACAAATAGTTCATCCTACAGAATCCCATAAGTTTTTTTCTTTGTTCTTTTGATGGGCTGGACCCAAGAATGAAGCAAGCAAAGCAGAGTCCAAAGTTTAGACTTACCGAAATAAGAAGAGATTATAGTAAGAATGGAGTTTAGAATCAATTTAATTAAACGTTATAATACCAGAATTGCCACAGACTGCATCTTACCAAAAATCGATACCACATATAATAGGTACAGGGAACACTGCTTAATGTAACCGTGGATAATGTTATCAGTCGGGTAATGTTATCACTTTTATGAAGACCCGTATTAATTAATACTGATAGTAATAGTTAGTATTCTGCCTTTCGACAGGTCTTCAAACTTGGTATGCAAATTTTGTTTTCCACAGTTTTCTTTCCTTTGCTTCCTCCTTCAATATCCAATATTTCCGCCTTTCCCTTAAATCGTCCAACAGCTGAATTCTTCTTCTTCCGAGTATAGCTGTTCCTTCCAGCCTTCCTTCTATGACGTCATGCAATAAACAGTTTCTTCTTAGAATGTACCCAATCCAGTTTGCTTTCCTCCAATGAATTGTGTGTAGGATTTACTTCTTCTCACCCACTCTACTCAGAACCTCTTCGTTTGTCACCATGTCCATCCACTTTATCTTTTCTATCAGCACCACATTTCAAAACTTTCCAGATATTTCTTCTCTATTTTCCACAAAGTCCATGCCTCTGATCCATAGAAAGCAATACTCCAAATATAACACTTCACCAGGTTTTTACATAGCTCTAGATTCAAACTACTACTATACTAATTTCACTTTAAGTTCAAAGTAGTTGTAAACAAAGTCATGTGACAAGGGAGTGCTTCATTGGCTGGTGGATGAATTGTAACTTTTGCTGCTTAGTATGCACACTCTTGCTCTTAAAGGAAAAGTAAACTAAAAATTTAGTATCATTTTCTTCATACGGATTGAAAGAAAATGTTTTTAAGAAATGATATTCACTGTTAGAAATGTTTTACACCTTCACATTTAATCACAAAACGAATATGTTTATTGTAATGCGGTGGGCGCGTGACGTCATGCTTGACGAATGCTTGGCTCAGTCTCGCCCAGAGGTGTACATATTCTGATTTTAGCTTGCCTGCCCCTTTGAAATTCTGCAACCAGTCACAGCTTTTAACTTGCTTGACTTGAAAGCAAGCCAGATTACAACGATGATAAGAAATGCTGTCACTATGAGTCACAAGCTCTTCATAACCTGATGGGTTGCACAGGACCTAAGGAAACTGCAAGGCCTGGTGGAAAGAATATGAAACTGGGTATAGCAGTGCACTGGTAAGTCGTGCAGTTACGTAGTTGAGGAACTTCAGATGTGTTTAGAGAATTTTACCCTGAAGGAAGCCGAGGAGAAACTAAAATGTGGACAGTTTGAATTATCAATGAACAAAGGTAGTACTAGTCCGGCATGGGAAAAATTTTCAAACATTTTCGAGAAAACATAATAAAATCATTAATAACAATAACAAAAATCCCTTTAGGCAAGCCTACAGGCTGAGGTAGATTTCCAAGTGCTTTTGTTTTAATTTACTGTCGCTGAGTAGCATTCTTCTTCTTTAGCCTCGGCATGACAAACCCGCAATAATAATTGCAAAAAAGAGGAAAGAGAACTTTTTCAAACATTCAAATCTCGCCTTATATGAGAACTATCAAGAAACTAGTTATTGATTTGTAGAGTACTCATCAAGAGCTTTTCAACGATACCCCACAAGACGTAGTTTTGAAAATTTCTAATTTCCATCCCCATACCCCCACCCCCACTCGTACTCCCAAAACCCCCGAATCGTTGGTGTCACTGTGAACTCCATAAGGAGTACTCTAATTTATTCAATCAAAGTTTCCCTCTATACTTCATAGGGGCCGAGATATAAATGTTTTAAAATTTCAACCCCCTCCCCCGACCACCCTCTTGGGCCAATTTTGCTCATTAACGAACTTGTCTGAACTATTGGGCCTAGAAATAACATAATAAAATTTGATTCAAATATCTTGAAAATTACGGCCGCTAGCGTGTAAAGATATATATGTATATATATATATATACACATATATCTATAAATATAGATATATATATACATATACATATACTGAATATAAATATAAATATCTCAATTTTTTTTAACAGGCGGTGGTTTCGTACTTAGGGAGGCATGAAACGTAAAGATATGAACGAATTTTTTGAAAGTCATTAGGTAGATTAGGTAGATTAGATTTTTCTTCGAAATCTACCTAATAATAAAAATAATAATTGTGTTAAGACTCTAAAAGGATTTTAATACTTTATCCACCTTTTATTTATCTGCATGGTGAATTTCTTCTACCAGCATGTAGAAAAGCAAGAAAGTATTACCTACACTAGCAACTACAGTTGTTTAGCTGATAGGAATGTCGCAAGCTTATTCTGACTTGCCTAGGCTGGGTTTGACCTGACCCATCAAGTTTAAAGAAACCTGCCTGCTTCCTAGCTATGACGCTGGCAACTTGCTTGCCTGGCGTTCAAGCGGGTATGGGCAAGCTAAAATCGAGATTTGTACACCTCTAGTCTCGCCCCATGAAAGACATTTCACAGCATTCTGTCTGCTGTTACAGTTTTTTTAGTGAGTATCTGTTCAAACAATGGTTTATTGTTGTGTTGTGGGGTGTACAAACTCATCGTCGAAGAGTGATAACACACTTAAAATATCTTTCCATCGATTTCCCAGCAGAGATAAGTCACCCGAACGTTAATAAGCAATGGCTGATAAAAATAAAAAGAGAAAAATTTGTTCCTACTAAATACAGTACGGTTTGTTCACAACATTTTGAAGAAAATGATACCGAGCTTTCGGTACAGTTACAAAAACAGTTATCTGGAGAAACCCCGCAATCTGTTTAAAAAAGAAGTGCTGTGCCATCACTTCTTTTGCGTGGGAAATCTGAAACACCGCCAATCGTCGTACTTGAGGAAGAAGGAAATGAGAGAGTTGTTGCAAGATTCGAACAGTAATCCATCAGTATCCGGGAATTATTATTATTATTATTATTATTCTGTTTATTTATTCTGGCAGAGCTAAGGCCATTTGGCCTTCTCTTCCGCTCTACCAGTAAAAAAAAACTACATTACAATTACATAACACAAATACATAATATTACAGATAATTAATTAATACTTAATACTTAAATACCAAGAACTAAACATAGTTATAATTTATAAACTAGAGTGCTATAAAACATGAAATTACAAAAGAAAATTACAAAATATAAAAATACTAAAGAAAATAATTAGGATTATAGCCTAAGATATCTAAAATTATACTAACGAATACTAAAGAGAAAAACGTATAGTTTAATATAAAAAATAGCTCCAATTAAGATTTCTAGTTACTACGATGAAAAACAAAACTAAATTACATGGTTTAAAATTAATATGTTAACTTCTCTCTGAAATTTACCAAGAGTTCGACAGCCTCTGACTGTGCGGGGGATGGAATTCCATTGGCGAGCTACTGATACAGAGAATGAGGATGAATAGGATGAAGAGCGATGGAGAGGAATAGATAGTACATGACTATGTTCTGATCTTGTATTTAGGGTGTGATGAGCAGACAGGTTAAGGAAGCGGCTAGATAAATATGATGGTGATGAAGTATGAAGAATTTTGAAGAGGAGACAAAGACAGTGAAACCTTCTTCGGTCATTCAGACGGAGCCATGACAACATTTCGAAGGAAGGCGATACATGATCGAACAGACCTACATTACAAATGAATCGTACGCACATATTATGAACACGTTGCAACCTTTGGGATAAGTTAGAGCTCAAGTCCGTAAACAAAACATCACAGTAATCGAAGTGGGGCATGACCAGGGTTTGTGTTAGAGTCTTTTTTACAGCAGTAGGTAAGGGAATATTTAATCTTTTAAACATATGAATTAACGAGTTTACTTTTTTACATGTTTCGTTAATGTGATTTTCCCAAGTTAAATTTTTGTCTATCAGAACACTGAGATTTTTTACCGAATCGCCAAATTGAATTACTGAATTATTGATTTTAATGGGCATAAGGTCGATTTCATTCAGCTTATTTCTCAGTCGCTGATGTCCCACAACTATTGCCTGTGATTTTGCTGGATTCAGATTGAGTCCCAAACTGTGCATCCATTCATCTATTGAGTTAAGGTCGTTGTTTATGCTAGATATTGTGTCGTTGATGTTGTTAGTATTTGAATGTATGTACAGTTGTAAGTCATCCGCGTAGAGATGGTATTTGCTGTGTTGTATACAGTTTTTAATGTCGTTTATGTATAGAGAAAATAGTAAGGGTCCAAGAATGCTTCCCTGTGGGACTCCTGCCTTTACGAAGTGCCATGTAGAAGAGCGATTATTGGAAATGACACATTGTCGGCGTTCGTGCAGGTATGAGCTAAACCACAGAACAGCAGTATCTGACAGGTTTAACATCTTGAGTTTAGCAATAAGAATGTCTGTGTTTACTGAGTCGAAAGCTTTAGTCATATCAAGTAAGACAAGTAATGTCATTTTCCGTTCATCACAGGCTTGGCGTATGTCTTCACAAATGTTCAGTAACGCTGTGGTCGTGCTATGTCCTGCTCTAAAACCAGACTGATAGTGATTTAGTAGGTCATTTTTATTGAGGTAGTCAGTCAGTTGGTTGTGTACAATTCGTTCTAGTGCCTTGGAGAGGGTAGGAAGAATGCTAATAGGCCTATAGTCTTTAGGAGTTTCAGGGGATTTTGTTTTAGGAAGGGGTTTTACGTAAGCTTGCTTCCACTGTGTAGGGTAGGATGAAGTCATAAGGGAGGCGTTGAAAATATGAGTAACTGTAGGTAGTATAAATTGTATTATTTTATTTATTAAAATTATGTTTATTCGGTCCGGGCCCTCTGCTTTTGTCTTTATACGCTTCAATGCTTTAATTACGTCATTTTCACTAACGTATGTGAAGTGAAAACTGTCTCTGTTAGTTGTTGTATTGTGTAGCAGTTGTTGAATTGTTTGCTCTTTGTCAACATCGTCTATTACTGAGGGAGTTTTTGTGAAGTGGTCATTAAGGAGTTCCAGTGATAGGGTGCGGTCGTCTACCTGTGTCGTGGGTTTACACAGTCCCATAGCTTTAAAGTTTCGCCACATCGCTGCAGGGTTTGCACCAGGTTCAATGAGACTGTATGCATGTCTGAGTTTAGCGTTTCTGATAGCTTGGTTTGTCCTGTTACGGTGATGTTTATAATTATTTAAATGATTTATGTATAGCGTAGAGCTTTATCACTGGTACTCACTACTAAATTGCGGTATTTTGTTTACCTGTTGGAGCGCTTTCAACCGCATGGAGCGGCCATCTTCAGCAACTGACTTCCGTGGTGTTGTTGTTGTTGTTGTTGTTGTTGGGAAGACATTTCTGGATAACTGTATCGTACAGCGCGTGCGATTTGAATTGTAACTGTTCGTTTAGGATGTTGGTGTTGTCTTGTGTGGTGTGTCTGTATATTTCATATTGTTCGAGTGTGTTGAGTGTGTGACCTTTGTGGTTAATGTGTAGGATTTCCATGTCTGTATTGATGTCTGCGTATTCGTGTCCTGTGGTTATTATATGGTTTGCATAGGCAGAGTCTGTGTTTTGTTTGAGAGCTCGTATGTGTTCTGTGTATCGTGTTTTGAAACTTCGGCCTGTTTGTCCTATGTAGAATTTTGGGCAGTCGTTGCATTTTAGTTTGTAGACTCCTGGGTTGTTGTATTTGTTTGTGTGTTGTTTGTTGTCTGTGGGTTGTATTTTGTTGATTGTTTTGTTCTTTGTTCTGAATGCTATTTTGTATCCTTGTTTTCTGAATTGTTGGGCGATTTTCTGTGTATGTGTGTTGAAGTATGTGAGTGTGATGTATTTGTCTTTTTTCTTTTCTGTGTTTTGGTCATTTTTCTTCATTCTGATTTTGTGTAGTAGGTTGTCAATGACTGTGTGGTTGTAGCCATTGGTAATGGCTAAGTGTTTTATGGTGTTAAGTTCTTCTTTGTGGTCTTCAGCGGATAGTGGTGTGTTTTCAAGTCTGTGGAGCATGGATCGGAATGCAGCATGTTTGTGTTGTGTTGGGTGGTTGGAGCTGTTGTGTATCAGTGTGTCTGTCATTGTGGGTTTTCTGTATATTTTGAATTTATGTTTCTGTGTGCTGTCTTTTGTGATAGTGAAATCTAGGAAATTGAGGGTTTTGTTTATTTCAAATTCTGCTGTGTATTGTATGTTTTTGTGGATTTTATTGATGTGGTGTAGTAGTTGTGTGCATTGTCTGGTGTTGCCTCTGTATAGTACGATGATATCATCTACGTATCTGTGCCAGTAGATTATTTTGTGTGCGTGTTTGTTGTTGTGGAGGATTTTGTTGTGTTCTATGTGTTGGAGAAATATCTCTGCTAGTATGCTGGATATGGGGGAGCCCATGGGAAGGCCATCTGGTTGTGTGTAGTGTTTGTTCTCGAAGGTGAAGTAGTTCTGTTTTGTGATGGTTTCTAGGATGTTTATGATTTCCGAAGTTTCAAAACACGATACACAGAACACATACGAGCTCTCAAACAAAACACAGACTCTGCCTATGCAAACCATATAATAACCACAGGACACGAATACGCAGACATCAATACAGACATGGAAATCCTACACATTAACCACAAAGGTCACACACTCAACACACTCGAACAATATGAAATATACAGACACACCACACAAGACAACACCAACATCCTAAACGAACAGTTACAATTCAAATCGCACGCGCTGTACGATACAGTTATCCAGAAATGTCTTCCCAACAACAACAACAACACCACGGAAGTCAGTTGCTGAAGATGGCCGCTCCATGCGGTTGAAAGCGCTCCAACAGGTAAACAAAATACCGCAATTTAGTAGTGAGTACCAGTGATAAAGCTCTACGCTATACATAAATCATTAAGATTATCGCTACAGAATGGACAAACCTCAAGAATTATTTAAATTATCGTCATTTTTATCTTGTCTGTAGGTCCTGTAAGCATGGTCTCTGTGCGCCATCATATTGCGTATGTCATCAGTTAGCCAAGGAGCGGGCGGTCTGTATACTCGTTTTGTGTGTATTGGGGCATGTTTGTCGTACAGTTGTATAATATAATCATTAAGCTGGTCAACTTTTTCGTCTACTGTTCGTAACGTCCAGATCTGTTCCCAGGGAGTAATCATAGCGTCTTCTGTCAGGGAAACATCATTTATGCGTTTTAGGTCTCTGTATGTTATAATCCTATGGTTCCTTTTAGGACACTGTAGGCCATATACTATATATATAAGATCGTGAGCAAATATACCTGGCACTGGCAGTTGTCCGTGGTGTGAAACTCTGTCTGGGTTATTCGTAACAATTAAGTCCAGTAAAGTCTCTGAGTAAGCAGTATGGTGAGTGGGTTCAAGGGGTAAGATGGTCATATTACAGGAATGGAACATTGTTTCAAGTTGGATAGTGTTGATAGAGTCTCGGGCAAGTAAATTCGTGTTGAAGTTGCCCATGGCTATAACGTGCTCATAATTTGGCAAAAAATTTAGTAATTGAATTTCTAGTTCTTCCAAATAGTTGATTCTAGGGGGCTTGTATATAACGCAAATTAAACATTTCTTGTGATTTAGACAAATTTCTACAAAAATAATTTCGGGTCGTGCATTATACTCACTATCAGAGCAGTATATTATTTTAGGGTGCAAGTCTGCACGAACATATACCGCCACGCCTCCTCCCTGTTTATTCATGCGATCATTCCGACATAAAACGTAACCATCTAAGTTCACCAAACTAGACGGTAGTGTGTTTTTAAGCCAAGTCTCACTCACCAGGATTCCATGTATTTCCAGGTGAGAAAATATCGCCTGGAATTCATGGAAGTGGCTAGTGATGGACTGAGCATTGACGTGTACTAAATGAAGAGCTGAGGGTTGGGCGGAGAAACAGGATTTTAAAACATCTTTCGTCTGTAGAGGGTGAGATGTCTGCCGGTCAAGGTCGTTTAGCAGCGTAGGGGCAGAGGCTGTCGAACCCTCATCTAACAGTGTAGCCAATATTACTGACTAAAACTATGCAAATAATACCTTCACTAAGCTAATGGACAAATGGACAAATCATGAATTTGGAATCTAGTATTTATGACGAAAATTCAGTTTCTAACAGCGTAGGCGTTCAGTGTGAACTAGGAAATGAAACTTATGTCAATGTTTGCACAGATTCATAGATTCATTGAATGTTTCTTCTAGAAATTTTGATTTAGATAGCTCTTTTAGCATTTCAGACTTTTCTACTACCGCAAAAGATCATTCTGAATCTGAAAGGGACTCTGTTCGTATCTTGAAAAATATTTTGTTTTTGAACTGTATTAGCTCCAAGTATTAACTGATAATGCCTGGCAACTAGTGTATCTTTATTTGTAATAACGCTATTTATAATAACGCTATCGAATGAAGCATGTTGTGTTATACAGTCTACAACCCCCTTCTGTTCACAAATTACTTCACAGTACCAACAACACACTTTCGTGGCCCGTTCTCATATGTATACACAGCCCACATTTACACCATTCCGTATTTTATTTTCTTCCTTGCAATTCTTTCAATAATTCCTTGTCATTTTCTTTCCGTGTGATATTAATTTGTGAATACCGAGATTTGTCCTTATAAGGTAACATTGCAAACATCTCTATCAACAACAAACACAAATGAGACTTTGTGGTGTATTAGAAACACACGCGCGAGCATTACAGTAGCTGTCGTCCTGTCAGCGAGTTAGTCAATCGTGACGTCACAGGAGCTTTTTACTTCACCCATACAAAGCGTAATATTAGGCGCCTGAAGTTCGCGAGATTACATTGTTTCGTAATTCAAAGCTTCGTGCGATGAGATTAAAATAAAAAAATTGTATTTTTTTAGTTTACCCTTCCTTTAATAAAATAGTTCGGTTCAAACCATACCGTTTTGTAGCTATTTTCGTGCAGAGAAATTTAAAAACACGTTTCTAAAGCAGATCTGTTTTTGAAACAAAATTAATTTGGTCAGATTTACCTGACGCATAATAACTAAGTGAACTAATAAAACCGTTACAACAGAATGTAAATAGTAGGTGTTTATGATGGCTGTGCACATGCTCAAGCATGCCATCGTGGAATGAACATGCCACAGCCCTTTCCCAAGAAATGGGTATGACCTGCTGAATGTACGTTTTATATCGGCTGTACAACACTTATGTGAGGACAAGAAAGTCATGTGCTAGAACAAGACAAAAATTTCATCAAAAGTTACATGTAACCTACAGCTCTGATAGGGTTGGGGCGGTTACAAACAGAAATTAATGAATAATGAAGAACATTCAAAGAGAAAATGCCTCTGAAGAGGGCAGCCAACATTGCAAAATGAGAGTAATTTTTTATAAGCCTTCTCCTTATTATCTTCTTGTTAACTGTCTATGACTTTCTTAATTACTAGGCTAATATTAAGCTTAATTTTGTACAGATGCAAAATATCTACAATTTTTCAACAATGGTGCATGTCATAAAAAAATAATTTTAAAAGTAGATACAATACTATTGAGAACACTGGAATATACCAAATCCTCATTCTGTTTCTTTCCGCGGCGGGTAAATCTCCACGTGGTATTGTCACATTCTCGGCGGAGTGGTACATTAGAGTTTGTTTACATCTCCTTTGAACTTAAAGTGAACTTAGTTAGCAGTGTTCTCTTCTGCAAGAATGCTTTCTTGGCCATGGCAATTCGTAATCTAATCTCCTTGGTGCATTAGGCATCTTTCGTCAGTAAACTCCCTAAGTATTTGAACTGGTTCACATTTTCTAATTCTTGATTTCCGATGATAGTTCGAAGAGGCTCTTTTGTCTTCGATATCTTCATCACTTTCAATTTATCTATGTTGATTTCCATTCCATACTTTCTTCCTGTTTCCACCAGCCTGTCAATCATTCCTTGCAATATTTCTCATATCTTTGCCAGAATCACCAGGTCATCCGCATATTTGTTGGTGTTAATAGTTTTCTCCTATCACAAAATCTCTAACTCCTTCTAAGGCTTCTATTGCTAACCGATCTCCATAAAGGTTGAACAAGATGGGTGATATGCAACATCCTTGATGCACACTTCCTTGCATGTCTAAGTGTCCTGACATTCCATGTTCCTATTTTAAGCTGCTGTCTTCTGTTGTTTGTCCTTTCAATATTGTTCACTCCTCTGAAACACTCCCCGCCTGGTGATTCGACTGGGGAAGTATTTTACCTCCGGAATATTTTGCTTCAGGAGCAGCCATCGTATTCGCTAATCCCAAATTTCTTCAGGGAAAAAAATAATGTGGTAGTCTTCCCATTTCCTTTCCACATCCCAGTACCATGGCCACCACACTCATCCATCCAGTTGCACCCAAAGATTTTCGATCAGCAACTGTCTAGAACATCATTTGTTGTATGCCTCCAATCGATACTAATGTCGCTGCTGCTTGCTATTATTCATTATAACCCAGACACAGGGATGGTTTCGATCCACCCCAGGTATTTTATTTCACCGATACCCTTCGTATCTGGTGGGCATTCCCCTATCCGCCACCTGGGGAGGCACCCGATGGGAGACCATCAACTCCTCACGGGTAATAGTGATAGGCTACATTGAAGAAATGCTGTTTATTGTGATCAAAGATTCGGTTTATGTTATCACATTTTCCTTTTTGCAACTTTATTTCCAAGTATTGAACATCATTCTAAATTTTGTTTTTAAGGGGTTTGTTTCTAACTCAAATGTATTGTGTTGTATTAGAAGTAACGGTACTATTCCCAGCTCACAAGATGATCCATTCTTTTAAGCAATAAAACATGTTTCATCCCTCAGTTAAGCTGCAGCTTTTGATTTATGAGGATAACAGTGTTGACTTACAGTGATGGCTAGTGTAAAATGAAAAGACTTGAATAGACAGGCATTAGAATTTTGCTACGCTCTGTTCACCACAGATCAGTATAAACTTTCAAAAACACTCGTAACTCATAACTGAGTGTGGAGTATTGGTTAATGGACTCCTAAAGGAGAGTAAAAACAATTAAAATCTCTGTTATTGGTTGAAAAAATAGTTTCTTTGCAATCTGTTACTTTAATATGAGTGGTTCAATGATTCACAGTTAGCCTACTTATCTTATGAATAACTTAATTAGCTTTTAATTCTGTTTTGTTGTGTATTATCTTATATATGAATAACCATCAATTACTTAATATTTTCGGCTACTGTTATCAATTGGTTGTTATTATCAGATTAGCTGCATCCCAAAGTGATCACAATAAGTGGCGTGCACTGTATTCAATAATAAGAGACAATACTTTCAGGTTGAATTTGTCAAACCCAAGTATGTTAAATCAGGCCCGACGAGAGGGAGGGCCAGCTGGGGCTGGTGCCCTGGGGCCCGGGCACCGAAAGGGGGCCCTGCCGACCAGGTTAAATTTTTTATCCTCCAAATTTACTCTAAAATAAAATTGGTTATAAGTCAATAAGCAGCTTAAGTTATGTTTTATGTGTTTATTTTATCTGCATTATCCTGTCGTATAACGGTGATACGGAATTAATCAGTTAATCTGAAACGGATTATTCTTGAAGAAAAAGTGCTATTTTTGAAAAGTAAGAGCATAAATCCTTTTGGACTCAACAGTAGGCCTCACTAATGTTCGGCATTTAAAATAATAATTGTCAAAATGTTAATTTTTGTACATACAGATTAAATTGTTCCTAATTAGAATATTTTAACATATTGTTCCGTTTCATGCCCCTTGTTTCCGAATATATGAATCTTATAGAACCTAAGTCGGACTGAACCTAAAAGGGACTAAGGAAGACTTTTGCTGAAAATTAGGAGCTAAAGAAGACTTTTGCAGAAAAACACGATTTTTAAATACATTTTCCAATTAATGCACAGGAAAATAAAGATTTGAATTTGGCACTTAATAATTATGTAATATCATTACATAATCTTTTTGTTGCATACATTATAAAGGGCGAGGTTGGGTTTCAGTGATGAATTTAATATTTGGAGGGGGCCCGGGAAAATTTGTCCCTGGGGCCCTGTGTTAAATAAGAAGGCACAATGTTAGGCCTACAATTACCTTTGGGTCAAGAACTAGTTAAACAATATGGCACAGAAATTTCACTAAATCAAAATAATCTTGCAATGAATTTAATTAAATATAAGTTATGTACCAAATTAATGGAATATGGAACTGTAGGGACCTTAAATTAATTAGAATAGGCTTACAGTGCTCCTAATGTCCTAATCTTCTTTTAAGTCCAGGCCAGATACATGAAAAGAAAGACTGCTAGGTCTACAGTACCTTGAATAGGAACTAGTTACCAAGTAATGTATGTATGTATGTATTTTTTTTTAAATATATTTACAGCATGCTTCATTACAATATCTGTAACACTACATGCCCTGTTGCCCTCAAAATGAATGTTAGTTGCATGTTCACTTATACTAACCTTACATTTTTCTACTTATTTTCTATGGCTTTTTATCACTAAAATACTCTCAATTGTATTTACTCTTTGTTATATACCGGGACTTTCCAACTAGAATTAATGGCTGTCTACAGTCTGTCTAATTTTATTGATTTTATAAAATCTGTGAGTTCTTTTGTAAATTCTTTCATCAATTTTTGTTCATTAAATATCCACTTTCCATGACTTGTTATCATAGAGTTCCTGAAATCTGCCCGTTCACTCTCTAATTTTGTACATTCAAATAAAAGATGTCCTACCATCTGTTCTGGTGCACCACATGTACATTCTGGGCTTTCCTTTGTTTTAAATCTATAAAAGTAAGAGTTAATCTTTCTGTGTCCACTTAAGAATGTAGTAATGTTTCCTGTCAAGGGTATGTTTATTTTCAGTCATTCTTTTACACTTGGGAAATACCGTTTAGTTATTGCTCCATTTTCAGTAGTGTTCCACTCATTTTGCCACTTCTGCTCACTGGTCTCCTGTAATTTGCCTAATTTTGCACTTAGCGGTAACTTGACGTAACTAATCTCGAGGTTCCTGTTCCCTGCTGCTCCTTTTGCCAGACGATCTGCAGTTTTGTTTCCGGTTATGCCCACACGTGCCTTGATCCACATGTAGTGTATGGTCCAGTTATCTGCTTCCAATCTTTTTGTTTGCTCTCTTATTAGCTGTGTTAGGTTATTGTGGTTTGCTGCTTTTCGCAGACAATTCGGGTCTTGTGGAATTGTTGTCAACATATCTAAAGCTTTGAGGATTGCCAGCTGTTCTGCCCGATTGTTAGAACATTGATCTAGCAGTTTGTATTGCAATTGGTATGCAATCTCATTGCCTCTATAAACCTCCTGTTTCGTCTTTGTGTATATGTTGAATGTATAATTGATATCTTCTTGCTTCCTTTTCATGATGTAGGTATCAGCAGGATGGTTCCACAATGTATGTATGAATGAATGTATGTATGCATGCACGCACGTATGCACGTATGTATGTATATTTATTCATTCATCCTTTGATCATTTTACATGACATAGGACATGTCAGATTCCTACATGACTACATTAATTATTAAATAACTTAATTACTAAAGTTTACAATGCTAGTTTTGAAATTAAAATTAAAGTACTAATAATATTACCTATGAGTTAAAATTAATATTTACAGAAGTGCTTATAATTTTTAACTGATTTTTATAACTAGTAACATAATTAACTTAGTTATACCTAACAGTTTGAAAAAATTAATCTAAGCTATAAAAACAGTGCTCTATTAGAAACATTTTTGTACAAGATTTGAATTTATACAATACAGAAATTTCCTCTAGATGTTATGGTAGGCCATTATAAAGCTGGAGGCTAGTATGGATAAAAATATTTTCAAACAAGCCGGTGTTATGGGGAATTATCCTAAGGTCTTCTCTGTTTCTTGTGTTACGGGAGTGTACTTGTGAGTTGATGGTATGCATGTTTAACTTTGATTTGACAAATGTCACTATTTCATAAATATAAATACAAGGCAGAGGCAATATACGAGGATGAGTCCGAAAATAAGTTTCTTCTGGCGACTGTGTATAGAGTTATGGATGAAAGACAAAAAATATGAGACATTAAAGATAAAACATACCTTTATTTTTCCACATAATTACCACGTACATTGAGACATTCGTCATAACGCTTTAGAAGCATCAAAAAGCCCTCCAGGAAAAAATCAGGGCTCTGCATACGGAAGAAGCTTCGAACGGCTTGGTGACATCAGCAGTGCTCCCAAAGTGTTCTGGGACGCCCAAGGGGTTTTGTTGCTGGACTTTTTGGAGGATAAAATCATCACTGCTACGCAGTACTGTCATGCCCTGTCGAAATTGAAGGAGGCAATTTGGAAAACGTGGCCTGGCCTTCTCCAATCTGGAGTTTTGTATTTGAATGACGATGCGAGGCCACACTCGGTGATGGCAACGCAAAACCATATTGCAACTCTTGGTTGGGAGTGTCTAGCCCATCCACCATACAGTTCTGATCTCACACCCAGTGACTTCCATCTGTTTCCGGCTTGGAAGAAGACTCTCGGTGGAAGGCGGTCGGACAATACCCAATGGTGTATGGGTGTCTTTCGCGTTCAACTGATGTCTTGTTTCCCCCATTGCTGTTCGATTTCCTGGGGAAAAATAGAGGGGAAACTTATGTTCAGACTTCCCCTCATATTTAAATCTTTGAAAAGTTTTCTGCAACTGGTTGTTTTCTTTACTTTT
Source organism: Ectobius pallidus (assembly GCA_964059195.1). Classification (NCBI taxonomy): domain Eukaryota; kingdom Metazoa; phylum Arthropoda; class Insecta; order Blattodea; family Ectobiidae; genus Ectobius; species Ectobius pallidus. The sequence continues at coordinate 54,542,449 of CAXKWD010000007.1, read as the reverse complement.
AGCATAGACCCAATAGCCCTTTTCTGTAGTTTGAAAATAGTTTGAGCTCCTGCTGTATTTCCCCATGATAATACAGAATGAAAGTAATGCATAATATATAGGGAGAACGTTTTTTACATTCATAGCTTTTGAGAATGAATAAAGTGCAAAGCCTATTTTACTAAGTTTTTCTGCTTTTTTTTTTTAATTTGAAGAGACCATTTTAGATTTCCGTCTACCCACAATCCCAAAAGCTTAGTACTTTTAGTGATTGGCATTATTGTCCCCAAATGTTACTGCTGGATCCACAGTGTTAATGTTCTGTATATGGTGAAACGATAATGCTGTAGTCTTTTTTGTGTTTATTACTAATTTGCTTTGTGCAAACCATTCTCGTAACTGATTTATTGTGATTTGTAAATTGCACTGTAGAGAATTTGAGTTTAGAAATGTTGGATTTCCATTCTTGATGGAAGAATCTAAGTCATTAATGTAAATTAAAAATAGGACAGGGCCAAGAATTGAACCCTGTGGAACTCCATACTTTATCTCCCTAGTATATGAAAGAGAGGCATTAATTTCATGCGTTTGTTCCTGTATGTAATTGATTTTTACAACCTGCTGATGAACAAATAAGTATGATTTAAACCTCGTATTCCAACAGCTAACAATTTTTGTAACAAAATTGAGTGATCCAATAAGTCAAAAGCTTTTGACAAGTCTAAAAATAAACCGATATTTAGCTCTTTTCTGTCCAGAGAATCATAGACTGATTTAATAAAATTTGCTGTTGCTGTATCTGTGGACTTGCCTTTGCAGAACCCATGTTTTTTTTCAACTACGAGGGGCGTTCCATATTGTTTACGCTTTATTTTCTTTACATTCACTAAAGATCTCTATGCCTCAGCAGATATATCCACTTTCTCAACATGTCTCCATTTAAGCTGTACACACTTGCACCACCGAAGTAGAAGTTCTCTAGGCTCTCCTAGAACCACTTTTTCAGAGTCTGTCGCACCCACCTCAGGACAATTCATGGAAGTTGACAAAATGATGTCCGCACAGAAGTTTTTTCTTAGCTCTGAATAGGTGGTAATCAGAACCAAACCCAATCAATGCAGTGGAAGAACAAAGGCAGCTCCCCAGCGAAGAAGTTCTGTACAGCGCCCTCAGCAGGCAAATGCATAGCCACAATCTTTTGGAAGAAGGATGGAATCATCCATATTGACTGGCTGGAACCAGGGACCAACATTAACAGCACAACTAAGATGGGGTTTCCGGTGCTGCCACATCCACTGTATTCTCACTTCTGCATAGACATCATTTCACCGACTTCCAGGAAATGTCCTGAGGTGGGTATGACAGACTGCAAAAATTTGGTTCTTAGAGGGCCTTGAGAAGTCCCACTTGGGTGGCACAAGTATATACAGCTTAATGAAGACTTTGCTGAGAAACTGGTTACATCTGCCAAGGCATAGAGGTTCTTAGTGAATGTAAAAAAAAAGTGTAAATCAATTTGTAACACCCCTCGTATTATATTATATTTGTTAAGAAAAGAGGTAAGTCTGATAAGCATGACTTTTTAAAAAAAATTTGGAAAATGTTGGAAGTGGAGAGACCGGTCTATAGTTACCTGTTTCATTTTCTGATCCTTTCTTATAAAGAGGTTTAACCTTTGCTATATTTAGTTTGTCAGGAAAAGTGCCTGTTGAAAGTGAGATATTTATTACGTAGCATAAGCATTTTTATACATGATACTATCAGGGATTTCATCAATACCAGCTGATGTTTTGTTTTTCATCCTTTCAATTATACCAACTATTTCTCTTTCTGTAATGGCTCCAAGAACATGCTATTACAGTGATACCTCGAGATACGAGTTTAATTCGTTCCGTAACCTTGCTCGTATGTCAATTTGCTCGTATCTCAAAGCAATTTTCCCCATTGAAATTAATTGAAATGCCATTAATCCGTTCCAGCCCCAAAAATGCTACCCCCAATTGTTTTTGTTACTTGTTTTTGAATAAGATAAATGTATTTATAAATGACAAATATTGTATAAAAACAATACTGTACTGCCTTGCTAAGTCAGCTACTCGCACACCTTGCTCATTTTTTTCTATGATTTCTAGGAAAACTTAGCAAAGATGCTTCGACAGTGAGGTAAACAAGCACACTGGAGGAATACGTGGGAAAATCCACGAGACGCATGAGGCGCAGGTGCAGTAAACTGGTGGGCCGTGTGCAGCGTCGCAGCTGGCCGTTCCTCGTATCTCAAATGTCGCTCGTATTTCAAAACAAAACTTCGCTCGCTCAACAGCTCGTATCTCAAATAACTCGTATGTTAGGGCACTCGTATCTCGAGGTACCACTGTATATTGTTTTGAATGTATGCTTAAGATTTGGAAATTATGTCTCAAGTCATTGGGCCTATTTAAGATATTTTGTGCTATCCCAGTGTAGTAGGCCTAATCATTGAAAGTATTAACTACATTTGTTGGTTCAGTTATAACTGTCGCATTATGCACTATGCTATACATTTGTTTTATAAAAAAGTTAATTTCTAACAATATTCCAAAGGGCTTTTGGTTTATTGTTTAAGTGTTGAATAAATTCTGCATTGTATAGCTTCTTTGTCTCTACTGTTACTTTGTTATAGATTTTGCTTGAATTCTTTATACCCACCATAATCCACTTATTTTTCAGCGGACCGATTTTTATTCTTTTCTAGGAAGAACAACTTAAAAACAGTAATTGATTGTTTAGAGAAACTCGTATGAATCATTTACTTGTTTTGTTGTTGATAAACATATTCCCATAAATGTAATAATAATTACTGTAATGCCTTGTAATGAATTTAATATGCACTAATTTGCATTGAATCTAGCCCCAAAATATTTTTGATGAATGGACAAAACGCTAAACTTAAAATTACTTGACAGTAAAATTAGTTAAGGAATATAGAACAACAATTTCAGTAAATCATGCTAATATTACAGAGAATTTAACTAAATGTAAGGTACCGTAAACTGGGCTAACTTTAGCCCTTGGGGCAACTTTGTCCCACTCAGAGGACAAAAGTTATTTTTTTTTTTGTAGAGGTTACATAAAAGATGACTGAATGAACTGTGGTATAATATCTTTGCTATTTTCTGGAGAATCTATATGGATTACTAGGAATATTTTTCACTATCCTTTCATGGTGGTAGCTCTGTCACAATCAGAATCAGCTGTTTTTTGGAGGGAAGATTGTGTGAAAACTTTATAGGCTGTGGGCCTGGATTTGAACCAGAACATTGCAGTAAGTATCAAATTATTTACTTTATATAATATTATAAAAAACATGGCATTTTAATAAAGCTTGATTTTAAATATATTTTTTTCATATTCATTCTAATTCATACCATGTATCATTTTAGAGGTTATTTGGGACAACTTTGTGCCGGGCCATAGTTGCCATAGTTTTTTCATCAAAATTGTGTTGTGCTTGTGTTTTAGGGATTTTCTCTCAAAACACATTCCAGAACAACAGAAATGGGGAGAGAGAGGAAGGGAAGCAGGAGAAAGCAAGGGAGTCGGGAATACAAAAAACTATTTTGACGATAAGTTACAAAAATGTTTGAAAGATATAACAGAAGCTCATCTGTCACAGAGGCAAGCAGCAAAGAATTGGAATGTTGAGTCTGGAAAAGGAAACACCCCTGGAGACTTAGATACTGGTATTACTATTCCAGTGATTGTCTCAGAAACCGAATAAGAAGAGAACGAGGGGAAGGCCAAGGATACCGGTAGTGGTAGATGACATCACCTCTAGCGAGGACTCTCATTTCAGTGTTGATGACACTACAAGCAATGATTCAGAATGTGAGAAAGAGGACTTTGACCATGAGAGCCCAACTCATGAAGCTGATGATTTATGGAAGGAAAATGACTATGTCGCAATCAACTACAGAGGGAGAGACTATCCAGGCAGAATTCTTGGTTTTGCTACGTATGATGGGATAAAAAAGAATTAAAGTGAAGTGTATGGAAAAACAATGAAGTTCTGGAGATGGCCACAAGAAGGGCAAGAGGACATATTGGCTTATGATTTTGCTAATATGAAAACAAGAATATATGATCCCATACCAATCAGGAGAGGATACTATTCCGTCGCTAAACTGAACAGTTTCATTTATTTTTATAATTTTGTAAGTTTTTAGTTTTTATTGGGCTGTTTTTCATATTCCACTATTCTAGTTACTAGCATTTCAATAAGTACTGTACAGTATAATTTTTATCTTCCAGTATAGCCTAAGCATTATTTTGTAGATTATTTTCTCAATAAAACGTTATCACTTTTGGAATAAAATGTTGTATAAAATTTATTTTCCTATTTTTTGTGTGATACTTTCACTTGTAAAATGTGAGTTAAATGGGTCACATTTTACTTGCCTCCAAAATTTCATCATCATTACACATTAAAATGTAAATGCCAAATATTGAATCAGGGCTGTAACTCTCTTACTAATAAATATCATACTGCATAAGATATCTAACTTTGCTTATAATGGAGTGTTTTTTCGAGACCAGGCACTATACGCATGAACAGCATATCAAAATTAGATTGTATGTATGTGATTTCTACAGAGAAATCGAACAATGACTCAAGTTGGTCGGAAGGTCAAGACTATGTAAACCAGTTCTCGGCTAATGCAACTCTATCAACTGGCCGAGTTACCATGCTCAAACAACATTACATTTGACTCAACTGATGAAACGTACGTTATACTTGGTGGCAGATTTACAATTACATAAGGAAATCTATAGTGAATGATTTAACAATGAATTTTAAGAAAGCCTAGAAACAAACTCACATCATGATGCATCTCTCTATGGCTTATACAAGACTTAAGCTGCAGACAGGAACCACTGTATAAGTACACTAGACACTTGCTACAGACAGACTGTTTGTGGCGTAATGGGAAAAACTACAGAATCAAAGCTGTTTAACTGAGTGGCCCAGTAGCAAAGAGTTTTCTAGTAAGAAACACGAATGACAGAGAATGAGAGAACATGAGAAAATGTGACGTCAGCATCAAAGCCTCCCCCTCACACAAAAAGAAATAAAAAAAAATATACATATCAAAGAACAAGCCTGTCAAAATAACACCCCCAGAATTAGGTCCCTAGAATAGATTAATCACATTGAAATATACATTTGTACACTAATTAAAATATAGGCCTACTGAATTAGATTAGAATACCCACATTGAAATATACATTTGGACACTAATTAAAATATTGGCATACTGAATTAATCTCCATAAATATACATATCAAAGTGGTGTGCCTGGGAAATAGGGGTTCAAACCCTACGCCTCTGTTCTTATAGTTCCTATTTTATCACACCTTTGCAAAGTATGCATCTTAGAAGGATTCGAAATAATTTCTCATATTATTTGTCATGAAAATGGGAAAAAAGAAGCATTTGGAAATTTAGGGATAATTTGCACGAAATAAGATCACTCTTATACAGATAAATAATTGTCTTTTTGTTGAAAAGGGTTGAGGCTATTAAGTTCTTGATCATATTAATAATAAATAGTATAATTACTGGCTGCACCAAATTTTCTTTACACCACTTATAGAATTGCTGAGCTATGGAGCATTGAAGTAGCAATATACTTAGCACATATGCATCCATTCATCCTTCAGAAGTCGGTGAGGTCGGTTGGTTTTGTGTGAAGGTGGAAGTAGAGTTTTACGCGTGTGTGTGAGTCAACGACCATGGATATGCAAAGAATCGGCAGTCTACGACCTGTTGCCGATGATTGTTTCTGAAGTAACAAAGATGGGGATTGAACTGGTGGTTTACAGAATAAGCAGGGGTGCCCACGGGGGGGGGGGGAAGACGCAGACTGCGTCATTGAAATTTCTGGGAGGGGCAAAATATTATCGTTTTATGAATTTTCTGGGGGGGTGAAAATTGTTGCAAAATTAGCATTTTTTTATTAAAAATAAAAACGGTCAATTTTTATAACTTCAAAAGGTCTCTTCTTATTCTTTAGAAGTGGAAAGTCAATAAATTAGTGAAAGGCATTTGCTTGTAAACAACTGCCGCGCCAACGAAATCGATCACTCTGTGCCGATAGCGGCGACTGCGAACTGAACCATTGTTGGTAGAATTATTGGAGTATTATGCTGGGTTATTACAGTCTTTGTACAATGCCGCCTGCAAGAATAATATTATTCTTGGAAGTGATTTTACTGCATTCAAACGCACGTGCCACCTTATAAGAACGAGAGGGAAGGTGTGGAAAAATCTGTCTATAACCAATGCTGCATTCTTAATTTGAAACTTGAGGTTATGGCTACTGGTTTCAGTTCATCTCGGTATCTCGAAAATTTCGAAAAAACAACAGCAATTTAAATATAAGTGTTTAGAATTATTGTGCAATGCCATTATTAGGCATGACAAATGGCAAGATCACTGCAGAAAGAAACATCCATGTAAACTGAAACATAATTTAGATATAAAATACAAGATTACTGAAAGTAAAAGCAGTGGCGAAGATAAATGGAAACCGTATATTGATGTAAATCCCAAGCAGAATCTTCAAGATAAAGTTTAAGAATTTCGACAGCCATGGGCGCCTATACCTGGGGACGGGGGGGGGGGGGGGGGGGAGGTAAGGAAAAAATGTATATTAATAATTATTATAGTAAGGTGTTTTTCTTTTAAGACAATTATTTGAAAGTCAGTTGAGACATAAAAAGTTTGCAGAAGTTTTACCAAATTGACAACATGAAAGCAGAATCCACAGTGGTCCATAGGTTTGGACCCCTAAAAGTCAAAACCTAAAATTCTATATTTGTATTTTAAAAAAATATTTATTTAATTAAACAAGATTTGTTGGTGTGCCAAATATGATATAGCAGTTATTTTCTTTTCATGACATAATGAGTAGGCCTATTATGTCCACTGTTCCATGTGTTATTCAACTTTTCTTATTAATAGTAATAAGTATTATAACTTAGGTAACAATTTCTTGTTTAAGTTTCATGTCTTAGAGTATAATAATAAAATTTGCTAACTAGTTTTTCAGTGCTAAAATAGCGTAAAATGTGATTTTCATTAGTTCAATATTTAAAAATTTTCCTGGGGTGGACCCCCCACTTAGGTAATGATTTCTTATTTACAGTCGGTCAAATAAAAAATGTCTGGCGGTATTTGATTAAGTATCACGAACGAGCATATGCGCATGTACAGGAAGACTTAAGGTTAGGTTCACACCTGCCTCTTGTCTCTCCATGTATTTTCTTGATCATTTAGTCAGTTTTGTTCCAAAACGAACATGTATAGAAGGCTGTGGCTATATGTCTCACATCCGCCATATTCTTGGTTGCAAATTCTTATAATATTAATAATTAATAAACTTGCAAGGAATATAATTATTCAAGGAGCATTTTTTAAAGATTTTATTTTATATTACCGGTACTTGCAGTGCAAAATTAATAACTTACGTTCAACTTCTGCCACCAATCTAGCATCGAAATACATGGCCGGCCAGATCCACGATTCCTATGAAAACTTCCGGTCGCATTATAGTGAAGTACCCACCTTTAATATGGAACCTTCTCGCTGCTTCAGAGGCCGAAAAATGCAGGTCAATTACGGCCCTAACTACACTTTCTCTCAAGCTAGCATTTGTATGTGGTGCGATGACAAAGCAAAATGAATTATGACAATACATTAAGTTGAATATCGTGTATTGCGCTTTCCGCGTTTTTCATTTTTCCCTCGTTCATTTCTTCCCTCCTGTCGCATGGCCTCATATGTTCGGAAAATGACCTGTATTTCATGTTTTTTATAGGAAACTTGTGAACTAATGCGATAAAACTTTAATTTTAACTCCATACGAGTCCTGACGTTTTTTATTTGACCGACTGTACATTGGCATGTCTTAGAGTATGGTAAACAAATTTCCTAACTAGTTTTTCTGTGCTAAAATAGCATAAAATGTGATTTTCATTAGCTCATTATTTAAAAACTTTCTGGGGATGGACCCAACCCCCTTTTTTGGGGGGTATTCCAAACCCCCCCCCAGCACTTCCGACCCTCCCCGCAGTTATTTTCTGGCTACGTCATTGTTGCATTTATTACATTATTACATTATTAATATAATGTTACATAGTGGCCCAAGAAGTTAAAGCGACAAAAAATAAATTAATTGAAAGAATTGCCCTCCCCCTAGAAAATATCTTATGGGCGCCTTTGTCGACAGCCGATCAGGTTGGGGGGTGAGCAATGAAGTTTGGGGGGGGGTGAGTCATGAAGTTTGTGGAATAAGGATAGGAAGATTGAACTGGAGAAGAGTGAGGGAAGAGGGAAGAGAAGATAAAAACTGGAGGAATATAGGTAACATGTGGTTAATTGGATTAATAATTAATTATGATCCTCTTAGTAATTGGAGGTGTTGAGTTAAATCCCGGAGAGAAATGAGGGACTGATTTAATGAAATGCACATCGAATTTAATAAAACAATGAAGGAGCTAAAAGAATGGTACAAGCAGTTAACGTGAACGTGGAAGAAAACAGAAAAGAAATTGGATTATTGAAGGAAGTAAGCATAGCTCTAAAAAGAAGATTATCAAGCCTGGAATTCAATTATAGAAAGAAAAATATAGTAATTTTTGGGCTAGCTGAAACAAGATACGAGAGACGACCGGATACCCTCTGTACACTCTTGGACTTCTTTGTGAACACCTTCAGTCTAAATTTCAATGAGTTTCAGATTGAAGGTGCGTATAGAATGGGAAAAGGGGCAAATAGGCTGATTTTAGTGAAATTCAGCAATATGGGAGCGAAAGAGGCAGTGTTAAGTAATAGAAGAAGGCTGAGGGGTTCAAGAATGAAAGTCGAGCACAATTTTGATCCTAAGACGTGAAAAATCAGAAATCAATTGGTGCCCTATAGGCCTATGAGAGTGAAAACTTTTAATTTTTCAAATAGCAGTTTACAAGATTATCTTTTTTCTTTGTACATATTATTCTTTTTGCACGTTTTTGTAATATAAATATCTTCTCCCTATGGGAAGAGTTGCCCTAGAATATGATTCCGTATCTCATTACAGAGTGAAAATATGCAAAATATACCATGAGTAATGCATCCTGTTGTAATGTATCATTCAAAATTCTGAAAGCGAAACACACTGAACTCAGTTTTGAACTTATCATTTCAATGTGTTCCATGATCACATGGACATGTGATCCATGAACCTTGCCCAAATTATTTTAAAAAAAGAAAATTAAAACGATTGATAATTAAAAACCCGGCTTAGAGGTCGAGTTCCCTAGCCCCCCCCCCCTCAAAAAAAAAACCTGCATAGTGAATTTCAGCAAATCAATGTTTTCCCATTTAGACATACTGAGTATGTCTAACATATCCAGTCAAGATTTTGGTAAATTTGTAGACCCAAGAATTTTATGTTGCTAATTTCTTCTATGATTTGTGTTTGGTAATTAATTATAAGGTTTGAGATACATCTGTGTTTTGTTCTAAATTGAATAAAGTGAATCTTTTCATTATTACATGTCATTTTATTAGCTAGAAACCATGTAATTAATTTGTGAAAAGCCTTTGTAGCTATTCTTGATAAATGTTCTTGTGACTTTCCTGTTGCAGGTACACTAGTATCATCTATGGGTACAAAAGCAATACCTTTGATTTGTCTCTTAAGTTATATGGCCAGTCATTGATGAAAATTAAAAAGAGCAAAGATCCTAGTATCGATCTCTGAGGTACTCCATTTTTAACAATCCCTAAGTTAGATTCATTTCCATTTATTATTACCTTTTGAGTTCTATCCGACAAGTATGATTTGAACCACTTTAGTGTATCAAGTCAGAAAGTCTTTGGAAGAGGTGTCATCCAGCATTGTTGCATCATGAAGGGATGGAGTATCAGCGTTAGGAAAAGGAAATAATTGAATGAATTCCATGTTATTTATAAACAAATATGCATTTTTTAGATGGTAGATTGCTGCTGCACTCCAGTTTCCTTTTGTACATTTACAGAAGAAACAACCTGTTTATTAGTATTAATATTGGTAAATCTTGTGTTTGCAGATATATACTTAGTTGTTGAGTATTTCAAACATGGGCATACCTATTGGGCAGTCAGTACATTTCTGTTAATTATTCTGCCAGCTACAGTTATTCAGATGTTCAGCATGCGTTGGCATGTAATGGATGAGACTGTAAGCCTGTACCATTGGCTTGCTCATATATTCCTACTTGGTATTATTCACAGGTATGAAGTGTTATTATTCTTTCTTTCTACTCCATTTTTCCTTTTTTCTTCTTTGCCAGAATACCTATTTTTTAGTACGTAGAACTTGGTTAAATTTGTACTGTTGTCCTGTTGATAATTCTTGCCAAATTGACTAGAAAACCTTTTTTTATGTGAGATGACGTTCCATTGAGTGAGTTGCATGTATTTCAGATGTAATTTGTTTTTGTTTTTGCCTTGTACATATCTACATAAAAAGCTCATTCTTTGCAGCAATTACGTATATGCTACATGTGCTATTTAGCAGATAATTTCATTAGTTTCAATATTGCAGTATAACTTACTTTTGTTACTGTCACTATCACTATTATTAAGATCACTACTTTTAGAGCTACAACTAGGGCCACTGTTATCACTAATGCACACTATTAATAAAATTACCATTACCATTATAACTTAATTAATGTATTATGAGTATATTTTCATAACCTTACTAAAATTGTACTTCGGTCTCAGCTCTTTGGAAAGAGGAGCGGACATTAATCGTCTCCTGATATGAGATGGGGCGGTGAAATGCCTCTTTCGGTTCTTCCTTCTTGAAGCCGACACATATTTATTCAGTTTCATGTTCCTAAGTTAATAAAATACACCTCCTTTCCACGCAATGTATTCCCATGTACTAAAATGTTCGTAAAAAAATCTCTGTAAGAATAAATGTAAATACAAGTTTAATAGCTCCTCAGGCTTAGCAATTTTGAACTGTAAGAATTCATAAAAACCTTTTACAACTCAGGGCTGGAAAGGGCAATACTGCTGCATGAACTGAAAAATATGATTGTACCAGTGGAGGCCCCTGATCATGTTGCAGTGTTGTACAACAACCAGTTATTAATGTAAAGAATATTTATATTTTTTTATTACAGCACTGTATAGGCCCACTATTAAACTACTTCAAATCTTCTTTGTGATATATTCTTATTGACTGAAATCATGCTTCACATGATGTTTAACAATTTTAAATCATTTAAACATGTAAATGCGCATTGGTCGTCGCAATCGCTTTGCAATGATTCTTGTCTTCGCCGCTAGTGCATGTTGCGTTGGCTGCTGTCTACAAGCAAGATTTCCCTTCTCCAAGAGCGCGAGCTATGATGTCCCTGACAGAGATACCAATTGCCAGTGTAGTCACTTTGTGGCAGGATCTATATTGCTAATTTCACCAGTCTATTGGACACTAAACTAAACTCCGTGGCTCTTCGTCTCTGGAGGGACAAGGCCTACCATCCGACATCCTACTTCTCAATGAAGTTTCTCGTCAGTTTGTATCATAAAGCTGAGTACACCTTATTCCAGACCTCTTTACTTCAGAAAAATTCGAGCCGGTACTGGGGATTGAACTCAACCTGTGGATCCATAGCCAGCGACGCTAACCACGAGAGGCACATTTCTTGACCAATTTGCATGAAATTTTGCAAACATACCCAGTTAAGCCCGGGAAGTAACATGGTCAATATTAAAATTCAAACAAGGCACTCCTTCCCTTGAAAATTTATATAATTTCTGAAAATAGAGGGGTAAACTTTCTGGAAGATGAGGTTATTATTAAGTGCCAGTATGGTATTTTATGAGATTGTGTGGGGGACGGGAAAATATCTGTCCATCCATCTGTCTTTCTGTCTGTCCATGTGGCTGTACGCACGATAAATAAAATACACTTTATCGGATTTTAATGAAACTTGGTATAAGCGTTTGTAATGTCCATGGGAAGAAGGCTATTGATATTGGACCAGAGTAAAGCCCAATTTAGTGTATTTTAAAGGTGCGATAACTCAAATACGCTTTATTGGATTTTCATGAAACTTGGTCTATGGGAAGACATCTATTGATATTGGACCAAATTGTTTGGCCAGTACCGGAATAATGCCCAATTTAGTACCCTTTTATTGTAATATTTAACCAAATGTGTGATAACTCAATTTATGTATGTATGTGTAGAGGTATATATACCTGTACACAGTGAGGAAAGTGAAGCAGTATGTGGTGGTAAGGAGTACCGTCACTGGTTTTAAAGGTCCAATGACATTCTGGCACTGGTTTCAATGGTTAAATAGCATACCATCACTGAAAATTTAATACAACTTGTTAATGTTTCTTTGAGTCGTAATAGGCTATAATAATTACTTTTCATGATTTTTCATCCACTCGTACGCTTTCATCTCTAGCCATTGTCATTATAGAAGGCTGTGATGATAACTTGTGATGGTCTTTTGTTGCCATCTTGATGACTATACCTCTAGATTCGGTGTTTTAAAAACATTTCTCGGTAACAAAATATACCTTTATATTGTTTAAATAGGTCTTAAATAAATAAAAAAAATTATTGAAATAAATAAACAAAACTCCATGGTGCTACATCCCTGAAGGGACTAGGCCTACCACCTGATGGCTGCTCATCTACCATAGACAGATGGCAGGATTGGGGGCATATGGTAAGGATTGGGTGCATGTGGTAAACATGCCGACACCCATGGCCGTTATTTTTAGTTTCCATGACCGGGAAATCGACTGTTAATCGACAGTATTAAATTTTCTAGTCTTATGTTGTGCTCCTGCTTGGCAATCTTCCATAAAGCAGGGTTGGTTGTTCATGGAGGAAGTTAATTAAAAACACCACCAAGTGTATATCATGTATCCTGCATAACACATATTTATTATGTTGTAAGGGAGGGGATATGCTTTTTCAGATTGAGGTATAATAGGGAAAAATTTTGGGATAGCATACTGCCTCTGGATTTTTCCCACTTCCTTCGCTGCCTGTGCACATACAATATATACATGGTGTATCATAATTAATAGCGCAAACCGAAACAGTTGAAAGTATACGATAACAGAAACAAAAAAGTTCCCACAAACATGGGTCCACAAACAAGCCATGTGTGACATTTATTTTTGTGAATGTGTGGTTACAAGCCACCACTGACGATACCAATGAAGTACTGGAGCAAAGAATTGTACATGCTTGTCAAGAATTCCAAGATGATCTGGGGGTGTTTGAAATAATTCAGAACTCACTGCACAGATGAGTGCAGTGATGTATTGCATCCAGGTGCAAAGACGACACTTTGAACCCCTCCTTTAAAAGGAAGAGTGTACAGTATTAAGAACACGTAACATACTAAACTAGAATTGTATTCCTTGTTAAGTTAAGCTATAGAAAGAATTGTGAGGAAACTTAGAATGGCAATTGGCTTACACAAAAAGTCTACTTTTTAAATTAATTTGTACAAGGGGCTTTCGGAAATGATTTACAATTGTGTAGTTTTGAAAATACAGCTCAATCTATGAGCATGTCCTCTCATAGGACGATAACCTGATACTAGTACACCATGCAGACGCTACATGGCAGTTGTGAAAACAGTGTATAGTGAAAGAACAGTGCTTGTTTGTTGTCAAGTAGAGAAAGTCATGGACAAGATGGAAGGCGACTATCATGGATAAAGGCAGACTACATGGTTTTTGTGGAAGGAAGGAGTCAAAACAGCAGATATTCATAAACATTTAACTGCAGAGGAGCACTCCTTTCGACCAGCATGTCAACGTAGGGCTGCACACCAGCAATGCGATGACTTCAAAGTTGACATCACCGAGGTTCATTGTTGTGCTATACCCACCACCATATTCATCGAATTTCTCTCTATCTGGTTATGCTCTATTCAACAGCATGAAGGACGCACTGCGAGGGAAAAGGTTCAGCAACAATGAAGAATTGCAGGCAGCTGTCCGCGAGTGGGTGCATAGAACCCCCAAACATTGGTTCCGTGATGCAGTAATGAAGTTGCCAGGAAGATAGCAGCAGTGTATTGACGTTGGTGGAGAGTATATTGAGAGATCCCATGTACATTGACTCGTGTTCATTAATAAACAAGGTACAAAAAACTACTATTGTAAATCATTTCCGAATGCCCCTTGTACTAATTGACAATGCTTCTTCATGAAGTGAATAACCACACATTCCCAATAATAATTCTTACTGTTTGCTGGAACATATTTGCTTCTGTAATTTTATACTTTCATCCATTTTGGTTTGTACGGTACTATTAATTATGATACACTCTGTATAAGGGGTTGGTCAATTACCACAGCATGGCACGTCCTCAGGTTGTGGATAGAGGGTACGGCCTCCTGAATATGGAGGGTAGCTGTGAACGTATTGAATAAGCAGTCGTGGACAGATGGCATGAGGTGGTCCTCCAGTTTGGGAGTTAGTCATGAGCTTAACAGGTAACAAAATGGTGTTATGAAATGCTTGCTTCGTTTATGGATCCTGTCGGTGTAAAATTTTCCGGAGGTAAAATAGTCCCTCATTCGGATCTCCAGGTAGGGACTGCAAAGAGGGAGTCTAAAAATCGTAGGAACTGTAGATTTGGAATGTGGAATGTTATGAGCTTGTAAAGGCCTGGGGTGCTTAAATCAATAACTAGAGAATTAAAGAAATACAGGTTAGATGTAGTAGCAGTACAGGAAGTTCGATGGGAGGGTGAAGGTTCAATATAACCAGACACATATACCTTTTTCTATGGGAAAGTGAATGATAACCATCACTGAAAATATGGTGAACAAGAAAATAAAATAAAAATTGAGAACCTCACAGCCTCTCCAACTATCTCCTTACAATAACTTCTTTATACCTGCACAAGTATGGAATGTCATAACTAGATCACCCAAGAATAAAGCTCCTAGCCAAGATTTGATTGTTCAGCCTCTACTGGAAGCTCTCCCTCGAAAAGCATTAGTACCGGTATTTATAACACAAATATACAACGTTATTCTTCGCTTAACTTATTTTCCTTCTAAATGGAAGCACACTATGATCCCAAAACCACAGAAAGTCAAAAGTGATCCAAAGAGTTTTTGTCGTATAAGACTTTTACCACTCTTCTCCAAATTTTTTTAACATTTACTCTTACCACAATTACTGGAAGAATTAAAACACGTTTTACCCACTACACAGTTTGGTTTCAGAACACAACATTCATGTCCAAAGCAGCTCCACCACATTGTAGATGCTATATTGGACACTTACTAGGAAAAATCAGTTTGTCTAGGACTATTTCTGGATACTGAAAAAGCTTTCAAAAAAATATATAGCAGAACATTTTCTGTAAAATATAAATCAGCTCAATCAAAAGCATTAACAATTTGATTTGGAGTACCTCAAGGCAGCATACTTTATATCACTACACTGCAGACTTTCCAGTTTCTGACAAACTCATAAGAATTTTGTGACGGAATAGACTTGTGGTGCAAACACTGGAGAGTTGTGATGAACCCAAAAAAATGAAACGTCGTGAAATTCACATACAAGTATGATGTACTACAACAACCAATCATACTTCAAGGCGAACAGGTTCTTGAGTCTAAGTCAGTCAGATATCCTGGCCTTATTCTCGATCAACGTCTGACGTGGAAAGACCATTTTTCCTACTTAATTAAGAAAATTCGCCATTGTCTCCATGCGTTGGAACACATCATATCTTCTAAATCCTCACTTTCCCTTCAATACAAGAAAATAATATATACATCGCTCATCAGGCCTATCTTAATGTATAGTTGTCCAATTTGGGGTTCAGCATCATCTTCACAAATACAAAGAATTCAGACTATTCAAAACAGGTGCCTTCGATTAATAACCAATGCTCCATGGTATGTCAGAAACTCAACCACACTCTGATCTAAACATTCCAGATGTAACAACAGTAGGCTACTCAGCAAAGCTTACATAAGACTAGCCAGATCATTCAACAACCACATCAACCCACTGATCCAGGACATTCCCACAAACTATCCACCAGACCCACAACTCAGAAGACTAAAGAGGAAAAGACACTCTGATCTTAGATTATGAGAATCAACGTTAACTAAATCTGTAATACAACCAGGACTGGCGCTGGGCAGAACCCCGGAAACAAGTGCCAAGTTATTTTATTTCTGCTGTAGTTAGCAAAACTGTAATGTATTATATACAATAAAACTACAAAATAAAATAATAAAATAAATAAATTAAAAAAAACTTATAAAAGAACTACCATAACAACTACCATAACAAATTCCAAAGATCAAACAGTGTTCAAGTGTTCAGTGGAACTAGTTGAGGATGATGGCAAGGCCATTGAAACATGCGTCCTGATTTAGTGAGTATTTACTTACATTAATACATGAGTTGAATGTTTTAAAGTTTATTAAGTTAGAGTTGACACTTCACAATGTTTTCCAATTAATTTACTCACATTTTGATCAGCCTAACTAAGTTCCTTGGCATCCCAAACACAATGAGGATATTGTATAATTTGCCTCACCTAACTGAATCATATGCTTTTTTTTTAAATCTATGTATAGCTGGTGAACAGACTTAATATTTTCCCACCTTTTCTCCAATATCTGGTGAATAAAAAATATTTGATCATTGGTTGACCTATTTAATCTAAATTCATTGATCAATGATTTCGTTGGCATATGGGGTTAATCTTGACAGAAGTATATTAGACAAAATTTTTGTATGATGTTGATAAGAGAGAAATTCCTCAATAGTTATTACATTCAGCACCATCTCTCTTTTAAGGATCAAAATAATAATACATTCTTTCCATTCCTTTGACAATTCTTCATTTCTCCAAATCATAAGAATGAGTTTATGAATCTCTGAATTTATTTTAACCCCACCCGCTTTAATTATTCTGCTGGAATTTGGTAAACACCTGGAGATTTGTGTTTTTTTTTTTAGTTTCATTTCTTTGTTCTAATGGTTCTAGAGGTTTCTCAATTATCATTATTGAGATTTCCAACAGTAGTTTCATTCGGATTCTGCAACCATTCTAGTATCGCCTGCTTTCTTGCATTTACTAATTTCATGCACTTATCATCGAACCACGGTTTATTTGGTTTCAGTTCAAGTGAACCTAATTTTTCTTTTGCAGATACTTTAATACTGTCTTTAATGCTTTCCCAGATTTTATCGATATTCATACCATCCCTAGCTTCTTGTTCAGCAGTGTTTTCTAGCACTACAAATCTATTTAAAATCTCGACTTTGTAAGCATTCATAATTTTATCATTTTTCATAAGGGGCCTTTTCAGATTGAATCTCTCTATATAGAAATTTTTCCTAGTTCCTATGTTTAATGAAAGTTTCTTCCAAATAACCGCAACTACCAGATAATGATCCAAATCACAGTCAGCACCCCTAAAAGTTCGAACATCAACTGTACTAGATTGCCTCCTTGCATCTAATAGCACATGGTCGATTTGATTATGAGTCATTCCTTCTGGCGAGGTCCATGTGTATTTATGAATATCACAAAGTTAGAGTTTTGTACTCTTTATGATTAAATTTTTACCAGTGGCAAAATTCACTGATCTAACCCCACTGTTGTTGCTCTGCAAGTGGAGTCTTTCATTCCCAATTGTGGGCTTGAAAACATCCTCCCTTTCTACTTTCGCATTGAAATCTACTAAAAAAATTTCATATGACAAGTTGGAAACTGGTCGAATGTTTGTTTTATTTCCTCATAGAAACTATCCTTGTCATCATCGTCTTTATCCTCTGTTGGTGCATGGATAGTCACAACTATGATGTCACACCACATAACATAAGAAAGCCTATCATTAATAAACTCTACTTTCTTAATGGCTGAATTGATTCTCCTAATACTTGTGCAGGTATAAAGAAGTTATTGTAAGGAGATAGTTGGAGAGGCTGTGAGGTTCTCAATTTTTATTTTATTTTCTTGTTCACCATATTTTCAGTGAATCCATTAATTTTTGCTGTCTCTAAGATATGCTGGTATTCCAATTTATATTATTTGCTGTGCATCGGTAAGTTCTCCAATCTATAGGTAAGACTGTTTATTACTGCTATGAGGTGTTGGATTATAACCATTCTGCTTGATATAATTGTCTGTGTGAGTATCTTTTCTGTAAATTCCAAATTCTAATTTCCTGCCATTTCTAATAATCTTGATATCTAAAAAGGGTAACATATTATTTGATTCAACTTCTGCTGTAAATTTTACTGAACAGTCCTGGAGGCTTAGTAGTTTGAATGCATCATCCATCAATTTCTTATTCAGTATGGCGACTATGTCGTCCACGTATCTATGCCAAGCTCTGAAGATCTGTGGAAAACTTTCTGTGATGTGTATTTCCATAAAGCTCATGTATAAATCAGCTAAGAATGGAGAGAGTGGGTTTCCCATTGCCAGCCGCTCTTTCTGCTCGTAGGAACACTCGCAGATTATGTTCTTCCTGAAGAGTAAGCGACCATGTCTCTCATCCATATAATACCACTGGCAGGATAATTGTCATGTAAGTTTTTATTTTTAGATTTTTAGACAAAAGACTAGAAGATAAGAGTTTCTGAGGTATTTCTTGATTTGATTCTACACTTAACTTCGGTCTCAATATTATTTGTATCTGTAATTATTGCTCCCAGATATTTGTATTTCTCCACTAGTTCGAACGATTTACTGGCTATCCTAATATTTTGTAGCTCATTATTTTGACGTTTCATGACCATATGCTTAGTTTTTTCTGTATTAGTTTCTAATCTAACATTCCTGCAAGCATTGAAAAGACTTTCTGCATTTCTCTCGATTGTGTTTATGTCATTGCCCAACAGAAAAAACGTCATCTTCATAAACTAAAATCAGGTTACTACCATTTAATTCCAGGCTTGCATTGTTATCCTGAACTTTCCTAATGGCATATTCCAAAGCAAAATTAAAAAGTAAAGGCGATAGTGCATCTCGTTGCTTCAAGCCACTTTTAATGGCAAACCTATCCGATATAAATTTCCCCAAATTGACTCTGCTATAGGTTTCATTTAGACACATTTGGATCAATCTAACTAACTTCTGTGGTATCCCAAACCCAATGAGGATATTGTACAATTTGTCTTGCTTAACTGAATCGTATGCTTATTTAAAATCTATGTTTAGCTGGTGAACAGACTTATTACATTCCCACCTGTTCTCCAAGATTTGGAGAATACAAAATACAGGGTCTCCACTGGTCGGGAAAAGGCCAGGAATTTCGTATGGTCGGGGAAATCCGGGTAAAGTCAATGAATTTGTTAAAATATCCAGGAAAATCCGAAAAATTTGTGGCCCACATAAAACAGATGAAAATGAATACAATTTTATCTTCTGCCAGCTTCCAAAAAATCTCAGTTGCTCTTGAAGATAAACTTCTCCTGCCAAAAATTACTTTCTTCTTATCTTTAGCAGAAGATTTACTACCATTTCTAAAAGAGTTTCAAGCTGGCACTCCAATGGCCCCTTTCCTACATGGTGACCTCCTGAAAATTGTACAGAGGCATGGCTTAATCCATGTCAATTCAGGCAGGGGCTTACCTTCTTAGTCTCAGATGTTAATGAATTTAATACATGTTAAAATTCGGGACAAAGTAAGAAACCAATTTTCTTTGTTTTGCCTAAAAAATTCCTGGGCCGAAATACAGGCCACCAAAGATGGCGTCTCAGATGCCATTTCTCGAGTGTGATTTTCGGAAAAACTTTCAAGTGCTCTATTTCTGAAATGGTTCATGATATTTTGTTGTTTCTTTTTTATTTGAAAAATAATAATGTTCTGCTTCAAATGATATCCTAAGTTTGGAAATGCATGTACAGGGTGTTTTGTTTTAGCCTTCTGAACTTTTTTGTGACAAATACATTACAAAAAAAAAAAACCAATCCCAAAAATTCTGATTTTTTTTTTTTACTGTTGACCAGTACCAAACAGTACTACCCTACATTCTCTGAAAAGAAGATCTTCCGCTTTTCAGTTTAACAGGTTTTATAACCAATTGAAAATTTTGCCATAAAGTAAGAGTTGTGAAAGACGACGTTCTAAAAAAGACTTGTTTTCAAGACATCGACCTCAACAAAATTGAAAATTT
This sequence comes from Ectobius pallidus, assembly GCA_964059195.1. Lineage (NCBI taxonomy): Eukaryota > Metazoa > Arthropoda > Insecta > Blattodea > Ectobiidae > Ectobius > Ectobius pallidus. The sequence goes on along the minus strand of CAXKWD010000007.1, from coordinate 54,522,245 downwards.
TTAAAGCCCAAGATGTTGACCTTAAGGTGTGCATTAAGAAAGTGTCATGAACTTAAGGATTTAGACGTGTTGATGTTTCGAAGGGAGTGCAGAGACTATCTGAAATGTGTTGTCGACAAGCTGATGGAGAAGTCACCTTTGAAGTACCCCTTAACTCAGGGTTTGTCTTTTATGAGTTCAGACAAAATCGTCTTCACTCCAGAAGAGGCTGGATATTGGATATTTTGATTCAGTCGAGTTTGATTACTCCCTCTATTGCTCAGAATGCAGATCATGAGTAGGCCTCTAGGGATCTTATTTCGAAGGAACTGCAGCAGTTGAGTTCAAATCTTACTCTAAAAACACAAGGTTGGGAAAATTTTGGATGAAAACTCTTGATAGTTATGACACTCTTAGTTTAAGGAAAGTACGGTAGTTTGTTTATTACTTCCAATTTCACATGGAAATGCTTCAGTGGAACGTGGCTTCTCTGTGAACAGTGACATTTTGGTGGAAAATCTGAAAGAAGAATCCATAGTTGCTCAGCGCCTGGTATATGATGCCGTTGCTCAAGAAGGAGGTTCAGAGCATCTTTCCATCAGTAAAGGCATAATTCTTTCTATGAGAAATGCCAATGCAAGATACAAAGAAGCACTTCAAAGTAATAAGTTGAAACGTACAGAAGAAGACAAGCAATAGCAGAAAAAAGGAAAACAAATTTTCTGGCCAGAGAACTAGAAGAGAAGAAAAGAAAACTACTCTTAGAGTCCGAAAAAGCTGCAGCTGCTCTAGATGAACATATTAAGTTGCTGAAGAAAAGATAAGTGGGGTCAAAAAGACTTCTAGACAATAATAGGCCTATATGAAGGTATATTTTAATTTATTTTACTGTTCCTTACTTTTGTATCTGTTTTAGCATAAGTAATTATTGTTTGCAATTACTTTTTTTACTAAAAGTTTTTCTTATTTAAAGTATGTATAATACTATAATTTTTCTTACACCATTATTAGAAAGTGCTTCATAATCATATTTTGGTCGGGAATTTCTGAAGTGATCAGTGAAAATCAGGGAAAATATCAGGAATTTCTTCAGCGTTACTTGGTGGACACCCTGAAATATTTGATCAATGGTTGAGCTATTTTACTTAACTCCACATTGGTAATCTCCAATGATTTCGTCCGCATATGGTGTTAATCATGATAGAAGTATGTTGGACAAAATTTTGTATGATGTTGATAAAAGAGAAATTCCTCAACAGTTAAAACATTCTGTTCTATCTCCATTTTTATGGATCAGTGCAATAGTAAATTCTTTCCGTTACTTTGGCAATTCCCCTTTCTTTAAATCATAAGAATGAATTTATGGATCTTTGAGTTTAATCTATCGCGACCTGCCTTAATTAATTATGTTGGAATATGGTCAATGCCTGGAGATTTGTTTATTTTTTAGTTTACTAGTTTCTTAATAAATAAAAATTGTAACCGGGATTCACAGTGAAGTAATCAAATATATACACTTAATTCTGTTTTCCACTCAACTTCACTTATATAAGTAATGACTTACACATAATGCATTTCACAGCTTCTTAGCTGCATCATCAGATGAGGTCAACTGCCGAGTTTGCTGGAAGACCGGTAGATGTCTCTGTTGGGCGTATCAGTGTAGTGATGAGGTCGTTTTCCTTTGGGATATCGAAATTAACCAAGTTATTCCTGTTCCTTTGAATGAAAATTTTTTCCCATACCGTTAGTTCTATCGGTTTTGCTACAGATTTTACTAATTTAATGTCATCTTCAAATTCATGTCCTGTGGTCCAAAAATGATGTGCAACAGCCGACTTTTCTGTTTGTTTGTACTTTATATTTCTTAAGTGTTCCTTATGCCTTATATTTAAATTTATCTTGGTTTTTCCAATATACAGTTTGTTGCAGTCTTTGCATTTTAATTCATAAATGCCCGAGTTTTTCTTTGGGGGAATCTTATCCATTTGTCCAGATTTTAGTAGTGTTTTTATGTTGGATCTGTTGATGGGGGCCAGTCTTATATCCACTTCTTTGAAAATCTTCTCAAATTTGTAGTGTAGTCTAGGGTGAAAAGTGAACTTCTTGAAAGTGTGATCTTTAATGTTGCTTAAAGTGCAATTTTCTCGTATTAGCTTTTGTTTTTCAAACTTTTTGATTCTCCTGTTAACTAAATCTGTGTTGAAGCCGTTTTTTAGTGCGGTGTCCAAGACATGCTGGTATTCATTGTTGTATTCAGAACTGTTCATAGGTATGTTTACTAATCTAAAAGCGAGGCTATTAAAGATCGCATGTTTGTGTGAACTTGGGTTGTGTCCGTCTTGTTTAATGTAGTTGTCTACATGTGTTGCTTTCCTGAAAATGCCAAACTCAATCCTGTTGTGGTTTCTAATGATTTTGATGTCTAAAAAAGGTAAGAAGTTTTCTGATTCAACCTCTGCAGTGAATTTTATTGAGTTATCCTGTAGGTTCAACAACTTTAATGCATCTCCTGCCAGTTTCCTGTTTGCAATGGCGAAAATATCATCGACATACCTATGCCAAGTTTTGAAAATCTGAGGGAATGCTTTGGTGATCTGGATTTCTAACGAACTCATATATAAGTCCGCCAGGAACGGAGACAAAGGGTCTCCCATTGCTAACCCATCTTTTTGCTCGTAAAATGTGCCTCTAAATGAAAAGAAATTTTGTCCAATACAGATCTTAGTGAGTTCCAAAAGTTCTTGTATTTCTTCTTTTTCTAAGCCTGTGGATCTCAGCCAAGTTTCTAATGTCATCATTAGTTTATTGATGGGTACACTTGGAAATAAAGACACCACATCAAAGGAGACTAGGAGAAGATTATCATTTAACACAATGTTTTTTATTTTGTCAACCAAATCCTGTGTGTTCTTTATGCATAGGCTCTCAAACTTGGGTAACGTCTGAAATTTCTGTACTAACCATTTGGAAAGTTTATAGGTCGGCGAATTTATGGAATTCACAATCGGTCTCATTTTGTTGCCTGGTTTATGGATCTTAGGTAATCCATAGATTCTGGGGATAGTTGGATTGTCAGCTCTGAGTTTCTTCTTATCCTTGTCGCTCAATACTCTATTTACTTTGTTCATGGTACTGTAAAAGTCTTTCATACAATTTGGAATAGGATCTTTTTTAATTTCCAAGAAGTCATTACCTTGTAGGAGTTTCGCCATGTTTTCATCATAATCTGCTTTGTCCATGATAACTACTTTGTTCCCTTTATCGGCTTTAGAATACACTACATCTTTTTCTTTTAAGGACTTTACGGTTTTTTTGGTCAGGAGTTCTTGTTTAGATGGTTTTTCATTCATTACTTCTTTTAAGATTTTTGAGCAATTCCTTCTGACAATGGTCTTTTCTTCTTCAGTTTTATCAAATATGGCTACTTCAATGTCTGCTATTAGTCCAGTCATTTGGTAGTTTTACCTGGAAAGTTTTCCGGGAGTTTTGAAAATTTGTGATCTTATAGATTTCGACGTGCTCTTTTCGAATTTTCACTTTGCTACCTCGTATCTTTGCCGCTCGCGCCGCCATATTGGAAAAATGGCGCCCAAAAACAGTTTTTTCACAATATCTCCTTTCCGACTCATCTTACGATAAAAATAGTTATGTAATAAATTAAACTAGAGAAAATTTCCTATAATTTATGTAGTAACGATTTTTTTGTAAAATGGATAGTTTCAGCGTACGAGCGCCGCGAAGTCTACTCCGACACGCGATTTGGCCAAAGCTACGGAAGATACGGATACGCCACTACCTACATCATTTTGCGGTAAAGCATTTAATGAGCGATTTTAACTAAATAAGGCCTCCAGATTTCAAAAATGTCATTATTTTTGTTGTTTCGCATCTAGTTTTCGTGTTTGCTGTTATGGCGGACGCAATTTTAAGGTCTGTGTAGACATTTTTGGGGGCTTATAGTAGCTAAACGGTAAGTCGTATAAAAAAACCTGTTGCAGAAGCAGTAACGGATTTTTAGAGATCTATAAGTTTGGTCTTATGACTTTTTAACGTATCTTCATCGGTTATCCCTTAGATTGAGTTAGATTTTTTTATTTTAAATAAATTCTGTATATTTTTCTCACATTATGTAATATTGGCACACATGGTATGAAAGATAGAATCATACAATTTGGTAGGAATTTGGGCACATACAACAGTCATAAGCGTGCTAAATTTGGTGTTTCTAGCTGCCCCATAAGTATAGAAAAACTTGCTGGATAGCCGTGACATCATTCACATCTACGACAGTCTAAGCTTCCACTTATTAACATTGATGTTTATTCACTTCCAGATGAGCTAGAAACTTGAAATTTGGCAAACTTATAGGTTTTAGATTTATTAAAATACATGTTCAAAACCGTTCAGTTCGATCAATGTAATAAGATAAATAAAATACCATTTGCTCAACTAAAATATATTTTATAGATTTTAGCTTATAACCAATGTAAAAATTCCCAAAAGTTCAAATATTTAATATTTCCCTCTCCAAACAAACTTCGATTTTTTTGTCACTGAGCATTTGTACGGCATCAGATGATTTGGCAAAAATAAATTTATTCGGCCTGCACTCACAAAAAATACTGGAATACATACGTCTTGGACTGTTTTAAAATATTATTTGATTTTTCCCCGAAAAATATTATCAAAATTATCGTAATTTTTATCCTGTAAGCTAGCCTTAGCAATAACTTATATCTCTCGTTGTGAAGTACCTATTGCAAGAAAACATGACGTGTTACGTAGAAACTGTCAACGGATTCATGTTCAGTGACCCAAAATTGGTTAAGATCACCTATCACACCACTTACCGCAAAGGAAAAAGTTTCAAAATCTAGCATCAAAGCTGCATACAGTTATATTATTATACAAAATGTCAAAATAATATTTTTCACAAATGTCAATTAACCAGATGTGATAGAGAAAAACGAAATGCATTTTCCAATTTAGCACAGCGAATTTAATCAAACACACCTATTTTCGCTTTTACCGCAGAAATGTTCGTCTTTTTTCTAGGCTGATATAATCAATACGGCAATCAGCATTTCATCTACATTTGATTCCGTAATAGTTGTCGGCGAAGATGTAGATCTTCTTATTCTTTTGACGGCTTTATCTACGCGTTCAAACATAGCCTATATAATCTCAAACCAGGAATAGGAAAAATTTCGCAAGATATATATTCAACTCCATACCACTGCTGAACCTGGTGATAGGTTTGGAACGAATGTTGTCGTGCTGCTGCTTCCCTCGGTGGCAGCGATGCAATATTAAATTTATTTTCATATGCTGATTTTGTGAAGCATGTATATCTATAGTTGTTTAACGACACACTTTTCACGGCACTGTAACCATACAATGCAAGGAGGAAGCTTCAGCAATGATCTTTGGATCTGCATTTTGGTTTTTGAATACCTGGACAAGCTCGTTTAATTTTTTTTTTTTTTTTTACATTAGCACAATTTTTTTTCTTTGTTTAAAGAGTGCTGATGTTGTATCACAGCCACTGAAGGCGTGCAGAAATAATATTATGTTATCTGCGGCTGTTTTATCTACGACACTTTTAGCTGAATATAGGCTATTCGTTGCGAAATTTTCCCGGTTTGATTATATATATATATGTGTGTGTGTCTGAACGCGTAGATAGAGCCGTCAAAAGAATAAGAAGATCTACATCTTTGCCGACAACTATTACGGAATCAAATGTAGATGAAGTGTTGATTGCCGTATTGATTGTTATTAGCGTATCCGCATCTTCCGTGGCTTTGGCCAAATGCGTGTCGGAGTAGACTTTGCGGCGCTCATACGCTGAAACTATCCATTTTACAAAAAAATCGTTACGACATAAATTATAGGGAATTTTATCTAGTTTAATTTATTACATAACTATTTTCATCGTAAAATGAGTGGTAAAGGAGATATTGTTAAAAAACTGTTTTTGCGCGCCTTTTTTCTAATATGGCGGCGCGAGCGGCAAAGATACGAGGTAGCAAAGTGAAAATTCGAAAAGAGCACGTCGAAATCTATAAAATCACAAATTTTCAAAACTCCCGGAAAACTTTCCTGGTAACCCCCTTTTTGAGCACCAAATGACTGGACTATATGTAATCTTGAATGTTATGGGAATAATCTATGCATGTATTGAGGCCTTTGTTCAGAACATGTAATTCATCTTGTGTCAAAGTTTTGGAAGACAAATTAACGACATTATCCAATGGTTTAGTGGTCGAATCTTTAGATTCTGCAGGTTTTAATTGTTTCTGACAAAGTTTCTCAAACTTCTGGTTGAGGTTGCGTCTTTTCTGCTGCATACGAAAAATGCATTATGTGTAAGTCATTACTTATATAAGTGAAGTTAAGTGGAAAACAGAATTAAGTGTATATATTTGATTACTTCACTGTGAATCCCGGTTACAATTTTTATTTATTATGATACAGACCTTCAAGTCTCGGGAAATTTAAAGTTCGACTGCTGAACCTAGAGGAAAATGGACGCCATACACGCTGTGGAGGTAGGATCATTGAATTCCTTTGTATACACTTTCAATGTAGATTTAAATGGAAAGAAGAAACAGATTAAAGAATTCCTAAAACTTCGGGAAAAGAAAAGGAAGATTTCTGCAGATATAGATTTTTTTAATAAATGCCTTGAGAAACATGTCACGACCACTTTCGTAAGACAAATAGTGAAATCTAATGGCGGCAACAGCAAAGCACAAAGAGCTGCCGAAAAGGCGGTTATTGAATTTGAAAAATGTAAACACTATAAGTCCCTAAGTGAACTAGACTTGAAAGTATACAACCTACATCTAGAATTAGTGGGAACGTTGGATAGTAGCATGTGGGTGAACTAGGAACAAAAATTTTTTGATATTCTTAATTTTCGTATGCAGCAGAAAAGACGCAACCTCAACCAGAAGTTTGAGAAACTTTGCCAGAAACAATTAAAACCTGCAGAATCTAAAGATTCGACCACTAAACCATTGGATAATGTCGTTAATTTGTCTTCCAAAACCTTGACACAAGATGAATTACATGTTCTGAACAAAGGCCTCAATACATGCATAGATTATTCCCATAACATTCAAGATTACATAGCAGACATTGAAGTAGCCATATTTGATAAAACTGAAGAAGAAAAGACCATTGTCAGAAGGAATTGCTCAAAAATCTTAAAAGAAGTAATGAATGAAAAACCATCTAAACAAGAACTCCTGACCAAAAAAACCGTAAAGTCCTTAAAAGAAAAAGATGTAGTATATTCTAAAGCCGATAAAGGGAACAAAGTAGTTATCATGGACAAAGCAGATTATGATGAAAACATGGCGAAACTCCTACAAGGTATTGACTTCTTGGAAATTAAAAAAGATCCTATTCCAAATTGTATGAAAGACTTTTACAGTACCATGAACAAAGTAAATAGAGTATTGAGCGACAAGGATAAGAAGAAACTCAGAGCTGACAATCCAACTATCCCTAGAATCTATGGATTACCTAAGATCCATAAACCAGGCAACAAAATGAGACCGATTGTGAATTCCATAAATTCGCCGACCTATAAACTTTCCAAATGCTTAGTACAGAAATTTCAGACGTTACCCAAGTTTGAGAGCCTATGCATAAAGAACACACAGGATTTGGTTGACAAAATAAAAAACATTGTGTTAAATGATAATCTTCTCCTAGTCTCCTTTGATGTGGTGTCTTTATTTCCAAGTGTACCCATCAATAAACTAATGATGACATTAGAAACTTGGCTGAGATCCACAGGCTTAGAAAAAGAAGAAATACAAGAACTTTTGGAACTCACTAAGATCTGTATTGGACAAAATTTCTTTTCATTTAGAGGCACATTTTACGAGCAAAAAGATGGGTTAGCAATGGGAGACCCTTTGTCTCCGTTCCTGGCGGACTTATATATGAGTTCGTTAGAAATCCAGATCACCAAAGCATTCCCTCAGATTTTCAAAACTTGGCATAGGTATGTCGATGATATTTTCGCCATTGTAAACAGGAAACTGGCAGGAGATGCATTAAAGTTGTTGAACCTACAGGATAACTCAATAAAATTCACTGCAGAGGTTGAATCAGAAAACTTCTTACCTTTTTTAGACATCAAAATCATTAGAAACCACAACAGGATTGAGTTTGGCATTTTCAGGAAAGCAACACATGTAGACAACTACATTAAACAAGACGGACACAACCCAAGTTCACACAAACATGCGATCTTTAATAGCCTCGCTTTTAGATTAGTAAACATACCTATGAACAGTTCTGAATACAACAATGAATACCAGCATGTCTTGGACACCGCACTCAAAAACGGCTTCAACACAGATTTAGTTAACAGGAGAATCAAAAAGTTTGAAAAACAAAAGCTAATACGAGAAAATTGCACTTTAAGCAACATTAAAGATCACACTTTCAAGAAGTTCACTTTTCACCCTAGACTACACTACAAATTTGAGAAGATTTTCAAAGAAGTGGATATAAGACTGGCCCCCATCAACAGATCCAACATAAAAACACTACTAAAATCTGGACAAATGGATAAGATTCCCCCAAAGAAAAACTCGGGCATTTATGAATTAAAATGCAAAGACTGCAACAAACTGTATATTGGAAAAACCAAGAGAAATTTAAATATAAGGCATAAGGAACACTTAAGAAATATAAAGTACAAACAAACAGAAAAGTCGGCTGTTGCACATCATTTTTGGACCACAGGACATGAATTTGAAGATGACATTAAATTAGTAAAATCTGTAGCAAAACCGATAGAACTAACGGTATGGGAAAAAATTTTCAATCAAAGGAACAGGAATAACTTGGTTAATTTCGATATCCCAAAGGAAAAGACCTCATCACTACACTGATACGCCCAACAGAGACATCTACCGGTCTTCCAGCAAACTCGGCAGTTGACTTCATCTGATGATGCAGCTAAGAAGCTGTGAAATGCATTATGTGTAAGTCATTACTTATATAAGTGAAGTTGAGTGGAAAACAGAATTAAGTGTATTTACTAGTTTCTACTTCTGTTAGGGTCGGTTCATCAACCAACAGCTCTGCTGTGAATATTTCACTTTCTACTCTTTGGACATCTCCATGTACAATCGGTCAAATAAAAATGTCGGGACTCGTATACAGTTAAAATTAAAGTTTTAACGCATTAGTTCACAAGTTTCCTATAAAAAACACAAAATACAGGTCAATCTCGGAACATATGAGGCCATGCGACAAAAGGGAAAAAATGAACAACGCGGAAAGCGCAACACACGATATTCAACTTAATGTATTGTCATAATTCATTTTGCTTTGTGCCATCACCACATACAAATGGTAAAGTGAGAGAAAGTGTAGTTAGGGCTGTAATTGACCTGCATTTTTCGGCCTCTGAAGCAGCGAGAAGGTTCCATATTTATGAAAGAGCAGCTTAGAGGTGGGAACTTCACTATAATGCAACCGGAAGTTTTCATAGGAAACGTGGATCTGGCCGGGCGCGTATTTCGATGCTAGATTGGTTGCAGAAGTTGAGCATAAGTTGTTGATTTTGCACTAGAAGTACCGGTATTATAAAATAAAATCTTTAAAAAATGCTCCTTGAATAAACATATTCCTCGCGAATCTATTAATTATTGATATTATAAAAATTTTCAACCAAGAATATGGCGGATTTGAGGCATATAACCACAGCCTTCTATACATGTTTGTTTTGGAACAAAACTGACTAAATAATCAAGAAAATACATGGATAGACAAGAGGCATGTGTGAACCTAACCTTAAGTCTTCCTGTACATGAGCATATGCTCGTTCGTGATACTTTATAAAATAACGCCCGACGTTTTTTTATTTGACCGACTGTACATTTAATAATTGATTAAAGAAATTTTTCCACCTATTCAAAATATTATTCAGAGCCATCATTGTTCTGAATTATCTTTGTTCTAGGTTGAAAACCTTTCTTGTAGAGATCCCTAACATTTTTGTCTTTACTATTTCTTCTTCTAGAGGCACTACAACTTCAGGTTTTGAATGTTTTGGCCTTCTCAACAATTTCTTTCCATATTTTCCTATTCTTGACTGCTCTCGGCCAATTTTGGATTTTCATCTTTCTTAACATTTTTGTCTTTACTATTTCTTCTTTACTAACTTCAGGTTTTGAATGTTTTGGCCTTCTCAACAATTTCTTTCCATATTTTCCTATTCTTGACTGCTCTCGGCCAATTTTGGATTTTCATCTTTCTTAAGTCCTCTATTATATCATCCATCTGCTTTTCGGTCTTCCTTGTGATCTTGTTGCTATTGGGTTCCATTTGTATACCTTTCTTACTAATCTATCATCTGTCATTCTGTTAACATGCCCAAACCAACTCAATCTCTGTGCTTTTATGTAATTAACTATTGTTCTATTTTTAATTAATGTATTTAACTCAAAATTTGTTCTAACTCTCCATATCCCGTTTACATCTTTTATGGGACCATATATCCTTCGTAGTATCTTCCTTTCCATCACTAGCAATCTCTGTTTGTCATTTTCATGAAGTGTCCAAGTCTCACATGAATAAGTGATGACTGGTCTAATGGTTGTATGATAAAGTTTCAGTTTAGCACTCTTTGATATAAGTTTACTTCTAAACAGCGTTGCGTTTGCATAGTATGCCCGATTTCCCATCATTATTCTATTTTTAATTTCTTCTTCTATTGTGTTTGTGTTATTTATTATAGTACCCAAATATTTATATGAATTTTGATGTTCAATCTCTATGTTATCTTCAGTAATATAAAGATTGTTATTTGTGTGAATCTTCTTTGAACATTTTTGGTATTTTGTTTTCTTCTCATTTATTATTAATCCAAATTGTAAGGATTCATTCCTTAGTTTTGAAAATGTGTCCATTGCAGATTGGTTATTTCTTGCGGTCAACAGGATGTCGTCAGCGTACGCAATACATTGTTTGAGTTTGGTAGATATATTCCCCTCATTTCTAATTCTTTAATTATTGTATCAATTACTATACAAAACAAAGTAGCTGAAAGGGGGTCTCCTTGTTTTACTCCAGATGTCGTTTTAAATTCTTCACTTAGTTGACTATTAATTTGAATTCTTGCTTTAGTGTTATTAAGTGTGAGTGTTATTAGTTTTATTAGTTTGGCTGGTACTTTATATTTTATTAATTAGACACTCTAGTATTTTGCTTCTATGTACTGAATCAAAGGCATGTGTATAATCTGTATATATATATATATATGTTAATTAGGTCAATATTGTACTCATAGCATTTTTCTAGTATTTGTGTAATCCCTATAATATAAAGCCACAAGGCTGACTGACTGACTGACTGACTGACTCACTCACTCACTCACTCACTCACTGACATTAATGTTTGCCCACTTCCAGATGAGCTAGAAACTTGAAATTTGGTACACGTATAGCTTTTAGGCTGTAAACCATAGGAAAATTCCAAAAAGTTTATTTGTTTAATTTTTAGCCCTAAAAACCTCCCGAGAAAGGGCTCGGCTCGGCACACCGATATTAAAGTTTGCCCACTTCCATATGAGGTAGAAACTTGAAATTTGGTACACTTATAGCTTTTAGGCTGCAAACCACAGGAAAATTCAAAAAAGTTAATTTTTTAAATTTTTAGCCCTAAAAACCTCGCGAAAAAGGGCTCCGCTCGGGTCACCAACATTAATGTTTGCCTAATTCCAGATGAGCTAGAAACTTGAAGTTTGGTACACGTATAGCTTTTAGGCTGTAAACCACAGGAAAATTCCAAAAAAATTTGTAGCCCTAAAAAACCCCGAAAAAGGGCTCTTCTCGGCTCACGGACATTAATGTTTGCCCACTTCCAGATGAGCTAGAAACTTGAAATTTGGTATACATATAGCTTTTAAGCTGTAAACCACAAGAAAATTCCAAAAAATATTTTTTTTTTTTAATTTTAGCCCTAAAAAACCCCGAAAAAGGGCTCGGTTTCCATGGCCACGGTATTATCAAACAGCGTTCACGTAGGGCTCTGAAAGTTTAGAAATAATTATTTCCGTAAACATAACGGGGTGGTCGAGATAGTATCGTCTTGTACTCGCATTCTGAAGTCTCAGGTTCATAATAATTTAATCCAATTAACATGTTTTTGTCCAGAACTAACAAAATTTTCTTTTATCTGCTAAAGAAATTTCATAATTTATACTCTTTAATTATAACTCGGAGATGAAGTCCCGCATTCTTTACAACATATTATAACCAATTTTACTTGTCTTTTCTATGATTTCTCTGGTCGTAAAGGCAAAGGCCAAATTGAATATTCACATACCACGAATCTTAGTCCCTATTTCATCTTGTATGATGTCCATTTAAATTAATATCAGTTGAAATTTACTCCATAAAATACGCCATAAATGTACGTACACTTTCAGTTGATCTAGAAAACTTAGACTTGGTAAACTGATACTTATTAGCTTGCAACCGACGGGAAAATTCCGAAAAAAATCCCAAAGTGTTCCCACATTTATTTTTTCATGTTTATTGTGGCAAAAAAGGTAATAGCCAATACAGCAGACTAAATACACGCACTCTATCTCCCATAGACCTTTTAAAAAACCTTTCCCGAGAACCTCAGCCCCCAATGAGCGAAGCGAGTTATAAATATATTATCAATTGTTGATCTATTAGCTCTAAATCCCATTTGATAATCTTCCAATTTGTCTTCAATAAATGCTGATAATCTATTATTCAGTAGGATAGCAAATATTTTATAAGTTATATTTAATAATGTAATAGGACGATAGTTAGTACAGTCTAGTCGATTACCTTTTTTAAATATTGGGCATATTATACCTTCATTCCACTCTGTCGGAATTTGTTCTTTATTCCAGATATGTTGCATTAGTTCATATATTTTATACTTAAGGGACCGTCCACCATATTTTATGAACTCAGAGAGGATATTATCAGACCCTGCTGCCTTGTTAGATTTTAATTTATTGAGTATGTAACATATTTCATTAAAAGACGGAGGCGATAACTGTTCCTGCTCTTCGTCATTACATGTCACTATTGGTCCATGTTAAAATCTTCAAAATTATTGGAGCTGTTAAAAATTTTATTAAAATAGTCTTTCCATCTTACTAAAATTTGTTCTGTTTGTGTTAAAACGTTTCCTTCAGAGTCTTTACAAATAAAAGATGTGTTATTAAATTGACCATTGATATTTTTAGCACTTTCAAAAAACTTTCTACATTCATTTTTCTTGTGGTTTTCTTCAATTTGTGAGATTTTGTTATTTATCCAGTTCTTTTTTTTGTTCTTTTTGCTTTTTTTCTTAGTGTTGTGTATATCCTGACTTGTTCTTGTTTTCATCTGTATTGCTTTCTTTCTTTCTTTCTTGCTTTATTAAGTGCCAGTATGGTACTTTATGAGATTGTGTGGGGGACGAAAAAATGTCTGTCCGTCTGTCTGTCCGTGCGTCTGTACGCACCATAACTCAAGTACGCTTTTTCAGATTTTCATGAAACTTGGTATAAACATTCATAATGTCGATGGGAAGAACCCTATTGATATTAAACCAAATCGGTTCACCGGTACCGGAGTAATGCCCAATTTAGTGCCTATTTTAATAGATTATGGCGCCTTTCTCATAGAAAGGCGCCATCACTCAAATACGCTGTAACGGATTTCCATGAAACTTGGTATACCCATTTATGACGTCCATGAGAAGTACCCTATTGAATTTGAACCTAATCTGTTGACCAGTACCGGAGTAAAACCCAATTTAGTGTATATTTTAAAGACGCGGTAACTCAAATACGCTTTACCGGATTTTTATGAAACTTGGTATACACATTTACAATGTCCGTGGGAAGACGTCTATTCATAATGGATAAAATCGGTTGATCTGTTTCGGAGTAATGCTCAATTTAGTGCCTATTTTATGGCAATATATGTATTCGAAAGAATTTATAAAAAAAATGAAAATCAGTTATCTTGACAACATAGCCTATTGTTTTACTGTGATCTTATAAGGCCTTGGAAATTAAAATACAGGTAGCTATGACAAAAAACACGATTGTTTTACATGCGCTTATCCAACTAGACCGTTAAAATGACCCAGGTGGCCGAGATGGTAGACCTTTCTTCTTCCGTAAGCCCTGCTTAATGAATAAATCTGGAGCTTAACTTGGAAATCAATTTAAAAAAAAACATATTCTTCATATCACAATTGCAGTCATAACTGATTAAACAAAAACATACTGGCACTTTTTTACATCAGTTTACCTGATGTTTATTCTTTTCTTCCATTATTAGTTTGCATTCTTCATCCCACCATTCATTTTGAGGGGGTTTCTCTTGAAATTTTATTGTTTGTTCTGCTGCTTCCATTACTGCATTTTTAATGTTGTTCCATTCATTATTAATCTCGTTTTCTTCAGGTAATTCTCCAAGTTTTTTTATAAAGGAGTGTTTTATATTCATTTAGTTTCCTTGGATTTTGTGTTTTGTTTATTCCATTTTAAGGTTTGTACGTTTTTCTTTTACTTATATACACTTGGTAGTTTTTTATTAATAATGATCTTAACCAAGTAATGATCTGAGTCTATATTAGGCCCTCTCATTGATTTTACATCTTCTATTAGTTCTTTTTTATTGCTATTGATGGCTACGCGATCTATTTGGTTGACTGTATTGTGGTTAGGTGCCTTCCATGTTCCTTTATGTATGTTTTTGTGCTGGAACTGGGTACTCATTATTATCATGTTATTTTCCATGGCAAATTGACATAACAATTCTCTATTTCCACTTGTTTCATCATGTAACTTTTGCATACCCGTTACTTTTCTGAAAGCTTTTTCTTTGCCTAATTTTGCATTAAAATCACCCAAAATGACTATAGTATCGCTTTTGGGTGTATGATCAATTACATATTGTAAATCATTATAAAACTGTTCCTTTATTTCTTCTGCTTTATCTTCAGTAGGAGCATAGGCATTTATTAAAGTTATATTATTAAATTTGCCTTTGATCCTTATTTTAGAGAGTCTTTCATTCTGTGATTCAAATCCTATTATGTGTTTCATAATTCTTTGGTGTATTAAAAAGCCAGTGCCAGCTGTTTTAAAATTTGGTCCTCCATAGTAAAATGTGAATTTGTTTTTCTTAATAAATCCTGTTCCACTCCAGCTTGTTTCTTGGACTGCAACAATTTCAAGTTTAGTTTTCTCAATTTGTTCAGTCAATTCTTGAAGTTTTCCTGCTTGTAAAAGGGTCAATACATTCCACGTTCCAATATTTAAAATATTTCTCATATGCCGTTTAACATGCCTTGGTCGTTTTCCGTTTATCAGTCCGGCTAACCTTTGTTGAGATTTTTTAGCAGGTTTCTTTTTACAAAGCAAGGGAGCTGGCCTTACGCTCAACCCCCACTACTTTGGAGGACCACGGTTTTCTGTTAGGGTTTTCTCCCTTAGGAGGTTGCCTTCTCTACGGCTAAAGAGTTCCTCCTACCCTTCGCAGTAGGTCGCCTGACTGGACCTTTGGTGCTGCCATTGACCTAGAAGCGGTTCTTCCGCCACCAACCTAGACTATATCCATGTGAATCCTGCTGCCAATTCACACCAAGAGGATCTTCTTCCGCCAAGCTGGGCCGTACCGAAGGCTTCCTTCTCCGCCACAGCTGCCGTTGAGGTCCTCTTCTGAGCTGTTTCTTTGTCTGGATCTTCACCCTTGGCCTGTCCGGCTTGGGAGGCCCTACCAGTAGCTATGCTACCGCCGGCATAGCCCAAGGGATCTTTAGACCACGCAAGCACCCTCACCACCACAAGGTCATACAGCTCCCAGAGGGGTCATTACTATTTACCTCTAATTAATTTACTTTGTGTTTGTGATAGTTTCTTTTCTTTATTCTAATGGTTCTAGACGTTTCTCATTTAGCATTGTTGAGATTTCCAACGTAGTTCCATTCAGATTTTGCAACCATTGTAGTTTCGCCTGCTTTCTTGTATTTACCAATTTCATGCACTCATTATCAAAACATGGTTTATTTGGTTTTGGTTGAAGCGGACCTAATTTTTCCATTGCGGATACTTTAATATTGGCGACATCATCCCTGTCTTCATGTTCTGTTATGTTTTCTGGAACTGCAATTCTATTTGAAATCTGAACTTGATAAATGTTCATAATTTGGTCATCATCTAGCTTTTTCTGATTGAATCTCTCTACATCGAAATTTTGCATAGTCCCTTTGTTTAATGAAAGTTTCTTCCAAACAACCGCAACTACCAGTTAATGATCCAAATTCGTAGTCAGCACCCCTAAAATTTCAAACATCAATTATACTAGACTGCCTCCTTGTTTCTATTAGCACATGGTCGATTTATGAGTCATTTTGTCTAGTGAGGTCCATATGTATTTATGAATATCGTGATGTAGGAATTTTGTACTCTTTACGTTAAATTTTTTACAAGTGTGCAAAATTCACTAATCTAACCCCATTGTCGTTGCTCTGCAAGTGGAGACTTTCGTTCCCAATCATGGGCTTGAAAATATCCTCCCATCCTACTTTCGCATTGAAATCTCCTAGTATAATTTTCATATGATAAGCCAGAAACTGGTCAAATGTTCATGCTATTTCCTCATAGAAACTGTTCTTGTCATCATCATCTTTATCCTCTGTTGGTGCTTGGACATAATAACTATGTTGTCATGCCACAGTCCTCTTAGAATAACATAAGGAAGCCTACCATTAATAAACTCTACTTTCTTAATGGCTGAATTGATTCTCCTATGTATGAAAACCTCAGTACCTAATTGATGGTTATCATTCCCTTTCCCGTAGAAAAAGTTATATGCATCTGGTTATATTGAACCTTCACCCTCCCATCTAACTTCCTGTACTGCTACATCTAACCTGTATTTCTCTAATTCTCTAGTTATTGATTTAAGCGTCCCAGGCCTTTACAAGCTCATAACATTTCACCATAGCGTTTGGAAGGAGAAAGTGAGATCACTAGTGGAGCTTCTATGGTCTGGCCGCAGCATGGCGTTAGCATCGCTAGTTATTGTGAAAATATACGCGTGAAATAGCATAAACAGGAGAGAAACATCAGACAGACGTTCAGTTTCGAAACAAATATAAACTTATTTCAAATTATTACTATCATCTCAATTCCGTCCTCCATACCTCATCAAGACCCTAGCATCATCTCCTGCGGACGGTCTCCATACATCATACAGACCAGCATTTGGTCTGCGAAGATGGTGCCGATAGTCCCCAGACATAATTAAAAAATATCATAAAGCAAGTAAAGAAGTAAAAAATTTTCACATATAATGGACACTAGATGTCAATGTTTTTAAAATCTTCGAAAATACAGGTCCTATTGCAAGTTTCCTTACTTTTGCATTTACGAACCACAGTTTGAAATCCCTGATGCACTGATGTCTATGGTTCCCTCTTTCATTCAAAACCCTGAAAAATAAGACTTTGTCGGAATTTGTTATTAGAGGCGCTCTCTTAACGAGGGTTTCGTGTATTTAGATATATTTGTTATATTGACCTACTAGCATGTGCCCGCGGCTTCGCCCGCGATAATTATTTCAAAAATTAAAAATTAAGAGCATAATAGTTAAATCATTATATTTATTAACACCTAAATCACGTGGACTACATACCACGATTAGATAGCGTCGCCTGGTAAAAGCGACCTCAGATTCGAGTTCCTTGGCCCAGAATACCCCTGTACAGTGAGTTTCGTCCAAATCGAACAGTGTTTGACCATATTTAGGCCTATATTGATTATCCCTCTTCCGTGTAGGTTGAAAATTTCATATGTTTTCGTGCCTTGATATTCTAAACAAATGAATCGTCCAGGATGGACTTACAAAATCAAGCGATCGCCCGCGATAATTATTTCAAGAATTAAAAATTAAGAGCATAATAGTTAAATCATTATATTTATTAACACCTAAATCACGTGGACTACATACCACGATTAGGTAGCGTCGCCTGGTAAAAGCGATCTCAGATTCGAGTTCCTTGGCCCAGAAAATCCCTGTATAGTGAGTTTCGTCCAAATCGAACAATGTTTAACCATATTTAGGTCTATGTTGATTATCCCTCTTCCGTGTAGGTTGAAAATTTCATATGTCTACGGGCCTTGACATTCTAAACAAATGAATAGACCAGCGTGGGCTTACAACATTCAAGCGATCGCGATGCTTTTATTTCCACGGTATGACAAAAATAGCCAAAGCCAACTGCAATTGATTTGACATTGAAATGTATTACTGAAATCTGATGCTTCGACAGTGCTAAAATCACGTTTTCTGCCAGTTTTTCACTCATAACTCGCGAACGAAAGCTAAAATTAAAAATTCGGCTTCGAGGTGCATTCGCCCACCTTTCAGTCCATCTATCTTTAAAATTTCAGATCTCTGTGTTCAGTAGATTTCGATGGGCATCGTGGACAGACAGACAAACAGCATGTGCCCGCATGTGCCCGCGGCTTCCCCCGCGATAATTATTTCAAAAATTAAAAACTAAAAATTAAGAGCATAGTTAAATCATTATAATTATTAACACCTAAATCACGTGGAGTGCATTCCACGATTATACCTGGGCCACTGTAACTTTGCACTTTCCAGTTTCAACTATATGCCTATTTACGCTGGCTGCACTGCAATTCTATTCACTGACAGACAGAAGCCATTCGGCTTCGAACCTTGCATGCTTGTATTAGGGGATACTCTCTCATTTTTCCGTAATTAATGTATTACGTCTCAGTATTAATAGTATTTATACAAATACAAACACAAGTACACTATTAATCAAAAATCGTATTGTTCATATACAAAGGCTTATGGCTTATCGGAGAAAGCTTTACATCCCTAATATTCTCGTTATTTGACAAAGTTATAAGTGGTGTAATGGTTAAGATGATAGATCGTGGAACTGGAGGTCCTTGGTTTCAAATCCCTCTCTATGCTGTAATTTTTTTTTTTATTCACTATATTTTTAAGATTTAAATGCAGTCTTTAATTTTTAATTTTTAAAATTACCTGCCTTATGCTTTTTGTCAAATCTATAAGGGCAGATCCAGATTTCACGTAATTTGCACCCTGGGCAACACTTTGTTAATAGCCCCTTTAATTTTTTACTTTTACCACCTACCCCAAGTTACTGTTTTAGTGTTAAGTTTGAGTTTTACCGTTTTATTATTGCAAGTAATCCCAGGCTTCACAACACTTATTAAAAAATAAAAGTAATTATGTTTTGGAGAAAAATGCATGATTGCTATTGCAGTTTCATTTGAAAAACAATTACCTAAAACCTCTGACAATATATTGTATTATGTAATATAATCGATCTTTGAAACTTTCAAAAATATTTAAGTTATTTGGTAATTATAAAACATATAATTTAAATTAAGATATGTTTATAAAACATATGTATTACAGGTAACATATATTAAAACAAAAATTTTAGAACAAAATAATTAATGATCCAAATGTTAAAACGAGATTTTTAATTGCGAGTTTGCTATGTTTGCGAAACTAGCCCTTAAGAGCGAATGCAGCAATCCTACGAGAAAATAAAATAATTTTCTCACGTGTATCGTACACTATTTTTTAGACAATCGTTAAAATTTGTCAAATAATAATAATAATAGATGCTAGATTATTGATAAAGAATTACACCCTGTGGAGCCAGACATATTGGAAAGCAAAGACAACCTGTTACAGACTTTCTACAATTTCTGAGAACTTTCACATTTAAAAAGGCTTAGTGAATTTTAACATTTTTATCAAACTGAGTCTATTTAATAATCATATGTAAATATTTTTAACAAAAAGAGTTATGTGAAGCAATCAAAGTTGGTTACTCTGGAATGTTATAATTTTATACCACCCACTAACTTAATTTTCTCCTTTTAATTAATATCATTCAAGATTAAAAGTGCTTCTATTACCGATTTTCTAAAAAAATTATTACCTTATTTCTACTTTCCTGAGAAAAGTACCTGAGCCCCAAAAAATTTTGTTTTCATACAATTTTCCTTCTCGAGCTAGGATGTTCACAGACATACACACAAACACACTGACACTCTCACACACTGATACACGCACACAGACATGTTTCCAAAATAGTATTTTTTGATTCGGGAGCCTCAAAACGTGCATTTATGTTAAAAGCTAAAGTCGGAATTTCGGGATCGAAAACGACACTTCCTCTACTTATAGTACCTATGGCACGGACAGAGGAAGTAAAGGAGTATCGTGCGAAAAATGGGACATCTTGTCCCTCTACCTGAAAAGAGTTTTAATACGTTTTCGCCGCTAAAGGCGATCTTCAAATTGACCGAGGTTAAGGTTTCACTACTGATAATGTTTTATACAATACAAATTATATTATACAATAAAATATAAGACAGCTAATTTTAAAAATTAAAAATTATGAACTATATTTGCGTCTTAAAAATAGTATATAAAGAAAAAGTTCATTGCCTAGGATCGAACCCTAAACGTCTACGTAACTATCCAGCATTATAACCATTGAGCTACGACAACACGAAGTTGAAATGTGAATATTATCATCTAAAGGAGTACCATGTCGCACACATAGGAGGACAAATCTTTGTATACATGAACGATAAGGGTTTTTTTTTGTGATACTATAGGTTCAGAATAATATTATATTACATAAATATCGAAAATTACTGAACGGGAGAACAGAAAAATAGTAATTGAGGGATTAGAAATAGTTTCGAATGTTCAAGGCCGAATACAGCCGAAAACTGCCGATCGGCACCTCCTTGTCAGTACAGAACGAAGTCGAGTAGTTCATTTGTCAATCTTTGATACTGGCAACTTAACTTGTAGAATGGAAAGTGCAAACTTACAACGGCCCAGGTATAGGTAGCGTCCCCTGGTAAAAGCGACCTCAGATTCGAGTTCCTTGGCCCAGAAAACCCCTGTATAGTGAGTTTCGTTCAAATCGAACAATGTTTGACCATCTTTAGGGTTGATTATCCTTCTTCCGTGTAGGTTGAAAATGTCATATGTCTGTGGGCCTTGACACACTAAACAAATGAATCGTCTAGGATGGACTAACAAAATCAAGCGATCGCGTTGCTTTTATTTCCAAGGTATGAGGTATGTTGACAAAAATAGCCAAAGCCAGCTGTAAGTGATTTGATATTGAAATCTATTACTGAAACTGATGCTTCGAAAATGCAAAAAATGCACGAACGAAAGCGAAAATTAAAATTCCGGCTTCGAGGTGCACATTCCAACCCTTTAGTCCGCCTATGTATAAAATTTCAGATCTCTGCGTTGAGTAGATTTCGCTGGGCATCGCGGACAGACAGACAGACGGAGGACAGACACTTCCTTTTATTAATATAGATAATAATTAATACCCTAAATATTAAGAATATAGGCCTACTTATAGCCTATTTTTAAAAATGGGATGTAAAGTTTTTAGACATTTTAGAGGTCCTCGGGATCAGAAAGGTTGAGAAACGCTGGTATAGACCCATACCAGTACTAAATAGGCCTATAATTTGTTCTCTCAAGTACAGTTTTAAATTTATGAAAAGGAAAACTTTACCAGGCTGTAGATCAAGTTCCACTCTTTTAGAATATGTATTTATAGGCATATGTAATATAGTTTTAGGATATTGCATTATGATTTAAAAAAGGGTTAAATTTTCGACTCCATACTATTTTTGCAGTTTTAACGAATATTTCAATAGCACAATATCTCTTCCGGATAAAAGGTCTTAGAATCTTGATGGACATGTCATATATACATTTTAGCAAACCTTGGTATGTCTTTCAAAAGAAATTAGTTTGCAGCACACTCTTGAAAGCAACAGTGAATGTTTAGACAGTTTAAGTAATTCCAGTTCTTTATTAGATCAGTTAGGGGTGCCAAGGCTGTAATGGAGACGCTTACAACAAAGCATAAAAGTCGATACTTCAGAGATCATATGTTGTGTCTGCCTTGATAAACTTTACCAAACCAAACTAAATTACTAAATTATGTGACAGTAAATAAATGATTTACCGTATTCTTTTCCTTAGTTTTAATATAAAAATTAATATTGTAACAAGGGCTCGTCGGGGTTCAAAATCAGAACACCGAGTTTCTAATTGAAGGATGGAGATTTCTTTATTTCCTATCAAACAATGGTCAATACAGACAGAAAACTCCTGAATGTTCTCCAACTCACTCTTCTGTCCGGTGCTCACTGCCACGTCACAGCACTGTTCCAGTCCAATCCAGATCAGCTCACCAGTTCTTCCGTTCACCCTTCTCTCCGGTCACTAGTTCCCCGTTGACTAGGTCTTCCGTTCGCGGGTCCCTCCGTTGACTAGTCCCTCCGGTCACTGGCTCCTCAGCTTCCCAAGTCCTCAGCTGCGCCGATTGGTTCACTCCGTCCAGGTCCTCAGCTCCTCAAGTCACACTTACTTGAGGTCGCGCTGATCAGTGCTCTTCGTCCAGTTCACACTCTGACGCTGACTCCCTCCCGCTGTTACTGACTGTTACGGACTTACTGTTCTCCCATTGACTGGCTCATCACTCCTCGCAGACTGACTCCCTCTGACTGGCCGTTGCTGTTACTCTCCTCGACTGATTTACTCACTGACTCTCTGCTACTCACGAACTGAACTCAACTCTGTTACTGTTACTGACTTACTGACTGGCTCTCTGCTACTCAGGAACTGTCTCTCTCAACTCCGACTTTCTGACTGACTGTCTGAGCTCGCTCGCGGCCCTATATATAGGCCCGACGAATATTCCAGAGCCAATGTCTCAAAAGTTCCGCCCGCGTGGAATCTGGAATGCGCGCTGCGCCGCACGGGCACACCCCTTAGCGCGAGCTCCTCCCTACAGGCCTTCCCCCCCTGAAGCGTGACCCAATAGCCGTACCGCTGTCATGCCCACTAGCGCTCGTCTGCCGCCCGTCCACTAGGAGGCCGCGAGAGGCCGCGACGTTTCTAGACTCCGTCGTTCTGGCAATTTCTGGGTGACTCCTTTTTCCGTCAGTTTCTAGGCGAGTCTTTTCTGGGCTTTGTGCAATATTATGTGTTAGATTTATATCTTATCTATTATGCAAACTGATTTTACGTTGAGAAAATTTTAACAAGGACTGTACATGTTTGTAAATTGTTGAAGGACAAGGCCACATCGCCACCCTCAAGAACCACTGACAAGGGTATAATTTATAATAGCTCATAAAGAGTGTCCACAGTCTATTTACTGTAACAGGAGTGTCCATAGTGTACATTTTTGTTTTGGCTATTCTATTTTTCGTTAGCAATGACATAAATAATCAAATATAAGTAAAATTTAGCTTTATGATCATCTAAGATTATACTGCAATGTTAAGGCTACATATCAGTCAAAGTTCCATCAAAATCCACTAGGTTCTAACAGTTTTACAATCTTTTGTGTAAAAAGTTAAAAACTGAAGGTTGGGTGTTTAAATCTCCTCCATCCGCAAGGTAGTAAGGCATTTCATTTAAATCCTATGCATCATTGAGGGCTTTTTAAAAATATACTATGATAATATGAACACAAAAGTTACATGATTAAAAGTAATGAACTCACCTTGGAATGCTGTCAGCAGTTAGAAACCTCCGAAAATTTCCGAGATGACTTAGCCGACTTTCCACTTATCATTTCTCTTTGGATTTCTTTCGCACGAAAAAAGAAACGGCACTTTAAATATCTAAACACCAGCTTGCCTACAATATCTAACGTGTGTTCATGGCAACATCCAATGCTATCTACTGAATGTATATTGATTTTCCCAATACTGTCTAGGCATTCATAAAATATATCACCCCAAATGTCGCTGGTTGAACGTAGTTTGGTGGCAATTACCATCTCTGCTAGTAACAGCACATGATAAACCCCATTTGAAGGATGCGTTAAATAGGCAGTGTCTTTAATTGTACCATAATCCTTTATTTTTGTCCACAGAGCAGCTGATGAAGTGGAGACATTATTATTTCTCAACATAACAGAGCAGTTGATGTAATCAGTAACGTCAGTAGTTTTTCAAACAATGTAGCCTGCTAAGTAATAAATGAGACATTCTCTAGTAGCACCGGCTTTAATTTCAGGTAGTTCTTCCCAGTCATGGCATCGTGCATCATTTAAAACTACTTTTTCCTTGATGTTGGCTTGTACTGATTTTGTTATTGCTTTGTTTTTATTCTCTACTTCTTTACACATTACACGTATTTGATTTACAAAAGAAGTAAGTGGGGCTTCACTTTTTGGTTGGTAATTAGTTCCCGATGCCAAGGCAAGTTTAAGTGGAACATAAACTGATTGCAACATATGTAGATGTAAGAAATTGACTGTAGAAGGATGGTCATCACAAGTTAAAGAGCGCAGAATTCCAAAGTGACGTTCTAAAGGATCCTGATTAAATTTAGCAGTGAGTGCATATTTGAATTGTTTGCTCCACAAATAATCTGACACTTCCAGAGTGCTTGTTAGGGTAACTCTCAGAGGTTCTAGTGTTCTATCTGAGGCAAAAGTGTTTTTATTTTCTGAATTGAAAATTTCAAGAAATTTTAAGAGTGCCTTGTGAGATTTCGATTCTTTGTAGAGTCCCCTCTTCAGAATAAATGAGTTTTAAGCATCAGCAAGGTCATTCATTTCTCTAGTAAACTTTTCTGTTCTTTCACTTCCTACGAACCCTTCAGACTTTGTCTCATGAAAAAACTTCATTCCATTAGCCATGCTGTTACTAAATAATTGGAATGCCAATCTCGCATTCATACGTTGGAATGATGTAGGGTCGAGGTGAGCAGCTGTCACTTTTGGGCAGATCCTAAGTCTTGCAGACCCATCACTAGTGTCAAATTTATATACTTTCCGAAATAATTCATAATTGATAGCTTCACTGTTGTACAAGACTGACGCTTTGTTGTGAGAAACTTCTTTCATGACAAAGCATCTGCCATGAAAGAAGTTTTTCGCACATGTTAGTATATGGACAGCATCCGAAAATGCCCAGACTTTCCTGTTTTTGTCTGCTGGATTCTGAATGCTACACATAACTTTTCCTCTTTTCCCGCAGATTCCTAAATTTGACCATGTCTTTTTATTGGACTGGCTGCTGTCTGAAGTAAAGCCAATTACTTTTGCTCTGGCCTGTTCCAACTGCAAGACAACTTGAATAAGGATTTTAGCAAGTAAGTCGTCGGGGGTTGCGTTTCTACTCGCATATACAGCGACAGGCTGTACCCAGTTAAATAATAAGGGTACGAACATAAACACAAGGGCATGATTGGCTAAAGAATGTTTCATGTTTTCAGGTGTTAAGTCTCCGAAATCTACAAATCCGTCAACTTTTAAGGAGGTCGCATTAAATTGGATTTCCTCTTTTAATTTTACCTCATCGAATATTAATACACCGAGGTGCCTGTTTTCATCACTTTCCTTTTGAAAAAAATTAGATAAGGCATTTATGGCATTTGTATTCACCCCGTAAGGACATTTAAGACCTTTACACAATCTCTTCAAGTGAGATTCTGATGGAAAAGGGAGCAAACCGTGTTTGAGGCAATGCCTATATCCTTTAGGAGATTTAATTTTCAATAGCAAACTCTCCAGTACGAGCTCATTTGAGTACCTCATTCCCTCGGAGTTCGACATGTTGCATTTTTTAATCATACTATCTACGATAATTTTCTGTTTCTTACTTAAATGCTTCATCCGGTTTTCATCAAATTCACATTCTTTCCTGGCTAGCTTCTTCTCTAATACAAGAACTTTTGCTTTCTCACACCACAATTTATCTTTCATCCGTGTCAAATTACGATTTAAATTATTTATTTTTCTCTTTAGTGACAGAATTTTATTGTTTTCTTGCTGTATATTTTCGTGGTGCGAGCTTTTCTGAGGGTGGGGAGGACTCATTGTTGCCGTTATTGTTGAACTTGTTAAGCTGTTATGGGAATTAACACTTTTTATTGGAATTTCTCTAGTTTTGGGCAATTTTCTAACTTTTTGAGGTTTTGATAAATAGCTAGGCAAAATTAGGAAATAAGTTTGGAACCGCATTGGGCTTTAAATTCCATTAGTCTTTGTATTTCAACTTTCATTTCGTTCACAACAAATGAATCAACCTTTACAAGTAAATCGTCTGAAAAATGGACGTGACAACATAAGATTTGTGATTAAGAGACCTATCCTTTCTGGGGATTGCCCTCATCCATTTTGTAAATAGTTCTTCGTTCTTCGGGGGCCTGAAGAAATGTACATTTTTGTATGAATCTTTGCCGTATCCGTTACTACATCCTGGCACAAAACAGGAGGGCATTTAACTGATTTTCATTGCACATCAGTTATAATGTCTGTAATAATTAATAAATAATACCTACATTCAAAGATCAAGACTACTCATATTGTAACAAACACAATTCAAAATTAAAAACACTGCAGAAAAAAGCTTTTCACGTGTTACTAATACGTAACCAGACTGAAATCACAACAACAAGCGATCGTCACGCCAAGGTTTCCTTATTTTCCCGCAGTCCCATTCACGGCAGAACCTTTAACACTGACCGCGGCACAAGTGATCCCACTTTCTCCTTTCCAAGCACTATGATTTCTCATTCCAAATCTGCAGTTCCTACGATTCTTAGACTCCCTCAGTGCAGTCCCTACCTGGAGATCCAAATGAGGGACTATTTTACCTCCGGAAAATTTTACACCGACAGGATCCATAAATGAGGCAAGCATTTGTTAACACTCTTTTGTTACCTGTTAAGCTCATGCCAAACCCCTAAGCTTGAGGACCACCTCATGCTGTCTATCCAGGACTGCTTATTCAATATATTCACAGCTAACCTCCATATTCAGGAGGCCGTATCCTCTATCCACAACCAGAGGACGCACCATGCCATGGTGACATACCCCACCCCTTGTATATATATATCTATTTTTATATATATTTATATATATTATATGTGTACAGGTAAATAAATATATATATATACACATATACTTATACATATACATATAAACACACACAAAGTCATAACATACAAATCTAAATATCACACCTTTCTCTACACATAAAATTTTTTTTTTGTTTCCCACATAATTTCACCTTGTATAAATAGTACCCTATATCCTTATTTAATCTAGTATTTATGGTTCTTGATAGTTTGAAAAAAGATTTCTCCTTTTTAATTTCTAGATACCGTAAACTGGGCCAACTTTGGCCCACTTTTTTCAATTTCTCAAAATTTAAGCCTCTCTTCTCCTCTATTTTTTGTTATAAGAATATAAGTAATATCTGAAATAAGGGTGAGGGTTTTCTGAGTACACTCTGATACACATTGGGTGATTACTATTGTTTCCTATATTTTCTGTGAATATTTTTTAAATGGGCCAATGTTGCCCCATCACGGGACAACTTTGGCCCACTTACAGTTTTTCTTCTTTGAAGACTACATTTTGATCATACAACCAATGTTGTGCGTAAGTGAAAATGTGACCCATTTAACTGACATTTTACAAGTGAAAGTATCAAACAAAAAATAGGAAAATAAATTTTATACAACATTTTATTCAAAAAGTAATAACGTTTTATTGAGAAAATAATCTAAAAATAATGCTTAGGCTATACTGAAAGATAAAAATTATACTGTACAGTACTTAGTGAAATGCTAGTAACTAGAATAGTGAAACATGAAAAACAGCCCAATAAAAACTAAAAACTTAAAGATTATAAAAAGAAATGAAACTGTTCAGTTTAGCGACAGAATAGTGTCCTCTCCTAATTGGTATGGATAATCAATTCTTGTTTTCATATCATCAAAATCATAAGCCAATATTGTCCTCTATCCCTTCTTGTGGCCATCTCCAGAACTTCATTGGTTTTTTCTGTACACTTCACTTTAATTTTTTTTATTCCATCTTACATGGCAAAACCAATAGAGTCTGGATAGAGTCTTCCTCTGTAGTTGATTGCAACATAGTCATTTTCCTTTAGCTTTTCCTTCCATAAATCATCAGCTTCATGAGTTGGGCACTCATGGTCAAAGTCCTCTTTCTATCATTCCAAATCATTGCTTGTAGTGTCATCAGCACTGAAATGAGAATCCTCACTAGAGGAGATGTCATCTACCACTACCAGTATCCTCGGCCTTCCCCTCGTTCTCTTCTTATTCGGATCTGAGACGATCACTGGAATAGTAATACCAGTATCTAAGTCTGCAGGGGTGATTCCTTTTCCAGACTCAACATTCCAATGCTTTGCTGCTTGCCTCTGTGACAGACGAGCTTCCATTATATCTTGCAAACATTTTTGTAACTTATCGTCAGAATTTTTTTTTTCTATTCCCGACTACCTAGTTTTCTCCTGCTTCCCTTCCTCTCTTTCTCCATTTCTGTTCTGGAATGTGTTTTGAGAGAAAAACCCTAAAAAAACAAGCACAACACAATTTTCATGAAAACACTATGGCAACTTTGGACCGGGACAAAGTTGTCCCAAATAACCTCTAAAATGATACATGGTATGAATTAGAATGAATTTGAAAAAAATATATTTAAAATCAAGCTTTATTAAAATGCCATGTTTTTATAAATATATAAAGTAAATAATTTGATATTTACTGCAATGTTCTGGTTCAAATCCAGGTCTACAGCCTATAAAGTTTTCACACAATCTTCCCTCCACAAAACAGCTGATTCTGATTGTGACACAGCTACCACCTTTAAAGAATAGTGATAAATATTCCTAGTAATCCATATAGATTCTCCAGAAAATAGCAGTTATTATGCCACAGTTCATTCTGTCATCTTTTATGTAACCTCTACAAAAAAAAATATTAACTTTTATTCTCTGTGTGGGACAAAGTTGGCCCAGTTTACGGTACTTTTTATTTATAAATTTCTTCCTTAACCCTTTTGATTCCGAACAACTTAATAGTACCTATATGTAGGGAAAGGTAATATTAAGAAAAATGACCCCGTTATACGAGGATCACTGTAAACCTGTAGTTCGCTTACTTTGACATAAAGGACAATAAATTTTCTTAATAGGCGCTAAGGAAGTCGCAAAAAATTTTCTTTGGCCAAAGGAGTCTTAAGATAAAAAAGATTGAGAATCAATGATAGGGCAAGGCACTTTTCCACATTGATATTATGAACTCTAAAGTATGAAAGAATTAAGAAAAGCAGGAAAGAAGGCTCTCATCTGGAATTTGGAATTGTACGTGGATATCCAGAGCGGGAGGACAGTGGACTAGAAGAGCAAGGAACAGGCAAGAGTGGAAAGCACTTGAGAATCAGTGTTAACGACATAGTGCAAGTAACAATAGTGACAACAATGGTGACAAATTTGGTACTGTTATTAGTATAAGAATAGCAATAGATACTCGCTAGGACTGGCTCACCTAGCGAGACTACACGAGCCAAGTCCCTGCAGAGCAGGAGGCCATAGCCCTTATGGGATTTTAAGGCTAAAATCAATCAATCAATCAGAGTTAAGCTGGAAGACAAAAGCATGCTAAGTGACTGCAAACAGGAAAAGCGTCAGCAGATCTGTAAAGAAGGGGTAGCCAGCCTGCATGTGGATGAGTTGGAGGCAAATGACTCCAGACTCGTGACGTCGCCTCACAGGGGAAAACCAGCTCATAGACCAGCTCATCCGATGACGCAGATACAATCAGATGACGTAGGAGTAAAGACAACATGAGTCAGCAATTGATCAGCTGGGGATCCATTGACACGGTTTGATACAGGAAGTGCAGGAGAAGAAAATGCAGACAAAGCAGCAAGGATTGGAACGAGAAGCAGAGGACATTTGAAATCTTTCAGTGTGAATGTTAATCATCAGTAAACAGTGAGATCAAGGAAAGCAGATAAAATTAACCCAAAGATATATAACCTATGTCAGAAGTTAATAACAGATCAGTGTGCAACAGTCAGTGTAATTAAAG
Organism: Ectobius pallidus; assembly: GCA_964059195.1. NCBI lineage: Eukaryota > Metazoa > Arthropoda > Insecta > Blattodea > Ectobiidae > Ectobius > Ectobius pallidus. The sequence goes on along the minus strand of CAXKWD010000007.1, from coordinate 54,492,243 downwards.
CAGTGTGAACACAGCTCTAAAAATTAAATTGAAAGAAAGTGATACTTAAATAACTAGTTAAATGTTATGTAGCTCGGTTCAGTGGGTTATGCATAAAGAGTTTGATTAGTGGCTAAAAGGCAAATATTCTAATAAATATCGGTATAGTAAGGTTTATTTATAACATTATACCCATTAGTTCATGATTAGCTGAATCCCATAAAAAATGTGGTTTACTCATTTAGTGAACTTCCCTTATGGTTATGGCAAGAGCAATAGAATATAAAATGGTGATCTGATTTAAACAGAAAAAGAAGACGTACGAACATAGTTTAATGGGAAGCAGAGATGAAAAGTATTTAATTTTTTTCTCAATTTTTACGTTTAAAGAAGCTCAGGAAAGGTAACCTGTTTATATTGTTTAGCAGCCTTATGTTTACAGACACTTCCACAAAAATGTATTGTGTTTTAAGATGTCTACCAGTAAAATGATTCTGGTAGACTCTTTTGTAACTTTTCTTAGTACAATAAATAAATCTTCATGAACTCCAAAGCTTTTTCAAGGAAATGCTTGTGGGGAGCTAGACTAATCCCTAGAGTATAGTGGAACCCACTGTTTTGAGTTGTAAACCATTGAAGCTAGTATTCAGGATGTGGTACATATGGTTTGTTCTGAACCCTTTAATTGTACAAAAAAAAGATTAGTTTGCATAGATAGCATTTTTTTTCTTTTCTTTCTTTAACAGGTATGTGAATGTTCTGAAGACAGGATTTGAGGCCCGTGCATCAGGAGATCCTGTTGATTTCCAGCGACTCTACCATCAACAGAATGATATCTGTATGCTGCACTTGTTTGAGTCATTTATGGAATCCGCTCCACAACTAGTTCTGCAACTGTATATTATGACCTCAATGGAAGCATGGCAGTCCTGGACGGGTAAGTAAATCCTTTGTAAATTTTCTGTAGGCCTTTATAGGTGATGTGCACAAAATAAACTTGCAACATGAAAGAACAATTCCATGAAACCAAGGAATGACTCTATGTAAAAGCAAAACTACTGTATGTAATGTTATGGGTAGAGCTTGAAATTACCAATGGTGGTTATTCAAGAGAAGTAGGTGAAGTGCCAGGCATCTTCCTAGTTAGACTGCTCTCGAGCTCTACACCTAGCTTCCCAGCCATGAGCCACACCTGGATATTATCCAGGTAAAGTGTGCATTATCCAAAAGTACTGGGTAAAGTTGGTACAAAATATAGGTTTCTAATTTTACCAGGGTAATCTTAGGTTTACCAACCTCTACTGGGTGAAGACATATTTCAAACAAACAGCAATTTCAAATTACTATTAATGAAGTTATAATCACTTTAAATGCTATTTGGGTCATTCGCAAACAAATTGCCGTTTTGCCTCCTTGACAGGTTCTCCAGATTGAACATTCAGCTTCGGTTTTTCTGAATGGCTGTTTTCCATGACAACATACCACTATTGTAGTTTATGAAACCTCATTGGAATCATGAGTTTTCTCGTTTTGTGATTGTGTGTGAGTTTTTGAAGTTGGTGGAACGTATTGAATTTGTAATGAGTGTTACCATTGTTCATGTCCTATTTCAACATGTTTTCAGATTTAAAAAAATTGGAAATGGACTGAGCTGTTGTAAGGTAGGAGTGTTAAACCCAAAACAATTTTCCTCAATCTTTTCTTGCTGTCCTCCCTCCTTGATGTCTGGTCGGAAATTGGTTGTAGGGGGAAAAGATGACTCAATGCTTCATCCCCTCTACATCACCCTCCTCCCCCACCCCTTAATTCTTCTTTGGGGAGCACTAGACCGGGTAATACTCCTTATCACGGTTTCCTGTGACAAAGATTCAAATGTACTTCCTGGCTTTGATTCTTTTTTTAAATTCTGAAACATCCTCTAGACAGTTTCATTTGGATGTTGAGCTAATATTCATCTGCGAATGACGATTCATTTTGGGCCTTTTCATATCAAGAAGTCAAAATGTTGGATGCAGAATATGGGTTGTGACATTCACACTCCTTACTTTTTCCCACATTTTTTGACATAAACATGAACATTACGTTCCACGATGTATACATAGAAATTATTTAGGGTGGCACAGTAATTCGCATGGGTTTGGGTCGAAATCAGAAAAAAACAAATTGCTTGATATCTCAACTAGAAGTGTCTTTTTCAGGCCTGTGACACCAAAACGGCAATTTTTTGAGAATGACCCATTTATTAAAGCTACTTTTTTGAAGAGGATGGGATTGAATGACACTTGGAATTGACCTAACCTAACTAAAACCTAACCATGTTGTGCATGTCAGATCCCTAACAAAATAATAAACCAGCTTTAGCCAGAGGCATGAGGGTAGATTGCGCTTTACCCAACTAAAGCATGAATGAAGGAAATTTTTCTTATAATTCCCACTTTACCCAAACTGATCAGGTAAATCATGAATTACCGGGCTAGACATAAGTTTATCTGGTTTTCTAGCTCTACCTGTGATACATACACAGCATTTCAAGAAGGCCTACTTATGGTCACAAAACTAAGATTTGATGCAACTTGCCAACCTGAAGCACTGACAGTTTTATGTGTCTTGCTATAGCTTGCAATTCCTCTTTGTTGTGGCTTGTCCAGACTTGATATAAATGTTTCCTCACAATGGCCAAAGGAGAACTTAAATTTAATAATGAATCCAGTAGAAGTTGTTGGAAGCTAACACTGAAAGCATTGGGTGCAAAAGTGTGGGTTTAAAACTTCTGTTTTGTTGATTTATTTATTTATTTATTTAGGTAATTGTTCATTTATTTTAAAGAGAGAGTCATAGGTCTCACAAATCACATTATCTGACAAAGAAAGGGTTGTACTTTTCATGATGAGCTCCCATTGTTTGGAGGGTAGACTAAAAACCCACAAGAAAACGGTATTATAGACCTACTTGAACCAGAGTGTTTCCAGTTCTCTCTTCTGATAGCAAGTTGGTTTAAACTGAAAAAATAATTTTGTTAGGCCTATATTGTTTGTGGCTGAAGTCAGAGTGTAGATATGTCTTAATGTGTTAACCTATAGTATCTAACCATGAAAGTCACATTTGTGACTTAATTCTAAGAATTGTTTTAAGTAATTTTCACCCATAGAACATAATGCCTTTAAAATTCTCATTTATTAATTTGTAGTAAACTAAAGGTAAATTTCATGACACTACATTCCATGGAGGACAGGGCCTACTATCTGTTTGCTGAATCATCGGGAGTATTAGGGGCTTATGGTCAGCATGCTGACACCCATCATGGCTGTTGATGATTTTCTTGAGCGGAGCCACAACTTCTTTCTCAAGTTGCTCCTGCAATGTCCTCACGAGGCATGAATACATGCTTTTTCAGACCTCCATCAGAAAAATCTAATGAAGTAACAGGGATCAAATCTGGGCTATGGGTCCTTAGTCAACTAGTTGGTAGACCATGCACCAAGTCAAGAACTAAAGGTTTTATTTATTTTTTTTACTATTCCACACATACATCAGTTATTAGTAGACTTCGGACTTTTAGGTCTCAATTGCAATGCAGAATATATTTAATGAAGTCACCATTAATCAATAATACTCAATAAAAATCAGATATAGGCCTATGGTACACAGAAATATATAGACCTATTACTAGGGCCTGTATTACTACCATAACAGTGAAAACATAATCCCTGCGCCCAGAAGCTACGCACGCTAGCATATTCAACCCCTTGCATCCCTCAGTGTTTCAGAGAATTTTTTTTTTTTTTTTTTTTTGTTACTGGGTGTGGGGGTCGGGAGAAAAACACTACATTTTTTTGGGAATTCCATGGAATTTTTCTACTGAAGACGAAACATTTTCTAACTATTTAACCATGTCACAAATGTGTCATGTACTTCACATTCCGAGCTAAAAATTTAATACGAACTGTAAATAAATGCTAGAATTTACAGCAAAAAGAAACTTATTTTGAACTTTAGAGGAAAAACAAGCAAAAAGGCAATATTAGGCTCTAACGTAAAAATAGGCTGTTTTAGGTCCTATAAAAGTATCAATTTTAGGCATAGTCACTTATGATACATGCATATACAAGTTTTCATCCATATATCACTTAAGGATTAAAATTGGTTCTTACCTAAAATCCGAAGTCTAGTTATTAGATGTAAACCAATCGTGTGTAAGAATGTGTTGTTTTAGTGGTAAGTTAATTTGCTAGCTTTGATGGTTTGTCCAATGAGGAAATTGCAGTATGTTTAGGTAACTTAGCCATTTGCCAAGCAAGCCAGGTAATTGAAAAGCAAGGTGCCCAACCTTTCTCCATGAATATGGTTTTCCTGGTCTTTGAAAATCTACTATATTCTGTGGTTATGAGGGAGCCTCTGTTCAACCATATGTCTACTGCCCTCTTGATTTTACAAGCTGTGCTGCTTGAAATCTTTTAATACAGGAGGTAGTTCTAGCTATGGTGATCTATTGGAAGCATTTTAATACGTTGGTTGAGTGGTTTAAATCACTTTGATTGTCATGGTTTAAACCAATTTTTTTTGTTAAAAAGCACTGGTTTTTTATTCTTATTCTTGCTATTTTTACTACTGCAAGAGCTGAAAGGTTCTATTGAGAAAGTTTGTCTTAATATATTCCCAATTATAAGCTAACTTCTGACTGTTCAAGGATCTTTGCCTAGCGTAGAAATAATTTTTTCTTCCTTTGGTTTAGTGCATTCAAATCTTTGAAACAGACTGAAAACTGTAAAGTTCTCAAAATTAGTATTATTATTCAAAATGTTTAATTAGTTCAATCAAATTGTCAAGAATGGATGCAAAATTTAGGGTAGAGCTAATTTTTTTATATGATATCTGGGATGGTTTTGAGAGTAATTTCTGACATTTTGCCAACAAAATTTTTTGCCGCCGGAGCCACCATCTTGAAAAAACTTCTAAATTTTCGATTTTATTTCTATTTGTGCCCATTATCTGCCAAAATACGCACCTGACAAAAATGTTTTATTATCCATCCTAAAAGTAGACTAAATTTGCTACAGTTTGAGATCAAATTGAGTTTTCTACCATGAATAGTTTCGAAAATACAGCTCTCCGAATTTCAGCAACATTTTGCAAAAAATAAAAAAATCTGAACTTTCAACTAGTTTTTGCTCGCTATCTTCTAAATGACCAAACCTATAGTAAAACTCCATATGGAGGTAATTTGAAACTTGTCGAGTACTTTAAACTTATCGTACCTCTTACAGGTCACAAAATACAGAGGTTTAAAAATATATATACAGCAACGATTGAATAATTGCATGTGCGTACAAGTTAGGAGCAATATCGACACAGAACATTCATTTATATACAAAAAGATTTTATTTAGCTGGAGTTCTGGTGAAACATTGCATTGAATAACTTGTTTGTTCATAGTCTTTGGCACTTAGAGGGACTTGGGCAGTTGACGTCTGCTATTTCGTCCATGATGTTCACAATCTAGCCAGTGTTGATAAAGTTCTCTTCAGCGTCTTCATCCAAAAACGAATTAATTGGCTCATCAGGAGTGTCGTCATCCTCACTGTCGGAGGACAGGACTATTAGTATGTTTTCACACGACAGCCCATTGCAATGTTTGCATATCGTTGTGCACTTCAATCCAGCTTTACAACACCCACAAGCGTTTAAACACCCCTTCTTGCAGGTACAGGAAATACTTTTCAGAATTGATTCTGGAGCTGGCTCCTTCTTGGCTTTAAGGGGAAAGAGGCCTCTTGGTGTGTTCACCCAGCCCCACTTCAAAGGGTCTTTGTATTCACCGAGCCATGCCTGAACATGGTGGTATGTTCGCATGGCATGAAGTTGAGCCGCATCACTGGTTGGGGCAGCCTCGCTAAGTTAAATTTCATTCTTCCTGCAGCTTTTACAAATATTCCGTGCCGAAGTTCGTCAAGTGTTTGTGTAGCAGGGTCTCCTCCATATAAGTGAACCAAAAAATGTTGGCCCACTTCAGCCACTTCTCCTGATGTAGCTTGAGGGCTCAGAAATACATTAGGCTTCTCTTCTAGTTCAGGATGTTTCAAAATCAGCGAACAGAAGTGGGTTTTCCCGTGGCCAAAAACTGCAGATGTTGTGTCACAACCACTGAAAGCATGGATGAACAGCAGCATGTTGGAGAAGCTGTGGCGAAATGACTGCCTTGAATAGAAGATGTCTGCAGCTTTGCCTCTTCCGTACTTTTGGAGATATGTATTCTTTATATGAGGGGATGGTAATGCAGTGAGGAAATAAGAAGGTCTATGTCCTCTCCAACTACAAAGACAGTGTTGTATTGAGATGCTTTTGAGAAGGCAGTGCTAACAATCAAGACATTTCCATCTTTAACAGCCTATCCCAGCTTTGGCAATTCTACGAAGCGCATCTTGTTGTTTTCATTGGTGAGAAAAGTTTCTTGTGAGCTTTTCAAAACAGTAGTTCTATCACAGACGACATCAGGAGATGGACTCGTAGCCCGTCGGAGTCTCACAATTCTTTGTGCTTGTTTGATTAGCGTCTGAAGGATAACCATCGAAGATAACTGAAACCTTTGAGTCATAATGTGTCTGCAAATATTTCAAAATGCCTAAGGTTGCCTGGTACAAACACATTAAAACAGATGTATCCGGAGAGAACGGTATGTGGAGCAGTGACAAAGAGCCTCTTAGCGCCATTCCTCCGATAACATGTTTCCATTTTCGGAGAACTGTATCTGCTATAGGAAGTAATTTTTTTCAGAGGACACTGCAAAAGTGTTCTTCTAAAATAAAACGCCGTTCTTTCCAAATTAAAATGCTGTACCTACACCAACTTTTCTTATTATTTTCTTTTTACATTGTTTTTTTTAGTCTTTTATCATTATAAATTCTTGGAAATAATGTTTCGGTTGTTAATTACAATGTAAAACTTAACTATAAGACAACACAGGTTTTTTACTGATAAACGCCATTTAGAATATCCTAGGCAAAACTAGACTTTCGTACCTTCGATAAGTTTTCTGAAATGTGAGGAGTTGTAGATACCTCTGTATCTGGTGACCTATAATAGGTATGAAAACATTAAATACTCAACTTGTTGCAAATTTACTCTAGTTTAAAAGTTATCCTTCAAAATTTTACTGAAGGTTTGGTCATTTAGAAGATAGTGAGCAAAAACTAATTGAAAGTTCAGATTTCTTATTTTTTGCAAAATGTTGCTGAAATTCGGAGAGCTGTATTTTCGAAACTATTCATGGCAGAAAACTCAATTTGATCTCAAACTGTGGCAAATTTAGTCCACTTTTAGGATGGATAATAAAACATTTTGTCAGGTGCGTATTTTGGCAGATAATGGGAAAAAAACAGAAATAAAATCGAAAATTTTAAGTTTTTTCAAGATGGCTGCTCCGGCGGCAAAAAATGTTGTTGGCAAAATGTCAGAAATTACTCTCAAAACCAACCCAGACATCATATAAACAAATTAGCTCTACCCTAAATTTTGCATCCACATGACTTTTTTTGTGATAATTTCACTGGACTAAATGTTAATGATGCTTAATTTATTGTTCTGTTGTTCGAAGAACAGTATTTTTCATTTCTCTTACTTTATTTAAGGCTCTGAAAATTTATGATGGAAATTATTTAAGGCTTTTTAACTGTTTAGTCTTATTGTGACCAAACTACAAATGACAATAAGTTAAAAACAAGAGACTAAATAGCCTATGTAGAGACATCAAATTATAAATGATTATTAATGCTATTAGTCTACTGTCTAAGAAAAGAGGATCTGTTTACATTTGTTGGTCATTAAATACAGAATGAAGTTTGTTTTAGGTTTTTTGACTCTATCTAGCACCTTGAGGACAAGACAAGTGAAATGCCTTTTTAAATAGAAATTAATTTTGAGACAAGCGATAAATATTGCGTTGTATTATTAAGTATTGCAGATTTAATGTTTTCAATTTCATTCAAGCTTCCTAGTAAGGCTACATTAGATGACGCTTTGAGTATTAAGAATTAAAATATGACTCATTTTTCTGTCATACAGTATCAATATCAGGTGGTTTAAACAAACAAAACAAAAAACTGTTGTTTTGTTTGTTTGTTTGTTTGTTTTAAAACCTGGATTTTTTCCAACACTGCCATAAATTGCTTCAGCACAATTATTGGCTTTATTTAGGCCACATCAGTAGGCCTATATTGCATAGCCTATATGTGTGATGTGCATAATAACCAGTATTCTTTTTCTGGGGGACATGTACCTCTAAACTTTCTGTCTGCAAAGAAGACAACTTGAGAGTTGGGGAAATGTTATAATGGTAGGAAATGTGCATTGTGAAAGACTATAGCCATGACTGTTGTCACCGGGCTACCCTGCCTCTAAATGCAGCGAGGACCGTAGAAAATCTTGGTGCAAATCGCGGCGATGACATGTATTGAATAGGAAAGAAATTGTGCAATGTTTGCGGTTCGAAACACAAACTATTGCATTTCTAACCACAAAAAGAGAATAGAATAATGAACAGTTTATGTACACATAGAGTGATGCTGCTTGGATAACATAAACGTGAGGTTTGAATGGAATGTTCTTCTTAAGTCTTGATGTTATGAATCTATCCAAATACACAAACAGTATTTACTAAATTTACTAAATTTAATACTTCTTGTGAAGATATAGCCTATATTTCTTTTCCTCTTTTTAAATAGTAGTTGTAGTTAATATTGAATTTTGAAAATTGTTTTATTTTACTTGTATAAATATGTATTTGTATTTGTATTTGTATATGCAATTCTATGTAATAATGTAATAATAAATAAATAAATAAATAAATAAAAATAAAATAAAAATGTATACTGTATAACTGTATACACATATAACTCTAAACTTTATAAACTATATAAACTGTATAACTGTATAACAGTCTGTATACACAAACTGTATAACTGTATCGGAAAACTGTATACAACTGGAGGACCAGATATTATTCGTAGCAACAATATAGTTTATTGAAATTGTTAGCTCACCAGCTAGAGAATTTGTATGTTAATGTTCGTGAAATTGAAAAATTTGTATATTCACAGCACATACAGTTTAGTGCGAGGACTTGAAATGAGTGATTTACACATTTTGATTAGTAAATGATAAAATGTCTACATTTATTGTGGATCACAGTTACATAAATTCCTTTGAAACTGCGAAATTTCATGAAGTTAACCAATCCTTTGGTCCTTGGAACGTACCTTTGGTATGTAATTGATGAAAGTACTCACAGAATGAATGATTTCCCCTTGATAAGTTAAATGTCCTGATAATTGACGAAGCACTATTATCTTCATAAAGGAGTCCTTGAGGTCCTTGAAAATTGTGTTGTGTGCAGTCTTGAAAGTCGATGGATTACTTAATCCATGAATAAGGTGAAAATAAAGGCTTTCCACCCGAAATTAACATTGTCTTTGAATGCTATAAACCCTTTATAGGTTGGAGAAAAGCTTCTTGCTCTTGGATAGGAAAAAATGGAACATAGAAGTTATCCATTTTGAAGAAGTGATAATTAGAACAACAGAAGGTTGAAATAATTAAAAATTGCTAACCCAAAATAATAGCTCGATCCAAACATTAAATTAATTAATCAAATCATAAAAAACACTAAACTAAATATATAATCGCAAGATAAATAAAATGAAATAAAATAAACAAAGAAATGATAAAATGGGAAAGTATTAAGAATTAAATAAAGTCATTTTGGTTTTGAGGATAATAACAATAATTGTCAAGACATACCTTGATAATTAAGACTATGAGGCCTTGAAAGTGACAAAAGAAAATTAAAATCAAAGCCACCTAAACTATATTTATGACAAGCCTTGCAAGTAGGTATTACATGATGTAACATAGTAATATAGTCCATTCAATGAAAAGTTGTAGAGGGAAATGGAAGGAACACAATTTTTGACTTTGGGACTTTGTTTGGACTAGTAAGGAGGTAAACATACTAAAAGTCCCCACTCCTAGGAGGTGAGCGGGGGGCAGGGGGCCCTTAGAAGGTCCCTTTTTTCGGTTTTTCGCTTATATCTCGGAAACTATGGTTCCTAGCGTTAAGACCATTCTATACAAAATTAAAGCTGATAAAATGCTCCACAAGATTGATTCAGTTCATTTTTTCATTATCCTGCCTAATTTCTGAGATATCCGTGCTCAAAGTTAGCTTATTTTGAAAAAAAATGAAATTGCCTAGCGTTTTTTGCCTTATTTCGTTAAAAAATTCTTCGGCTCTTCGTCCTACAAAAAAGTCATAAGGAAGGAAGTTGTAGAGCATTAAATTTCCTTCAAGAATATATGATAGTTTACTTCTTTATCTTCAAACGTTAGAGCATTTTAACTTTATGTGTAAATTCCGGAATTTTGCAGAAAAACTTAACTTTCGTATTTTCCGTTCTTCCACTGCTGAAACTCTATATAAAATCCAATATATACATATTATATATATTTACATGTATACATAGTATGTATTATATATAAATGGCACATAAAGAAATTATATGTATATATAGGCTATGTATTTATAATATATTTTCAAGTATATATAGAGTTCTTCAAAAGTAATATTGTTTGGTGTCGTTTAATACCGGTACTAATTTTGAACCCCGAACCTAGTGGAACCACTTTGGGAGCTCCATCATTTACCCCACAAAAATACAATCACTATAATATATGATGGAAATTTTTGATAATACTCAAAATTGACAATTTATCGAGGATCGCTGAATCTTTATTGTTATTTAGGAGCCATAATTACCCTCTACATAGGCAATAATATTTGTATTCAATGTATATAATATATAATGTACAGTTAATGTAATATATAGGCCTATATTAACTATGCATAGGTTCCCGAGATATAAGCGAAAACCCAAAAAGAGGGACCTTCTACGGGCCCCCTGCCCCCTCTCACCTCCTAAGAGTGGGGACTTTTAGTATATTTAACTTCTAACTAGTCCAAACAAAGTCCCAAATTAAAAACCGTGTTCCTTCCATTTCCCTCTATTCATTCAATCACCGACTGGACTATACATAAGCATATATATATATAGGCTATATTGATTCATTTATGTAAAACTTATATATAGTACATACTATTTATACATATAAATGCGTAATATTGGCTTTGATACAGACTTAAAGCGGTGAAATAATGGAAAATACGAAAGTTAAGTTTTTCTGCAATCCCGGAATTTACACATAAAGTTAAAATTGCTCTAACTTTTGAACGGTTGAAGATAAAGAAGTAAACTATCATATATTATTGAAGGAAATTTAATGCTCTACAACTCCCTTCCTTATGACTTTTTTGTAGGACGAAGAGCCGAAGAATTTTTTAACGAAATAAGGGAAAAAACTCGAGGCAATTTTATTTTTTTCAAAATTAGCTAATTTTGAGCGCAGATATCTCAAAACTAAGCGAGATAGCGAAAAAATGAATATAATAAATATTGTGGAGCATTTTGTCATCTTTAATTTTGTGTAGAGGGATCTTATCGGTAGGACCCATAGTTTCCGAGATTAAAGCGAAAAACCGAAAAAGGGACCTTCTAAGGGCCCCCTTGCCCCCCGCTCACCTCCTAGGAGTGGGGACTTTTAGTATGTTTACCTCCTAACTAGTCCAAACAAAATCCCAAAGTAAAAAATTGTGTTTCTTCCATTTCCCTCTACAACTCTTTTTGAGCATTCATTGACTGGACTAATAGAGAATAAATTTGCTTAGTTGCTTACGATGGCTTCTCGGGATTCCAACCAGGTGAAGGAGTTTCACAGTCTGAGCTTTGGGTTGCTACTTGCTCTACAGCCATCGTCTGGGAGAGAAGTGAGCTTGGGGACCAGACCAATTAAGCTAACTGAGATCAGAGCATTGCGGGCGAAGCCGCAGCCCCCAATGCGAAGATTGCGTGCTTTGACCCAAACTGTGTCAAAGGCCTTAGCCACATCAAGGAATACCGCGCCGGTTAGTCGCTTTTCGTCAAAGTTCCTCTTGAATCTCTCAACCAGGCGGGCTATCTGCTGAGTCGTGCTATGTTTGGGTCTGAACCCAAACTGCTCATCACGAATAGCGCTGTGCCTGTTGACGTGCCTTAGGATTCTGCTTAGCAGAATCTTCTCGAAGAGCTTCCCCACCGAATCAAGAAGACTTATGGGTCTATAAGACGATGGAAGTGTCGGATCCTTTCCGGGTTTCCGGATAGAGACAATCCTGGCATGTTTCCATGCAGGTGGGAAATATTACCTCTTAAGGACCGAGTTAAAAATTTTTGTGACGTAGGTGATTCCCCGTTTTGGGAGGTTTCCCAGGGCCCTATTGGGAATACCGCTAGGACCCGGAGCCTTTCCAAGCTTGAGCTCTTTTACAGCCTTGACGACCTCTGATGGAGTAGTTAATTCGGGTTGACTTGAAGGAGCAAACTCAAACGAAGTCAGTTCCCTTTCAACCAGCTCAATCACGGCAGGATCCGAAGGATCGTCAACCGGCGTAAATTGAGATTCAAGATTGCTGGCCAGGGCCTCAGCTTTCTCAGAATCTGATAGAGCGAGTCCTCCTGGCACTCGTAAGGGGGGTATGGGATCAGAAATCCGCATCATCCTCTTTGTAACCTTCCAAAGGGTCTGATCCTCTACGTTTAAGGATGAGAGCGTCTCAGACCAAACGCCGTTCTTCCACTTCTTCAGCTCAGAGCTAATAGACCGCTGGAGCCTATTAACTTGGGGCTTGATAGCGGTGTCCCTAGTTGCCTGCCACTCCCTTCTCAGCCGGTTTTTCTTCTGAATATCAGAAAGAATTGCCGGCGGTATTGAAGGTCGTAAACAGGTTTTCGGTCGACTCTTTGGTGCTGATGCCTCCAGAGCTTCCGTAATCGCTTTGGACAAATCCTCAATCTTAGCATCAATATCCTCCTCGGAGTTTACCACGGGATTCCCCGGGAGTCTGCATTGCAAGTGGTTCTGGAAGCTAGTCCAATCTACTCGTCTAACGTCTGGCCTGTCTGGAAGGGTTGCGAAGGATGTTCGACCTTGGAGGTCGACAAGGACGGGCAGGTGGTCTGAGCTGAGGGCTGGGCACACAGACTCACTGGTAGTGTGAGGTCCTTGACAACCACTATGTCAAGTACATCGGGAGAGTGTGTGGTACAGTAAGGATCGGTTGTAGGTTCATCCGGTCCATAGACGATACAGGAAGTCCCAGTTACATACTCTGCCAGTTGCAAGCCCCTGGCATTGTTAGTCCTTGAGTTCCAATCCGTGTGCTTGGCGTTGAGATCACCTGCTAAAATCACAGGTAGTCCGCCCCCAAGACACTCGGTCAGATCTGCATCTATCATGTTCCGGGTTGGAGATAAATAGACAGCCACGAGTTTGATAGGCCTACCAGCAATCACAACGTGAATACTAGTGGTTTCCAGTTGCTGCAGACCCGAGACCGGCACGGTGCAATGATCAATGCCCTTTCGGACAAGGATCGCTGTGCCACCCCCCTGAGTGAGTCTGTCATTTCTATAGCAAACGTAATTTGCTAGTCGAAATCGCAGGCCCTCCGAAGGTGAGTCTCGTTCAGGAGGCATATATCAATGCCATGATAACTGAGGAATAACTCCAAGTGCAATGAGTTCCTCGCGAACATCCTCTGTTGGCATGCGACGCCCTAGGTTTTTCAGAAGCAGTCTCACAGACCGCTCCTCCGGCAGTGAGTAGGTGTGAAACCTGACTCCCTTCTCCGGTTCGATGGCGCGGAGAGCAGATATGGTGGCTCGGAAACAGTCGGCAGTATCCGGAACTAGCATAAGAGCATCGCCCCGCATAGCCGCCGTGCCGTTACCACCAGTCTTTTCTCGCAACCATCTCAGAAAATTGCGAGTGTTTGTCACACCAGTGACATACACAGGGACTTTGTTGCGGAGCTTCCCTGCGGGAATGGCAGCAACATCCGCTTGGGCGTGAGGTGTGGTGACAAGAAGCGTGCCTAATGGACCGCCGGACTCGCTGCGCGAGCGCCCTAGTGCAGAGTCCATCGACTCTGTGGCATCTGGTAAAGAACCAGAGGCCTTGGCTTGAGCTGTGTTAGTCCTACATGCCTGGTTAGGAGCTGTATGCCGGGCTTGCAAGACCGCGGAATCGGTGCTCTTTCCTGGGTAGGACCCAGTTGGCTTCCACACGAGGTGGATTGTTCGCCCACGGAGACCCCCCTCTCCATGTCCTCAATAACCCCTTCGTTGACTGGACTATGATGGTCATTTTCATATATATGTTGAGTCAACGCAGACTTATCCGGGTAACCCAGTCAGATGCAGCACTTGTGTTTGCTGCATCTGGCCTCAATGGTACGATCTGCTTGCTCAATGTTTACAGCTCCACACTGGCACGGAATTTCATAGATCCCCATGGCCCTCAGTATAAGAGGGTCTTTTACAGGGCACACCCGCTGTGTTAACTTTGGTCGTGGCATATATACAGTTTTGATGTTGTGTGTGTGGAGAAGTCTGGCATTCTTTTTTGAGATCGACGGCAATAACAGGATGTGTGCACAGTGAGGGCTGGGTTCCGATGCTGCAGCGGTCAAGCTGGTGGTCCTTTTCAGAGTTCAAGCGATGCCCTTATGTCTGTTGCTGTTCTGGAGAAAGAGTTTTTAGGTGTCTCAAATCTGATGGTAGGCTTGCAGCTTCTTAGATGGATCTGGCTCTATGTACCAAAGATCTCAGAATGTCTCGCTTGTGGGCTGGGTAGTGGTGACTGTTGGCATTCAAGTACAGGTCAGTATGAGTAGGTTTCCTGTACACACTGTGAGAGAACAGTGGCGGCTCGTGGCCGGAAAATTAGGTGAAGAGGAAAAAAATGCCACATGCTTACGTTAATAACCGAACTCACCTATGTCTTGTATAGCAAATCAATCCTTCGATAGTCCTTTATGGCTGCAAATTTGTCGGTGATATCATCATAGGACGGCTGCATTTCTTCTAGCTGCAGTAAAGGTTCTTTCTGAATTGAAATATTCGCTAAACAAGATACTTGTCTGGCAACATTTTTGATCCTTCATTAAGTAGGCCTACGTCGTGATCTGACAGCTGGCACAATGATGATTTGATTTTAAACAATGCGGGTAAGAATATAGTTATTATTTATAAAATCTGATACATTTTATTCATGGAATACTCTTAATAAATCCCAATCGGGATTATGAGTTTCATTAGATAAATTCGATCCTGCTTTTCCGCCGCGAATCTATTGATGTTTATCGTAATTATTATTCTCCTAATCAGATTATTCAGAATATTCCATTCATGCGATGCGGACTTGAAATTGACTAATAATCTTTAGCAATGCCTCGGATATCGACCAATGACTGTTGTTTATCTTATAAGTTAATATGCTTGCAAGGGTCGGAAAGATGCAATTTTATCTGATAAACTTCAGCTCGTTACTGGATACTTCAAGGCATTAATATGCAGTGATTAATATGTCACATGTCGTATGATTGCCTATGAAAAAATATGCATTGTAGGAATGAAACGTCGTGATTCAACGTTGTCGCCCTATGGCGTCCTATCGGTGACGATCTCCGAAGATGGTTCAGTGTTGTGACACGTAACAGTGGGCTTTCATCACAGTACACAGTAGTCTTGGTATATGGTGACACACATTAAATAAATTACCTTCTAGTCTCATCCCTATGCCTCACTTTTGTGCTATAGAATCGAACGCCTATGATTTTTTTTCCGTTAATGATATTTAATTTTATGAGAAAGAATCCAAGCTCCTCTACCGTTCATACTTCAATGAAGTATATGGTTGTTTATAAACACCTTTTAAATAATTAATTGAAAATTGTTAAAAATAAAAATTCTAGCTCTTTAGCGTCTATGCAAATCGTGTGGAAAATTTAAACAAAATTGTTAGTTTTTTTTTTTATAAAATCGTGAAGAATGAAAGTCTGTTCTAGCCTCGCCCAAAGATGTAAGACTTAAAAGCCTGAGTTTGTACAAACGATAGCTGGCTTATAACTACCCTTCAAAGTATAAGGATACCGTATAAAAGTAAGAAAAAGTCGTCAATCTCCCCAGAAGATATCTAATCCAAATACGTTTTATTTATACACGATGTTTAGTTCTCAAGCCACACAGACACGTTCCTGAAAATATTATTGGACAGAGGAGAATTCAAAACAGGTATTTATGTTAAAAACATTGATTTCGAACATTTATTACCTTTGGTACGGGTAGAGGAAGTGAAATTGGTGCTTTGTTATTAATGGAGCTAGCAGAAGAGGAGTAGGTATGAAACCCGCCACACACTGTCATAGTAGCAGCTTTCTGTGGTAACCGCGCGGCGCGCGCATCATGCAGCCGAAGAACGACACCTTCGTGGGTAGTCTGATCCCTTCAGCATGGACGTGGGATAAGCGAGAAAAATGCTGCTTGCAGCAACAGCTAGCATCATTTTTAGTGGACCAGACTACCCATGGAACAGGGGAAGTGAATCAAGGCTGCTTCGTGCTTCTTTGCAAGACTCGAGAGCTCTCTGGCGCCTCCTCCTTTAACATCACTCGTGGCGGGCAATACAAAATTACATAAATGCATTTATAGTAAAAACCAACATTCGAGATATGGGAAATAAACTTTAAAAATACGTATTGTAAAGGAAAAATACTGGTGAAGTACTACTTCACCTACTTCACCTGAATAGCCGCCACTGTGAGAGAAGCTGCCATCTTCCTTTCTGCTTATGAGGATGTCAAGAAAAGGTAGGCAACCATCTTTCTTGTCCTCCATGGTGAACTGGATGTTACTATGGATACTGTTTAGAAGTTCCAGAAACTCATTCAGCTTGTCGGTGCTGTGCTGCCAGACAACAAACATATCATCCACTTATCTGAAGAACTGTTTAGGAATGTAAATTATCTTCTTAATAATAATAATAATAATAATAATAATAATTATTCAGTTCGATATAGTACATACATACATAAATACATATAGCACAAGGGAACATTGTAAATTTGGAGAGTTTCTCCACAAATACAATTTCACAATTTAATAGTACGAGAATGATGAGAAACATGGCATGTCGCAACCTATTTGTTATTTTCTATAAATTCTTCAATGCTGTAGTATACTTTGTTAAGCAGGTACTTGGCCAACATGCTCTTAAATTGGTTGTGACTTTCACTTTCTTTTATCTTCCTAGGGAGCATATTGAATAGCTTGGCACCGGTGTATTTGGGTAACTTTTCAAAAAGCTTTACTTTATGAGTGGTAGCTGCAAAGTTGTCTCTATTTCTTGTATTGTAGTTGTGGGTATCAGAAATTTTGGCAGGATGTTCGCATTTGTTTAATAAAATTATTGTTTTGTAAATATTGTAACAAGGGCTCGTCGGGGTTCAAAATCAGAACACCGAGTTTCTAATTGAAGGATAGAGGATTCTTTATTTCCTATCAAACAATGGTCAATACAGCCAGAAAACTCCTGAATGTTCTCAAATCATTCTTCTGTCCGGTGCTCACTTCCACGTCACAGCACTG
Organism: Ectobius pallidus; assembly: GCA_964059195.1. Lineage (NCBI taxonomy): Eukaryota > Metazoa > Arthropoda > Insecta > Blattodea > Ectobiidae > Ectobius > Ectobius pallidus. The sequence goes on along the minus strand of CAXKWD010000007.1, from coordinate 54,474,694 downwards.
TCCCAGTCCCGTCCGGATCAGCTCACCAGTTCTTCCGTTCACTAGTTCCTCCGTTCACCCTTCTCACCGGTCACTAGTTCCCCGTTGACTAGGTCTTCCGTTCGCGGGTCCCTCCGGTCACTGGCTCCTCAGCTTCCCAAGTCCTCAGCTGCGCCGATCGGTTCACTCCGTCCAGGTCCTCAGCTCCTCAAGTCACACTTACTTGAGGTCGCGCTGATCAGTTTACACTCTGACGCTGACTCTCTCCCGCTGTTACTGACTGTTACGGACTGACTGTTCTCCTCGCGGACTGACTCCCTCTTACTGGCTGTTGCTGTTACTCTCCTCGACTGACTGTCTCTCTGACTGACTGTTACTGTTACTCTCGAACTGAACTGAACTCTGTTACTGTTACTGACTTACTGACTGACTCTCTGCTACTCACGAACTGAACTGAACTGTCCGCGTCGGGTTGCTCGCCCCCTTATATAGTCCCGACGAAGCCAATGTCTCGAAAGTTCTGCCCGCGTAGAATCTGGAATGCGCGTTGCGGCGCGCGGGCACACCCCTTAGCGCGAGCTCCTCTCTACAGGCCTTCCCCCACGAAGCGTGGCCCAATCGCTGCCATTGTCACGCCCACTAGCGCTCGCTCGTCTGCCGCCCGTCCACGGAGACCGCGAGAGGCCGTGATGATCCTAGACTCCGTCGTTCTGGCAGTTTCTAGGTGAATCCTTTCTGGGCTTTGTGACAATATATAGGCTGGCTAGTGTCATGATTTCTAATTCTCTAAAGGCGTGTCTGCTTGTCTCATTGTGCTTGAGTTTTGCCAGGCATCTAATAGCTCTTTTCTGCAAGACCAGTGGCGGCTATTCAGGGGAAGTAGGTGAAGTAGCACTTCACCAGTATTTTTCCTTTACAATACGTATTTTTAAAGTTTATTTTCCATACCATGAATGTTGGTTTTTACTATAAATGTATCTGTATTTTTGAATTGCCCGCCACGCCACCACCTGGTGTCAAAGCTAGGAGACACTGAAATCCTGAGTGCGCAACTTGCTTCAAGTCGGCCGTGTGAAGGGAACTGGAAACCACGCCCTCCGTTGCATGGGTAGTCTGGTCAACTAAAACTGAGGATATGCAAGCAGCAGTTTTCTCGCTTATCCCACGTCCCCATACCGACGCGAACAGACTACCCACGAAGCCGCCCCTCTTGTTCAGCCATTTTCTTCGCCAGCACCTCATACTGTCAGTTCGGAGAAAGAGGTGGGCACGTTAGATCTTCCACCGTCTGACGCCGCCAAATTCGAATGTGTTAAATTCAGAAAAACCCGGATTCCACAACCCCGATTAAGTATTCTTTCGCACTGGAAACACTAAGCGACTTCCTCTACCTCGATCATTAAAATACTATTTTCTCGTCTCTTATTCCATTTCGAGGAACTCTCACGCGATTTTCCCTGTTCTAATTATTATTATTATTGCTGTTGTTATTATTATTATCATTATTGTTATTATTATTATTGCTATTTTCTCTCGTCACACAACGTTCGACGAGACGAGAGAAATTAGCAAAAAAATAATTAGGGCAGAGAAAATCACGTGAGAGTTCCCAGAGGGATTAAGAGACGGGCAGTTTAGATAGGCCTACTCCTAATTTCTAAAAAAAATTAAGTTTGCTGTATGAAATGGTATTTGCAGCACGCCCTCGTTTTGAGCCACGAGCCGCTACTGGGTGAATTCCGTTATTAACATAAGCATGTGGCATTTTTTCTCTTCACCTAATTTTCCGGCCACGAGCCGCCACTGTGGAAGACAATTTTTTTTTATAGTTAGTTAGGGAAATAGAACCCCACAATTCTAATCCATATGTAATATGTGATTGGATAAGTGAGAAATAAATAATTTTTGCCATTGCTTTGGGGATCATGTTACCTAGGTATCTAAGAATGTAGAGACCCTTGGAAATTTTTGCAGCTAGTGTTTCCACATGTTGGACCAGAAGTTCCATTGCAAGTAAATCTCTATTTTTAAAGGTCAGTGTGGTATCATCAGCATATAGTATAATATTATTATCATAGGGCATTATTTTCTCAATGTCGTTGTACGGGTTAGGCGTGAAAATTAAAAGGGTACAATGGAAGTACATAGGATACTATTAAAATTAATCTCTGGTAGTAGGAGGACCGTTATGTTAGAGCAAGAATGGACTTAGTCTCAGATCGTGGAATTCAGGGAACCTAGGAATTATTATTGGAACACAATCTATAACATGTTATTAACAATGCACTTTATTCACACTTGTAACTGATGTTTGATTAAGATGTGAAACTTGAATAATAACTGAGGTAACACTTAGAATTGAACAATAAACTAAAATGGCGCGAAATGTATGTATTTCACCACGTGTATGAAAATATGTAAAATTAGAAATCACCTATAAATTATATATGAAAATAATTGTAGTGATGATTACAGATGTTTTAATGTGTTTATAGTTATCAAACCTTGATAATTTCACTCAATATGTGCTTCAATGATGAAACGATGATTTCACAATGATCACAATGTTAAACTTAAAGGAATGATCCAGTAAGCTTAGAAGTTGACAAAAGGCGTAAATTATTGTAGAATAATTTAGCGTAATTAATAAAACTTGTAATTTAAGTTTTATTCCAGTAATTCCCGGTAATATGACAAAGGGCGAATAATGCCTTTGATTGAAACGCGGGAACAAGAGCAGAACTGGCGAACGACCGACCCGAATGTCTGCAGAGCTTAAACTGAAACAACGAAGCGACGCTAAGCCAAGCGTCCAACAAGTCGCACCTGTTCCCATAGAACACGAGACCAAAGCTGATGCAATATTGCGCTTAACTTTCGCTGAATCAGCGCGGGAGGGAACAGCGGACGATTTGAATATAACTATTCACTGGACATACATAAAATAATGGAAAAAACATATAGCTTGCACCGACTTACTCCCCCCGTTAAAGTATAGGCTTTAAGAAAAATAAATCATAAAGTGCAAGCTGAATGTATTCATGTGATATGTGTTAAAACACTGACTTATTACATATCTTACAAGAATATAAGAGGAATAGAAAGAAAAGGATATATTACACACATCGCAAAAATACGATTTGGCGTAGCCAAGAGCTAGTTAAGAAATTGAAATAAATGGGAGAACTTTGAATATAAGATCATACTACTCGTCTTTGGGTAGAGAACACACCTTTACTATGGGGCGCTTATATTCACCACTGGAAGTACGCACTGTTATCTCTCGCACTAAACCATCTTCACCAGGATGAGTAGCGGTAATAACACCTAACTTCCATTGAAGAGGAGGAATGTTGTCTTTCTTCAAGATGACGACTGTGCCAACTCGAACGTTTTCACTGGAGCAAGACCATTTCTGCCTCTGTTGTAAGGAATGAAGATATTCTGATGACCAGCGTTTCCATAGATGCTGTAAGTGATCTTGTAGAAGTTGCCATTTTTCAACATATCTCTTATCTTCTGTAGGAGGATGCGAAGGTAGAGATGTGAGAGGTTCTCCAATTAAGAAGTGACCAGGAGAAAGATATGACAAATCAGCTGGGTCATCACTAAGACGAATGAGTGTTCTAGAGTTCAGACACGCTTCAATCTGAGTCAGTAGAGTGCAAAGCTGTTCGTATGTGAGAACTTGAGCACCCATTATCCTTCTGAGATGGAACTTCATAGATTTCACTGCTGCTTCATGTAAACCACCAAAGTGAGGAGAGCTAGGATGTATGAAATACCAGCTGTAATCATTATTTGCAGTGAAATTTTCAACTGCATTTTGAAATTCTGTTGACTGTAACAACAATCGGAGATCTCTTAACTTGTTGTTTGCTCCAACAAAGTTAGTGTCATTATCTCTGAAGATTTCTTTACATAGTCCTCGACGTGATGTAAATCTTCTTAGAGTTGCTATAAATGCATATGATGTAAGATCAGAAACTAGTTCAATGTGGATGGCTTTAGTGACCAAGCATACAAAAATGGCAATGTAAGCTTTTACAGTAGTTTTGCTGCGAGGAGCACCATAACTTATGTTGAATGGTCCAGCATAATCCACTGCTGTACGAAGAAAGGGCCTAGCAGGAGTTATTATGTAGCTAGGAAGATTCCCCATTAACTGCTGAGAACATTCTGCCTTTAACTTGAAGCAGGTAAGACATCTATGCAAAATTGATTTTACTACTCTTCGAATACAAGGTATCCAGTAGGTTTGTCTTAGAGAAGCTATAAGTAGTTGATGCGAAGCATTTAACAGCTTGCGATGTTCATATTCTACTATCAAACTGGTTAAATGATGTCGGGAAGGAAGGATAACCTGATGTCTTGCATCATGTGTGAGATCTGCTTTATCTAGTCTTCCACCTACTCTCAAAATATTATTCTGATCTAGGAATGGAACTGGTGAATTGATTAACTTTTAGCAGATGTTTGCTTGCCATTGTGAAGATCTTTCAGTTCCTGAGCGAAAGCTGCTTTCTGAGCGATTTTAACACAAGTTTGCAAAGCGTGATGGAGCTCTTCTGCTGCAATCGGTCCATGATATTTATTTTCATGTCGACAGGCAGAAATAAACCTGTACATGTAACAAGTTACTCTCTGAAGGCGCCTAAGATCAGAAAACCTTGTGATAAACTTATCTTCTTCTGTAGTGGATACCATACTGACGGAAACAAGTTGCTCGGAAGAATCCTGAACATTTAATTGTTTTGGTTGTTCAGGCCATGATGTTGTGGGTTGGGAACGCCAACTAGGACCATGACACCACAAATCGATATCAGCTAGCTGTACAGATGATACACCTCTTGAAACGAGATCAGCTTGGTTGTCTTCTGTTGAGACATGTCGCCATGCTGCAGTTTCAGAAAGTTCTTGAATTTGAGACACACGGTTGGATACAAAGGTTTTCCACTTTCGTGAATCTGATTTGATCCAGGACAGTACAATAACCGAATCAGACCATAAATAGTTTTGTGATGTTTGAATATTAAGGTCACTTAATACCTTGCTGTATAGCTTGGATAACAACAATGCACCACAGAGTTCAAGACGTGGAATGGTTTGCCTTTTAAGAGGGGCAGCCTTAGATTTGGAGCACAATAATTGAATTGTAATTTCACCTTCACTGTTCACTGAACGGAGATATATACATGCACCATAAACCTTTTCTGACGAATCACAGAAGCCATCGATTTGTACATCTTGCAATGTACCAGATGTGAGCACATAACGTGGAATACGCATCGTATGTATCGTGCTTAAAATGTCACAGATATCAATCCATTTCTCTGCTATGTGGGAAGGTACTTCTTCATCCCAACCAAGCTTTTCAATCCACAGTGATTGCATGAAAATCTTAGCATTGATGACAATAGGACTGACACGGCTTAAAGGATCAAAGATGGAAGAAATAACCGATAGGATAGTACGCTTAGTAAGTTTACATTGCGTATGAGTTTGGAGAGAAGGATGGGATTGTATCTGGAAATTATCAGTAGCAGGATGCCACAGTAAACCAAGGGCATGTTCATTCTCACTGTTATCTCGATGAGTTGACGGGACAGATTCCAATAAAGCTTCATGATTGGAACACCACTTTCTTAATGGAAATCCGCCACTGTCAAGCATGAGTATTAGTTCCTTTTGAAGGCGTAGAGCTTCTTGGAGGTTATCATGTCCTGCCAAGCAGTCGTCCACGTAGAAGGAAGTTTGAACTGCTTGGGCAGCGAGAGGGTATTTAGCTTCTTCTTCTATAGAAAGCTGATGCAGGGACCTTATGGCTAAAAATGAAGCAGATTTAGTACCATAAGTCACAGTAGTCAATGCGTAGTGTTGTATGGGTTCGTTAGCATTAGAACGCCACAGAATTCTTTGAAGATTCTGGTCATCTTCATGCATTCTTATGCGCCAGTACATTTTAGAAATGTCAGCTGAGAAAGCATACTTATAGGTTCGGAAGCGAATTATAATTGACGACAAGTCATCCTGTACTGTAGGACCTAATTTCAGAATGTCATTTAGTGACTTGCCTGAAGATGTTTTTGCAGATGCATCGAAAACCACTCTAGTTTTAGTTGTAGAAGAGGATGGTTTGTTGACTGCATGATGAGGTAAATAAAAGCACTGTTCACCTGGCCGTGGAAGTGAAACCTTTCTCATGTGTCCAATTCTTCATATTCTTGCATGAATTTAGTGTAGTCTTCTCGCAGAACAGAATTGGTTTGAAATTCACGTTCCAGATGGCCTAAGCGTTTTATAGCTTGCTGTCTGGATTCGCCCAATGTATCTTCAGATTGATTCTTGGGTAGTTGCACGACAAAAACACCGTCATCTGCACGAATAGTGTTGCACGGAATGCTGTTCACACTCTCTTTCTTCCTTAGTAAGCACTGGTTTAGGAAAATCTTCTAATTCCCAGAAGCGTCTTAACTGTGTGTCAACATTGTCAACTGTTACAAACAAGTTGTGTTGCGCAAATGTGACTTTCTTGGGTTTGATTGAGGTTTTGGGGACAGATCCACTAAGTACCCAACCAAGTTCAGTGTTACTAATTATGGGATTATTAGGAGTGATAATTCTTTCATTGGTAAACAATTGATAAAACAGGCTAGCACCAATGAGGAGCTGGACATCACCAGGGATGTAGAATTTAGGATCTGCCAATGCAATTTCACTAGGAATATTGAATTTGGTAGGATCGATACGGACAGATGGAAGTTTGTTTGCAATGCGAGGGATTACTAGACAGTTCAAGTTAGCTTGGAAATTATGGATCCTGGATCGCATATTAACCTTAACACTGTGATTACAAGAAGAGGTGCCATTTATGCCTCTTATGTGAGTATCGACAGTTGTTGAAAGCTGTAGCTTCTTAGCTAAGTCCTCAGTTATGAAGTTTAACTGACTTCCGGAATCTAGTAATGCTCTACACAACACTAAGTTTCCTTGTTTATCTTCAAGATGCACTGCAGCAGTTGCCAAAAGAATCTCCCTTTGACTGGATGTTTCCTTGATGGAACAATAACTAGCAGGCAAGTTGTCTGTAGTTTCCGAAATACTAGTAGGCTAGTGAGACACCTTTTTCTTGTCACGTGTGTATTTATGTAACAATCGGCTGTGTACAGATGTGCCACAGTTGCAAAATGATTTGAGCTTGCAATGATCTCTTTTGTGATTAGACGAAAAACAATTTGCACACAAACCTTTGTTTTTTATCAGATCCCATCGTTGTTCTATACTTAACTGTGAGAATTTATTGCACCTATATAACTTGTGATTGTCTTGGCAACAGGGACACAAATCACTTTTAATGGCAACATAAGATTGGCGTGTTGTTTTAACTGAATTCTTTTGTGGTCGTTTTTCACTGTTTTCCTTTGATGGGCTGGACGTGTTGCTCGAAGTTGATAACACTTCTAAAGAGTGCGCCTTGGCTTCTAGAAAGCTTGAGCTTTCAACGCAGACAACAAATAATGAATTTTCTGAATAGGATCCAATGATTCATTATTGACTACGAGACTGCTGAATGTGTCGTAGAAATGTTTAAAATTGGTCACATCTCCAGAGAAGGTAGGCAATTGAATTTTTGGTAATTGTATCATTCTGTTTTTACACTGTGACGTAGACGATTGACATGTGTGATGGGAATTACCACTGTGATTAGATTGTTGACTATGATGAGAATTCAAACTAGGCAGTTGATGCTCATGTAACTCGATGAGTTTACAGAGCTTAATTTTCAGGTTTTCATAGCAGTTTCTTGTTTCTTCTTTGTGATCAGCGTGCTGCTCTAGCTCTTGTTCTGCTTCTACCAGGGCTTCAATCTGAGTTTGGACGCTGTCGTATTTTCCCATATTTCATGTAGTACATCCACTCTCACCTTTAACAGAAGTAGATCAGTTTCTTGATTGAATGCTGCACATGAATTTTGAAGACGAGTGAGTTCACGCCTAATTATTCCACGTCTTTTTGTCAAATTTTTCATTTCACTCTCCATGTTGAGATGAGAAATTAATTGCAGTTGAAGTTGTAATTCTTGTAGATTTTCTACCACCGCTGCACGATGATATACACGTGTTGTTCACTGTAGTCTTGATGTTCGTTGCAGACCGGAGTCCGAAGTAGCTCGAAATGTCTGATCACTGCCACTAGATGCTGTCATGTGCCAGGAATTCAGGGATGCTGGAATTCACGACGACCGAACCGACGCGGTAGCTTATGATACAGGACGAATTCGAGAAAATACGAAACAAACAAGTACGTGTGTGAAATATGTAAGATTTTTTCCAAAATAATCCTGTCCGAAATGAGGACCAAATGTAGGGGTTAGGCGTGAACATTAAAAGGGTACAATGGAAGTACATAGGATAATATTAAAATAAATCTCTGGTAGTAGGAGGACCGTTATGTTAGAGCAAGAATGGACTTAGTCTCAGATCGTGGAATTCAGGGTACCTAGGAATTATTATTGGAACACAATCTATAACATGTTATTAACAATGCACTTTATTCACACTTTTAACTGATGTTTGATTAAGATATGATACTTGAATAATAACTGAGGTAACACTTAGAATTGAACAATAAACTAAAATGGCGCGAAATGTATATATTTCACCACGTGTATGAAAATATGTAAAATTTAAAATCACCAATAAATTATATATGAAAATAATTGTAGTGATGATTACAGATGTTTTAATGTGTTTATAGTTATCAAACCTTGATAATTTCACTCAATATGTGCTTCAATGATGAAACGATGATTTCACAATGATCACAATGTTAAACTTAAAGGAATGATCCAGTAAGCTTAGAACTTGACAAAAGGCGTAAATTATTGTAGAATAATTTAGCGTAATTAATAAAACTTGTAACTTAAGTTTTATTCCAGTAATTCCCGGTAATATGACAAAGGGCGAATAATGCCTTTGTTTGAAACGCGGGAACAAGAGCAGAACTGGCGAACGACCGACCCGAGTGTCTGCAGAGCTTAAACTGAAACAACGAAGCGACGCTAAGCCAAGCGTCCAACAAGTCGCACCTGTTCCCATAGAACACGAGACCAAAGCTGATGCAATATTGCGCTTAACTTTCGCTGAATCAGCGCGGGAGGGAACAGCGGACGATTTGAATATAACTATTCACTGGACATACATAAAATAATGGAAAAAACATATAGTTTGCACCGACAGTCGTGTATGTTCAATATGAACAAGAGGGGACCTAAAATGGATCCTTGTGGAACATTGATGGTTATATCCGTTACAGGGGATTGACAAGTACCTTCATCTGTAGTTAAAGAAACAAACTGCTTTTTATTTGACATATATGACTTGATCAGATCGTGTCCTATTCCTCTTATACCTAGATGAGATAATTTCTCCATTAAGATGTTAACATCTACACAATCAAAGGCTTTTGTTAAGTCTAGTAGTACTCCTGCCGTGTGATTTCCAGAATCAATTTCAGTAATGATACTTTCAACAATATTTGTTAGGGCAGTTGTTGTGGATTTGTTCCTTAAGAACCAGCGTTGTTTAGGGGGAAATAGTTTATATTTATCTAAGTAACTGACAAGCCTATTTTATATTATTTGTTCAAAGATTTTTGAAATTGATGGCAATATGGGCATTGGTCGGTAGTCATTCATGTTCTGTTTATCATCCTTTTTATGGACAGGTATTATTTTCACAATTTTTAACTTGTCAGGAAATACTGCATGTTTTATGCAGGAATTTATGGAGGCAAGTGGGGTTGACATTTCATCCTTGCATTCTTTGAATACTGTAATTTGAGGGCCAGAATTTTGAATGATTCCATGTAGAAGTTTGCGATGGCTGGTGAAAGAGGGGAGTCCATCACTACACCATCCTGCTGTTCGTGATACTGTCCATCATACAGAATGTATTTGGAAGTCAGAGCATGTTTGAAGAATACTATTATGTCAGGAGTGAATTTGACTTCAAGAATTTATAGGGCATCCTGAATGGTACTTGGGTGAACAAAGGCACCACATCGAAACTGACCAGTATGTTCTGAGCGTCTATCTTGATGTTGTGGATAGTGTTTACGAATTCTGTAGAGTTCTTGACATGGTGCTCATATGTCCCAACCAGAGATTGAAGCAATGAAGTCGGGTACTTGGCCAAGGGAAAGGTGGGAGACCCAATGGCGCTGACTATGGGGTGTAGTGGGACATCTGTCTTGTGGATCATGGGCTGTCCTTACAGTCTTGGTGGAATGGAAAAATTTGGCATGAGGTTCTTAATTGTTTCAGGAGACAGCTTGGAACTTTTGAGAAACGTACTGGTGTTGCTCTCTATCTTGGATTTTGGGTCTTTGTCAAGCTTTTTGTAGGAAGGATCACTCTGGACAGCTGGTATTTTATTCTGGTATGCTGTGGAGTCCAACACCATGGCAGCATTGCCCTTGCCTGCAGGCAGTACAATCAAATTCTTGGGAGAGTTGCATTCTTCTTTACTCAGATTTGGTTTAACTTTAGTCATTTTAAGGGCTATGCCTGTTTCTCTGCGAATTTTCTCGGCTACATCGAGAGGCAGGTTTCAGATGGTCTACTCTACCCTGAAGATGATTTCCTTGATGAGGTGTCGGGGCAAAGTTATGTCCTCTAGCCCAGACAGCGGTGGTGGCTGTATCAAGCTGTTTACTCAAAAAGTTGACAACCACTCAGGCTGATCGAAGCCTGAGAGGTGATGAACCGGTCAAATTTTCCCATTTATCTTGATGTGACTTTTCTGGTGTGAATCTGCATGGAGGTCCAGATGTTCTCATGGGATGGTTGATCTCTGCAAACTTGGGGACGGTAGTCTTGTCTTGGCATCTAATGAGAAAAGCCGGGAAACAAAGAAGACTAGCTCTCTTTTTCAGCCGCACATAGTTTTGTAGACTGCAGTATGTCATCTCCCTGTAGAGGTTAATGCTTTCCCGGCATTGGTTACTTATGATGGTTTTTCGGGATTCCAACCAACTGGGAAAGCCTCAAGTCTCTTATTTGCCTAATTTCTTGGGAGCATTCAATTTTCCGTTATTTGCTGCCTAAGATTCACTCTTGGCTGCAGTGGTGAACTATATTGATTTGCCAGTGAGTCATTCTATGTCATATCACACTTATTATTAAAATTTAACCTCACCATTCCAGATTTGGATAAAATTTTATAGAGAGGAAGTTTTCATGTATATTAAGAGAAATACTACCTTTTACTGAATATTTCAATCCATTTAGAAAATACAGCCATGTAAAGTATTAAACAATAACAAAAATCACATCAAAAATGTATATTTTAATTGATATAGCAACTCTTCTAATTATTAACCTATAGAAATGGGAAAAGTGTCATTTTTTTACAACCTCTCCAATTGAGCTGTGGAAAACGGCTCATTTCATAATATCAAAGCACTCAGTAATTTAGTCAACTGCCTTTTACTTCAGAATGTAAAATCAAATATTTTTGACCCACTCTAAACAGCGTGGTTCTCGGTAATTCTTAAAAGCGCTTCTAGACCGCACTGCCATCTGTTGAAAGCTAGGGAGTAGAGGCTGGTACAAGCGACCATCAGTTGGGATCCAGTGCTCGCGTCAAGAACATGTAACTTGAGTTTGAGTGGTTTGGTGGGCGTTGCTGCCGTGAAAACACGATGTCTGAAGAGTACGGCATTATTGGGTGAGACTTATCCACATTCTTTTCAATGCTAACAGTAATTTAATCTATTTTGTGCTCACCCGTTTTCGGCTATCTAAATTTTCGTTCTGAACATTTCATAAATTTTCTCTAATAAATTATTTACCGGTCAAGTTTGGATCTTGGAAATTACGCCTACACCATGTAAATTTCAAGTAATATTGCTTGTGTTCATTCTGTTTTTCTTCAGTCAATAATATCACGTCCGTCCGTTGTGTAACTTCTAATCACGTTCTTTGCCTTTCCGATCAGTAATTCAGTATTTTTGGCAGACATCCGACATTAGCATGATTTAAAGTGGGTTTTTTTGCGTGTAGTATTTCAGCACAGACGCCATTAAGAGATTGAGATTGCCCTATGCATTGATGTTTATAGATAATCTAAAGATTACTGGGGTTTTCTAGTCATAGGGAATACTAGGCATTATGTACAGGGTGTTCTGGAACGTGTAGTACTTATTTATTGCAGTTAGTCTGGGTTTTAGGGGATTTTTCAAGAGACGGGTTGTTTTTTTAACAAAGTGTATTTAGAATTCTTGTGGTGCATCGCCCGTGCTCAAGGTTGTTGTATGCAACAAGAATATATATATATATATATATATATTATTCTTAGTCATTCCAAAGGTTATATTCAAGAAATAAAGGTCGTCCTTACAAAGAATATATTATCTTACAATGTTGTAATTCTAATTTGTTAAAGCTATTAATAAAATTGTTCCAGAATATACCATTTGTCATATATATTGTAACAAGGGCTCGTCGGGGTTCAAAATGAGAACACCAAGTTTATAATTGACGGATGGAGGTTTCTTTATTTCCTACAACATTTGACAATACAGCCAGAAAACTCCAGACTATTCGCCAGTTCACCGTCCTGTTCAGTGCTCACTCTCACTGTGCTCAGTCCTAATTACAGCACTGTTCCAGTCCAATCCAGATCATCCCACGTCGCGCCGGTCAACTCCACAGTCCTCGCTGCCGCTGTGCGATCCACCCGTCGCGCCGAGTTCCCCGGGACGGCACTACCTCAGCCCAGATCAGCTCACCAGCTCTTCCGTTCACCCTTCCCTCCGGTCACTAGTTCCCCGTTGATTAGCTATTCCGCTCTCGGGTCCCTCCGGTCACTGGCTCCTCAGCTTCCCAAGACACACTCAGGCCGCGCTGATCAGTCCTCTCCGTCCAGCTCACCCTCTGACGCTGACGCTCGCCGCTACTCACGGACTGCCTCTCTGACTGTTCCCTCGTTGACCCTCTGACTCTTCACGGACTGTCTCTCCTCTGATGTACGGACTCTTCACACTGAACTCTCTTCATTCACTGACTCTCTCAACTCCGATTCACTGACTGCCTCTCCTCACTGAACTGACTGACTCTGCTCGCTCGCCGCCCTTATATAGGCCCGTCGAATGTTCCCGAGTCGAGAATTGGAAAGCTCCGCCCGCGTGGAATCTGGAATGTGCGCTGCGTTGCGCGGGCGCACCCCATAGCGCGAGCTCCTCCCAACAGGCCTTCCCCCGAAGCTTGGTCCAATAGCCGTGCTGCTGTCACGCCCACTGGCGCTCGTGCCCACGTGCGCTCGTCTGCCGCCCGCCCACTAGGGCCGCGATGTTTCCAGACTCCGTCGTTCTAGTTCTTTCTGCCTTACTCCTCCTATCAGTTTCTAGGTTTTTCTGGCTTTGTCACAATATATATATATATATATACATACTCAAAATCTCTTTCCAGTAAATCATATTAATCTGTCCAGTGTTCATTTTGTGATAATGGGTGCCCAGCCCTTTTGATGTTAAACAGTAGCGTCACTAATTTAGCAAGAATGGTCGAAACCAGGTCTACTTCACAAAATCATATGTTCTAAACTTCCAACATATGTAACTGTGACCCCAAGGGGGGCACACAATGATATGTAACAAATAATAGTTCTAATGATTTTTGGTTTTCAAATGTTAAAGTAAAAATTTGAATTTTGAATTTTGAAAAAAGTACATCTCCAAAAATTACCCAAAAATTGTTGGAAATAGGTTATACCAATGCTAAATGGCTTATGAAGTTTAAAAATGGGATGGGAATGGGTTCATAGTAAAAGAAATAAAAACAGAATCTCTTATTTTTTTAAATCCAGATATACTGTATTTAGTTATATGCCGCAATGGAAAGCATAATAATAGCTATTTGTGTATCAAGTATGCAAAATAAGGCTTTAGCGAATGAATCTAATATTGCAGCTGAGGCTGAAATACTGGACGAGTCTGCTCAAGTTTTTCGTACGTGGTGCATACAATGTTTTTTAGCAAAAGCTCTGTAATTTTACTACTAATGAGCTCAGTTTTTCACTCATTTTCAATGATTCTGCATAAAGAAAGCAAAGATAATGGTGATTGTATCGGTAGTGCATGTTTACAAACTTCGCTTGCTGTGGATTGTTTCTTTTCCTTAAAAAAAAAGCTTTTAAAGACATCGTTAAGATAATGTTGATTAATTAAATTAAATATATTTACCTCAATTGGAATTACACGTCATTTTTATCCTATTTTCTACAACGAAACTTATCATGGTTTGTAAATTGAAGCAATCGTAAAAGAGGCTCATCTGAAGTCTTTCCTTTCAACTAGCAGTGGTGGTGTCGTGGATTAAAATGATGACGCAGTAATGAAAACTTCATGCGTTCAAATCCACCCCAAGTCTGTATAGTTTATAAAATTTTTATAAAAAGTTATTATCGAATTTATTTCTTAAATTCAAGATTTCTAATTGACAAGGTTTACTATTCTTGTTAATAGACAATGAACAATAAAACTCCTAACATATAAAATTGAACTTACACTGGGAGACACTCTATAGGTATCTAGGAGCCACAGTTGGAACTTTGTCCACTAGGTTTTACCATGGCTACTTTCCGGCGTGTTAGCAGTCCGAGAAACAGCCACTTTGCAGAGCATGTACTAAAAAATAATTTTTGATAAATAAATTTAAATAAGGGGAATAACACTCACATGCTTACCATAGAAATGTCTTTTTGGTTTCCAAAGTGTCATTTTAAGATAAAACATACTGGTAAGTTCTTCTGGTCAGTGTTGCAAGATTTACTATACTTAATACGTGTGTGAGAGCTATCCATAATACATGAGGCTTTCATGATGGTGATGGTCCAACTGGAAGGAGGTGTTACTTTCATTTCATCAAGTACATTTTTCTCCATCACATAAGCTAGCTACCAGTGAGATTTACCCTTTTACAAGTGCTAATTGGCATTTGTCCAGTGATCATGTAAGAGCTATTAGTTATTATTGTGTATCTTCAGAAAATATTTTTACGGTTATTTTTTATATACTAGAGTCAACTTGTAAACTTTAAAAATTATAGGACATGTTATTTAAGGTTAATAGTCTAATTTGTGACAATATTCGAAAAATGCTATTTTTGAGCATAATTTATCGAGATTTCGCCCATGTTCTACCTAAACTTGATATACAATCAATTTAATGCTTGAATTTACTTAACATTGTTTAAATAAGCATATTTGTCTTCAGTTGGAATTTTTTGCTGGTTCCTTGATGAAGTTTACTGATTGAATGTTCTGCTTTTAATAAAAAATATCCTACAGAAGCCATTATTATTTCTTGGTTTCCTGAAAAAGAAAGTCAGTATTCAGAAAACGGTGCAAGTTGCGCACATTGTGGTCAATTACCCCTTATAGTCCATGAATTGCACTATTGTATAATATTTTTTAACTTTGTATTTGCATGCACATTTTTATAAATCAATTTAAATTTTGTTTAAATAATTAAAATTTAGTTATTTTCCAAGAAGAATACAAGTTAATATTATGGACACCAAAATCTCCAAATATGTATAATCAATACATCAAGAAGTTCCACATACCTTAGAATAAAGATCCTATAGGAATGGAATCATCCACTTCTTCACACTTGCTACCATCCACTAACGGAACTTATTGAGAAATGAAACAGCCTGATGCCGTTTCATTTCAACACTGACTTTCATTCAACTTGAGGATGTCTCACACTGTCATACATCAGATTGCCGAAATTTAAAGGTCCATTCGTGATACTGGGACATGTTTACTTATTTTTCAAGGGTGACGAAAATAGTTTTGTCCCGCTAGATTTCCGTTTCAGACCACTATACAGTGGTAGGACTGGGCCTCATCTTGCGCCATATCATATTTCTCTGAAAAGTCTAGTCACTGCAAATTTAGATTGTCTTAATTTTTCCTTTATGTGTTTCATAAAAGACATCAGTTGTTTTGCAAGAAAGCCATGTCAGCTTATTGCAAAGTCTATGATGATTTCTGCAGAGTTTCTAAATTGCAACGGTCCACTGAAAGCCACTGTCTAAATGTTATCTTTTCTGTTAGGTTTCCTTCATATGATTTTTCAAGGATGGTTTGTACTGCAATGTCAACGTCTTCCAGAGTATTGATGATGAGGTCATTTTTGATAGGCAATATGTTTAATTTTTTATCTTAATTTGTGACGAGTCTGATGGTGTTCATTTCTTTAGTTACGGCATGACAATAGGACTACGGATCTACAGATCACTGATGTTGCCAGATTTAATAGCACGTCTTGTAAAGTGAAGAGGGCAGAGATACATCCCAATTCCTAAGTGTTGCTTCTGGTTCCATGTTCAGATACATGCAGTAATAATAGATCACAGTCTGTTCTAATTATGGGAAGGCCAGCCATGGCAACTCTTCATGCTCCAAGAACAGTGTTGTATGAACTGTTGTGGAGCTCAGCCTTTAAAGTTTCAAACAGTGCTCAAAGTTCCTGGAAGAGAATAAACATCCAAGAGATTCACATCAAGGACAAGCTTTCCTTGCCTGAGGCATGCAATTACTACTCGGAACTGTATCTTAAGATGTCACTTGTGTTTTCGACAGTGGTTCAATCACAGAAAAGAGATGTCTTGACACAACCAGTTTTTGACTTCCCTCCCATGTGGACTCTTCTATATAAGTTGAAAATCTCTCAACAAAACCCCTTCAGTAAACCCAACCTGAATCCGATATCTCTGACATAATAAATGTTTCATTTGTACGGCAGGCAACTGGTGCATTAATACAGTAGAACTCCAGTTATCCAGATTAATTGGGACTGGACCCGATATGAATAATCAAATATCTGGATGATTGAATAAATGATGAAAAAGGGTAATTTATTTAATAAATAAATAAAAATAAATAAAAAAATAAATTGCACAGTACAGTAGACCTACTTACATAAAATGTCTCATGTTGAACACATAGGTCAGAGTCAGTTGTTTTGCTAATAAACTGTCGATTTTGTCGGCTAAATGTTTTGCTTATTCGCATATAATTGGCCCTGAAAGAGGGTTTCCCAATGCTTGCTATTGCAAACACCACTTGAATACGGCCTCAAAGGAATCCAGATAGTTGCAGTTCGGATAATTGGAGTTCTACTGTAGTAACTTCTTCACTTGCCACTCCATCCACATCATCAGAATGTTCCTGCTGTAAATCTTTTTCACCCAAAAAAGATAATGTTAGGCCCCTGCCTAGGTGAACATGCTCAGAGACTGCTCCTTTAAATCCTCAATAAGCAAATGGCTATTATAGTGGTCCACAGGTGAAGGTGAGGTAGAAAGGCACTACTAGGGGGAAAAAAATGTTCCTCTGTTTATGGATATAATCCAGTGGAATGTTTTAAGTACAGAACGTGACATCAAGATCTCCCTAATCACTCAATAATGACTCACACACCATTCTTCCAGTATTTGGAAATACAAAGCTTACAGCTATACATTCTTGTTGGTCTTCATAACTAGGTGGTGCTGAAAGCCATTCCGTCAATTTGAGGCTAAAGTAAATTGCAGTACAAGTGATGTATGTGAAAATTCTATGCCTAGAATCAATAAATTATTTTCATTGAATTTTGCTTGTTCTTCCACGTTTAATTAGCAAGGGGTTAGTGCATGCTTCAACTTGGAATGCCTATGGGTAAAAAATTGAAGGGTCAAGAACCAAGCATATTGGCTTGGGATTTTGGTTTCCTTTGTACATCTATGACAAAGGGATATCCCGTTCATAGTGCATGCTTCAACTTGGAATGCCTATGGGTCAAAAATTGAAGGGTCAAGAACCAAGCATTATTGGCGTGGGATTTTGGTCTCCTTTGTACATCTATGACAAAGGGCCATCCCGTTCATTTCCCTGCGATTGTTATGAACTCCTCACAAATTGGCATAATTCATGTTTAATTTCAAAATTTCCGTTCATTCTGAGGAAGGAAAGTGAATTTTTGCCCCTCACTGTACTACATAAGCTCAAGGACTGACCAGTCTAATCAATAGCTAGTGATATCATTTTCCTATCATTAATATATAATATGTTTAATTCAGGAATTTCTTTTATGTTCCTTTGGTGGAAACATGCTGCAGGTCTTTATGCAGTTTATGAATTCTGTCATCAAAATAGATTTGGCCTTTGAAGGCTTAGACCCTTTCTGTTGTGTTCGAAGACAAGTTTCAATTTTAGTGGAATGTATAATGGCTGTAACGTCGGCCCAAGAATGCAAGGAGTTGGCTTTCGTCACACAAGTTAAACACAACACAAAACAGTCAAACAAACAAGTTCTTTGGTAGCTTCTATTGTACAAACCGTGAATACTATACTTGTAATATTAGTTAACATAAATAGAAGATTGTGAATTGCTGTGAAGCCAGTCCAAATTCAATACAAGCAAGAACACTATTCTGCCCTTGTAACTAGCTGCACGCCATGTTGGAAAGTCTCTCTTCCTCTTCCTCACGAGCTCCCAGTGTACCAACATGCAACATTAAAGTCACTACCGCGCAGGGCAGCCAAATTAGAGAAAAAGTCTCAACATATTCCCCCCCTTGAGGGGTTCAACACTCAACAAATACAAAACAAATGAGAAGAACAAATAAAGTGAACTTAGATTGTTAAAGAGTAATTTTACAAATAATTAGTCAACATCTTTAGGCAATGGGCAAAGTCACTATGGCACGACGGAACAAACCAGTTTTTGTTTTCACCGTAACCACACGTGTGACATTATCACCACTGGGATGCAGTTCTTTCACAACTCCAGTCTTCCAAACAAGTGGAGGCAGGTTGTCTTCTCGTAGGAGGACTAGATCTCCTACTGGTGGCTTCCAAGATCCAGTAGACGACCATTTGCGTTGCTGTTGGAGCGATTGCATGTAGTCTTTTGACCACCTCTGTCAGAAGTCCTGATACAATTTTTGAACTAGATTCCACTTTGTCAGACAGGACAAGGGACTGTTGGATATGTCAGGTGAAGGAACACCAGTCAATTGTCTTCCTACTAAGAAATGTCCAGGAGTCAAATAACACTGGTCATCTGGATCATCACTCATGGGACAAAGAGGTCTCGAGTTTAACACAGACTCAATCTGATACAAAAGCATGGATAATTCCTCAAAGTTAAGAATGGAATTTCCAATTGTTCGCTTCAACAATGATTTAGTTGACTTTATTCCAGCCTCCCAGAGTCCACCGAAATGAGGACTAGAGGGTGGAATAGATTTCCACTTTACATTCTCATTCGCTGTACGTTCTTCTATTTCAGAATTATTATCCCTAAAAAATCTCAACTCATTGTTGGCTCCAACAAAATTTGTGCCATTGTCGCTCAGAATTAGATTAGGAAAACCTCTACATGCAGCAAATCTTCTGAATGCAGCAGGAAAATCTTGAGTCGTCAGACTCTTTACTAATTCAAGATGTATTGTCTTCACAGCGAGACAAACAAAGAGAGCAATATATGATTTTAATTTTACTTTACTCCTGGGGTTGTCACCCTTTATGATGATTGGACTACCATAATCAACACCAACCTTAACAAAAGGTAATGAAGTTTGAACTCTGATTGATTTTAGCCTTAAAATCCCAACTCTATATGAGGGTAATTCACCCATTATGTGAGTAGTAACTGGAGGTTTGTTACGAAAGCAATTGTAACATGAATGAATCACACTGCGTACAATTGTTTTTCCGCGTGGAATCCAAACCTTATTCCGCAAGGAAAACAACACAGCTTGAGGGCCAGAATGCAACAGCCTCTTATGTTCATGTTTAATAATCAGCTTAGTAACACAATGCTCTGGTGGAATGATAATAGGATGTTTGTTGTTGTATTCCAACTGTGAATTCCCAAGTCTACCACCAACTCTCAATAAACTATTATCATCAAAGAAGGGGTTTAAAGACCTTAGTTTGCTTGTCGAAGCAACTACATTGTTAGTCTTCAAGTCATGAATTTCCTTCATGTATTCACTAGCTTGCATCAAGCCTAGTATTTTCAATTCAGCGCCTTTCAACTCTTCAGGAGTGAGTGGGCCAATATGACGAGAGTCCTTTGCAGAGCGAACATTAGTAATGAATCTCAGAACATAGCTGTAGACTCGCTTTAGTTTACAATAGGATGAGAAACGTTCCAAGTCAGGCGAATGCACATTAACTAATAGCACATTCAAAGTATTTTAGTTTCTGCCTCAATTGATGATGGTATGTTAGTAGCAACAAAGGTTTCATATGTTGGAGACAATTCTCGCAACCAAGTATGTCCATGCCACCAAACATCAAGCGAAAACATTTGTGAAGGTACAATTCCTCGGGACAAGTAATCAGCTGGATTACTATGGGTAGATACGTGTCTCCACTCTGAGACTGAAGTGAGAGATTGAATTTCCGACACTCGATTACCCACAAACGTTTTCCAACAATTAGGAGGTTTCTGTAACCAACACAGGACTATAGTGCTGTCCGTCCAACAATATTTGGAGAATGGAACAGACAAGTTTAACGATTTTATGACCTTAGCCATAAGACGAGACAACAAGAGAGCAGCACACAGCTCTAGTCGTGCAATAGACTGTTGTTTCAACGGAGCAACTCTTGACTTGGAAGCCAACAAGATCACTGAAACTTCATCACTGTCAGACACTGTTCTGACATATACACAAGCACCATATGCGGCTTCTGAAGCATCTGAGAAGCCATGGATTTCAAGAACCTTGTTCTTAACAAAAGGCATTACCTTTCTTTGAACTCGAAGTTTATTAAGAAGAGGAAGTTCACTGTAGATAGCATTCTAAGTTTCAAGAATGTTAGTATGTGAGTCTAACAGTTCATCCCAATCGATTTTCAATTGCCATAGAACCTGTAGAATAAGTTTGCATTTGACTACTGCACAACCTAACAATCCAAGAGGATCAAATATGGATGCGATTATGGCAAGAATGCTTCTCTTAGTGACAAGATTAGGAGCTTCCTTCAAATTTATTTGAAACTGAAATTCATCAGACTTAGGGTGCCAAACAATACCTAAAGTCTTAACAGCTTCATCATTGGTAAGATTACAAGGCGACGAGAGTTCTCTGTCTTCCAAGGGTACATTAGCAAGAGCTTCTGGACAATTTGACGTCCATTTTCTAAGATGGAACTGAGCACTGTCCAATATAGAAGTGATATCACCTTGAAGCTGTTTAGCTACTTCAACTAAATCTGCACCAGTCAGTAGATCGTCAACATAGAAGCAAGATCGAATAGTTTCTGAAGCAATGGGGTGAGAGTCCTTGCACTCATCAGCAAGTTGAACTAAGCACCTTGTAGCAAGAAAAGGAGCAGAACTGGTATCATATGTAACAGTAGTGAGACGATAATCCTTAATTTCCTCATCAGCAGATTCATGCCAAACAATTTTCTGAAGATTTCGATGTTCAGGATGGACCAATACACATCGATACATTTTTACAATGTCAGCTGATAGGGCAACAATGTAAGTTCTGAATTTTAGGATAATGGACAACAAATCAGGCTGGACGGTAGGTCCGACCATTAACATGGAATTCAAAGATATTCCATTTGAAGATTCACAACTCCCATCAAATACAACTCTCAGTTTCGTTGTAGTACTAGAGTCCTTCAATACACAATGATGGGGCATGTAAAAATTCAACGAATCAGAACTTTCAGTGGGTGCACTTTCCATATGACCTAAGTCAATGTATTCATGCATAAAATCAACATACTTCTCCTTTAACTCTGGCGATTTCAAGAATCTTCTTTCAATTTGCTTAAGTCTTTTAATGGCATTACATTTAGACTCACCCACAGGAGATACTTCTGAACGAATTGGAAGTTTGACAACAAATCTTCCAAGTTCATCTCTTTGAACATTATTTGCAAAATGATTTTCGCAAGCTCTTTCTTCAGGAGTAAGAACTGGCTGCTGCAGTTCTTCAAGTTCCCAGAACTTTTGCAACTTTGTGTCAAGAGTGTCAAGTTTCACAAAGTTAGTACAACGAGCCTTGACATTAGGTTTAACGCATGATTCAGGAAAAGTACCAGCCAGTACCCAACCAAATCTAGTGTTTAGCAATGTAGGATAATTTTCCCTTCGCAAGGTATCACCAGACACAATTTCATAATAAACATCAGCTCCCAACAAAATGTCTATAGGTGAAGGTCGATTGATTGAGGTTGAATGTTCCAAGTTGAACAATCAATTTTCTGAGCAGGTAGCTGACTTGTGATGGTGTCTACTACTGCACAATTCAAATTCAAAATATAGTCTGATATCTGCGAGCATAAAACAAGATTGCAAGTGGAGCTTACAGGAGAAACATTTGAATTGCTTATACCAACAATTGTTAACCGACAAGACTTTGTACCAATACCAAGACCTTTGACAAGATTAGAGGTTACAAATGATAATTGACTCGCTGAGTCCAACAAGGCTTTAACCACTAAAACTTCTCCAGTCCTAGTTTTCACTCCAACACAAACCGTACTCAGCAAGACATTTGAGCCTAATCCTGAAATCACTTTCATTGCTGCTGGCGAAATGATTGCAGAACGATCAATATTTGAATTATTATTAGGAGTTATTTGTTCTTTATGTACCAACAAGTTGTGATTTCCATTACATTTCGTGCACCTGGGTTGCTTACATTGTTTGGAAATATGAGAAATTGAGAAGCACAAGTAACAAAGTTTATTTTCTTTGACAAATTCACGACGATGATCAATATTTGCTTGTTTAAACTTCCTACAATCAAGAATATTATGATTGTCAAGTTTGCAAATCTTACAATTCAAGGAGGTACTATTGTTAGCAATGTGAAGTGCCTTTAGTTTAGGTTTGAACTCACGTTTATGCTCAACAACAGATTTGTTAGATTCTGTTAGTTCCTATGTCTGACATTTCCTTTCCAAGAAATCAATTAAACTGTCTAATGTCGGAATATCAGAGGAGGCAAATTTATTTTCCCATTCACTTCTATGATTAACTTTGACTTTATTCAGAATCAATTCCTGCAACAAGATTTCATGAAGTGGAATCTCCGCTTCCAAATTCTCAATGACACTAAGGGTGGCGTGCACCAAACTCATGCCATTTACTCTTTTAGTAAGCCTTACTTCTTTAGTTCTAACTACTTTAGTAAGCTACTCTTTTAGTAACCGTACTCTTTTAGTAAGGACGGCGTGCACCAACCAGGAGTAAACTAAACTCGGCGGCTTTCAACATAGAGGAATGTACTAAAGAAGTAAAAATTTTATTTACTCCCAGAGTAAATGAACTTACTCCACAAGTGGTGGAGAGCACCAACACGGAGTACGTTACTAACGTAGTAAGTTGTGGAGTAAATAAGGCCAATATTTACTCCTACTCAGGGGGTGGAGTAAAGTTGTGGAGTAAGTGTGTTCTGTGGCATTTGCGTGAGTTATGAGTTACATATCACATTAAATGGATTACATAGTTCAAACTGAGGATAAGTTATTGAGATGAAGAAGGTGGTATACCAAAAATGAGAGTTGTGGCAAGGTGATTTAATATATATTAAGCGAACCACACCTAGTAGGGCATTTAATAACGTAAATAATTAAGCTCATAAATCCTTACATGAAATTTTGGCGTTTGGAAGAAACGATGTCAGATTCTCACTACATCCATGTGATTTCAGCCAGTCAAATGTGGAAATATCATTGCGGAGAGCGATCCAACTAGGAAGACGTCCACCAAAGGTGA
Organism: Ectobius pallidus; assembly: GCA_964059195.1. Lineage (NCBI taxonomy): Eukaryota > Metazoa > Arthropoda > Insecta > Blattodea > Ectobiidae > Ectobius > Ectobius pallidus. The sequence goes on along the minus strand of CAXKWD010000007.1, from coordinate 54,450,907 downwards.
GGGGAAGAGTGAGTGGAAGGGACGTTTGCATTGCACGGTACAAGGAGCTCATGTGCTCTTAAATATCTTCCTAGCTGGATCGGCCTTTAGATGTTGCAGTTCTCCCTAACTTTGGGTCAAAAAACGCCGATGTATTTCAAGCTAATCATATGGATACAGATATCGGCGAGGTATAGTACATTCCAATAAATGAAAGCCTCCGTTCTTGGAGCTACCCAGAAAACCCTTCCCTCTGCTACTTAACCATAGAATTACTGAACAATAGGTGATTCTCATTGTTAAACGATTTAATGTAATTATTGTAAATTAATTTTATTACATTACACTTCTATAGCTTAACTTAAAGCACAACATTGCGAATGCCAGATTATAATAATAATTATAAGAGCTAAAAGTTCAATAGTTGCACCCGCAGTGTTAATGAATAATATGTCCTTTTTTCTAACCCAGGTGTAAAAATGTCCAAACAGGCCACATCGGAAGAAAATTTGACTGACTCTGGGATTAGCGTACATTGTAAAACCATTCCTTAAAGACTCCCCAAGTCTCGAATGGTGGAGTGAGACGAGACTTTCATGTTTGGGAATAAACTATAACAGATGCTGCAGGCCTATAGTATGCTGCTAACTATTTAATTAACCCTGTGGACAGGAAAGTGAGAAGCATTATAAACTATATAGAAAAAAAATGCCAACATGAGTACCGAAAGAAAATTTTAAGGAGGGGCCCGGAGGTTGAAGCTGCACAGGATCTAGAGAAGTAGTCACTGAAATTATTTTTAAACACACAACCATCTACATAATTATTATTGGAGTTCATAGCTTCCGAAATATTGTACCGCCATGTTTTGTTTAAATATTACATTTCTCAGTTGTAATATTATTATTTTTATAAGATAATATTTTTTAAGTAAATGTTCTGTGCATTTGAAAAAGGACAGAAACATAATGCCCCTTATTAGTTTTGTTATCCTTTTTATCTCCCCTTTTTCATGATTTTGTGTAATACTTCTTATTAATATTGTTAAACAGTCAATAAGTATTAATAATTCATTATAGTGAGATTTATCATAAACAACTATAGAATAATTGATTTATCGTTTTTGGGGAAGAATATGTAACTTTAGGAAGTATAAATATTTTAATATATTTTAGAACTTTATTATTATTATGAGAGAAATAATTATAATATTGACAGTGAATCAATTATGAAAATCAACTGGAAATTCCAATTGTTTGCATTATAATACAGAAATAGTTTGCACAAAAATTGTAATCACAGTACCCATACGTAGGCTACTAAACTGAAAATACTCAATTGAAGGAATTAAAATTAGTAATGAATAAAACATTACTATTAGACCTATTTTAAAACATGAAGATTGTCATTAGTAATATTTGGAACAACCCAAATTCATATTAATTGTTTCAGCGAACCTTTCCTTTTCATTATCTGGCACTTGAATAATACTGGCAATTGAAATGCACGTGTCCTGCTGCGCTGCACTAACGTTTCTGCTCTGTTCTGCGCAGAATTCGACTACTTCTTTAGTAAAAATAGCTTACTACTTTAGTAACAACTAAAGAAGTAACTATCAATTGAGCTCTCCAACACCAACTAAAAGAGTAAGTTACTAAAAGAGTAGCACTAAAGTAGTAAATTTAGGAAGGGAACCTTACATAACAAAAACCGGTTTGTCTGTCTCACTCTAGCACATACATTAGTATGACTTAAGAGTGAGACAGATGTACTGGTTCTTGTATACTCCAGGTCTCCGTCTTAAATTTACTACTTTAGTAAGATTTACTCCTGGATGGTGCACGCCACCCTAAGATTAGATTTTACATCATTTATCAATTTGCGGTAGTCACTCGAAGTACCACTACTACAACTATGAAGATTGAGCAACTGTTTCACATGCTGCGAAACAATCAACCGTTTATTGTTGTACCTTTCATCAATCAAATTCCAAGCAACCGAAAAGTTACTATCACAAATGGCCAAGTTACCTAATAAATCCTTGGGTTCAGCTAGAAGTGAAGACAGCAAATAATGCAACCTTTGCACATTATCGATGCAAGTATTGTTGATAACTAAGCTTTCAAATGTGTTCTTAAATGTCAAGTACTTTGTCAAATCTCACTTAAAACTAGGTACCGTAATTCTATGGGTGGAAGTTTCAAATTACTACTGCTTCGAGTGGAGTTATTCGAAATGACAGATGCATTACTAGGACTTATGGGTCTTTCCCTAGCGTCAATCAGTTCTTGAATTCTACCGAATATTGCATGATATCTGTTTTTAAACACCTCATGTTCTTCAAAATGAGCTTCACTAGCCCTTGAGTCTGACATTCTAAATACAGTATTCCCTAACATCATTGAACTCTTTCCAAATTTCTGGCAATTCATTTTGCCTGGATATCAATTCATAGCTAGAGATATCCTCACGTTTCAAGAACTTTTCAAGATGAGTTAGTGACCTTTTTAGTAAGCCGCGTTTTTTAATAGCCTTTGCTTCCGATTCAAACGACATGATGAATACTATGACAGTTGATTATTATCAATGAAAAATCAAATTAAACTTCTATTAAATGTACAATAATAAGATCTGCACTCTTAGTCATTTACATCTTTTGAGAGACAATGTTAGAAGCAACAATGTGTCATTGTTCAAGTAAGCAATTTGTTTGAGTAAATTATATATGTTCAATAGACTATACAACAGCGCAATAGCAAACAATTGAATATTAAATTAATTCAAGTCCGTCAAACAAGATTTAATACGTGCAAATAAATGATCATAAATCAAATATCAAAAGGGTAAAACAAGGTGTACCCCAAGGTTCAGTATTGGGGTCAATACTTTTCAATATATACATCAATAGTATAAAAGAAATTATCACTAACAGCAGAATTTTACTTTACACAGATGATTCAACTCTGATAGTAGAAGAAGACAGCAAAGAAAATCTAGAGATTAAAACATTCATAGAAGTCAACAGAATTTATCAATGGCTACAAAGTAACTCACTATTGACCAATGCTAATAAAACAATGTGCATGATATTCTCCAATAAACTGATAAATGAACAAATGAACCTAATGATAAATGGTGACAGGATCGAAGAAATTCAAGTAGTAAAATACCTAGGAATAAACATCGATTCAAAATTAAACTGACTGGGGAGAACAAACCAATTCTATATGCAATAAATTAAACTCTGTTATATTTATACTCAAACTAATGTCCAGATATGCTGACACATCATTACTTTTAACAAAGATCATAGTTTATTCGAAAGTTATATTAGATATATACCCGTTTGGGGTAATTCATCAGAATACAATAATGACAGAATAAGAAAACTACAAAAAAAAAAGCAATTAGTCATAGCACAAATAAAACAAACAGAATCATGCAGGGAACACTTTAGAAAATTAGGTATACTCACATACACATCAATATATATCTACAAGACCATAATGAGTTTAATAAAGAAACAAGGAAATATTGTAACAAATAAAGACATTCATTCACACAACACAAGACAAAAGAATGACTATAGAATAGAAACACATAATCTAAAAAGTTTTGAGAAAAGTCCAAACTATCCAGAAATAAAACTATGGTCCAAGCTGCCTAACTCGCTTAAATTAATACAACAGAAATGCTTTAAAAACAAGCTCAAGCGATTCCTATTAGAGAAAGCATACTATACTATAAAAGAATACACTGATGAGTAACATAGTTGAGTAGCATCATTATTTAGCAATAAGACAATCTGTATAGGAATAAGATAAGATAATTCGTGTAGTACTAAAATAAGTCAGGTAGCCATAAGATAAAATTTGCAACTTAAATGTTAGTAAACTCAGTAGAATTATTGTAGAATAGACTATATTTAATTATTGACAAGTGCTATATCACGTAACAATGGAAATTCTAACCAAATGATCAATGGTATGCTAATAAACTGGTTGGTTGGTTATAAAATCTTCTTGGCTTCCGGGTATCTGCCGACGTTTCGACCATCTTGCCATGGTCTTTATCAAGGCTACTGCAGCTCGCACCAAAAGTCTCCTGTATATATAGGGGCAGTGAATATTTCCTTCCCAGCCAATCACATCTCACTATCCAATGCTCTGTTGTGATTGGTTCAAACACATGGAAGGAAAAACGGTCCTTTTTAGGCACAATTATTTCTAGCAGGACGCAGATGTTGGGTCCATATCCTAGATAATTTCAGGCCTTCATCCCGGTTGATGTTGTTCGGATGCTTGGTGATCTCTATGGCCTCCCTTATTTTTCTGTGAGTCCTGTATGTAACCGTGGCTAGAATCTTAGTTTTGTCCAACTCAATGGCATGTTTCGTGTCTTCAGAATGTTCAACTACCGCCGAATTCTCTGTTTGGAGAGCCTTCATCGCTCTTATGTGTTCTCTTAATCTCTCTCCTACCGTTCGACCGGTCTCTCCAATGTACTTAAATTGGCAGCTGCAAGGAATGGCGTAGACTCCAGGTCTTTGTAATGGTGGCAAGCGGTCTTTCTCTTTTCTGATTAAGTTGCAAATACTGTTTGTAGAGTAGAAGATGGTCTTTATACTGTGTGATCTTAGCAACCGTTTGATCTTGTCTGTGGTTCCTTGTACGTATGGAAGATATGCCGTCTTGGGCTTCTCTGTGGACTGAACGGTCCTTTAAAGGGCCACTCGTTTATTGGTCACTTCTCTTACAGCTCGTGAGACTGTATCCTTCGGGAACCCGTTTTTCTGCAGGGCCTCAGACAAATGAGAGAGTTCATGCCATTGGTATGGTGCTTTGCATAAGTTTACCGCCCTGGTAGCCAGTGTCTTAATGATGCCTCTCTTCGTCGCTGGTGGGTGATGAGAGTTCCATTTGCTTATGGAAGCATTTGAAACTAACGTACTTGAAAATGTCGACCTGAAACCAAAACAGTGGCTAAGATATGTGGACGATACGTTCGTAGTGTGGCCACATGGTGAAGATATCACCCCAATATAAAATTCACAATGGAGCTGGAAAAAGATGGTAAATTACCTTTCCTGGATGTACTGGTCATCAAGAAACTAAATAGTGGCTACTTAGATCACACTGTCTACAGAAAACCAACTCATACAGACAGGTACCTAAATTGGAACTCTCATCACCCACCAGCGACGAAGAGAGGCATCATTAAGACACTGGCTACCAGGGCGGTAAACTTATGCAAAGCACCATACCAACGGCATGAACTCTCTCATTTGTCTGAGGCCCTGCAGAAAAACGGGTTCCCGAAGGATACAGTCTCACGAGCTGTAAGAGAAGTGACCAATAAACGAGTGGCCCTTAAAAGGACCGTTCAGTCCACAGAGAAGCCCAAGACGCCATCTTCCATACGTACAAGGAACCACAGACAAGATCAAACGGTTGCTAAGATCACACAGTATAAAGACCATCTTCTACTCTACAAACAGTATTGGCAACTTAATCAGAAAAGAGAAAGACCGCTTGCCACCATTACAAAGACCTGGAGTCTACGCCATTCCTTGCAGCTGCCAACGTAAGTACATTGGAGAGACCGGTCGAACGGTAGGAGAGAGATTAAGAGAACACATAAGAGCGATGAAGGCTCTCCAAACAGAGAAGTCGGCGGTAGTTGAACATTCTGAAGACATGAAACATGCCATTGAGTTCGACAAAACTAAGATTCTAGCCACGGTTACATACAGGACTCGCAGAAAAATAAGGGAGGCCATAGAGATCACCAAGCATCCGAACAACATCAACCGGGATGAAGGCCTGAAATTATCTAGGATATGGACCCAACATCTGCGTCCTGCTAGAAATAATTGTGCCTAAAAAGGACCGTTTTTCCTTCCATGTGTTTGAACCAATCACAACAGAGCATTGGATAGTGAGATGTGATTGGCTGGGAAGGAAATATTCACTGCCCCTATATATACAGGAGACTTTTGGTGCGAGCTGCAGTAGCCTTGATAAAGACCACGGCAAGATGGTCGAAACGTCGGCAGATTCCTCAAGTATGACGCGGCAGATACCCGGAAGCCAAGAAGATTTTATTGTCAACTCGGGCCGCGGAAGCCTACGATCATAGAACAGTATGGGGAAGGAACATTCCGACTTTTCAAACAATTTTCTAGGCAACGAGAAACCAGAAACCGACAGCTTTGCCGGCTAGCATTTTTGAAACGCTGCAGAGATTATAACATCATCCCTGGTTTCGCCGTGGTCAAGCACCATACTCACACCAGAGGCTCTGGAAAGATACTACATCACACAAGTTTGGCCTTGTTGAGGGAGAGTATAAAGGAAACAAGAACTCAGCTATGGAAGACTGAGAAGCTTGTGTACCATCTACACTTGGAATTATCATCTAGCCTTCAATCGATGGATTGGGAGAAGATAGATCAAATCACATTTCAATCAGCGGAGGATGTTTACGAGAAAACAACAGTCAAACAACAAAGTAAATTCCGGAAATTAGAAGGAAAACAGAAACTGATTCCAGAATTGGACTCTGAGAAAACAGTTATCAACTTAACTAATATGACACTAAATGAAGCCTCGACATCGGTGCTAAAGAAAGGTTTCAACTTCAACATAGCACCACGTAAAATAGTTAAGGAGGAAATTATTACTGGTCTGGAAGCAGTCCTGAGATACACCGACCTAGACACCGCAGACAAGCTTAGATGCAAAGCCAGCATGATCATGCAGAAAGCGAAACCTCCAAAAAAGAATCTGACCAGTGATGAGTGGACTGCCCTTCAGGAACTCCGACAGAATGAAGACATCTACGTGTTACCAGCAGATAAGGGTAACGCGACGGTTATTATAGACAGACAGGATTACAACAACAAAATTAAAGAAATCCTCAATGATGGTACTTATGTGAAGCTGGAAAAAGATCCAACCCGATGAGTGAATGGGAAGATGATTGACTTAATTAAGAGAGCCAACTGTATTCCGGAAGGAGATAAGAAGGGTTTAATCCAATCCAACCCTCAAACGCCACGATTTTACGGACTTCCAAAAATACACAAAATTGATATTCCATTAAGGCCCATAGTCAGTGCCATCAATTCTCCGACGCATCTCCTGGCTCGTTACTTGGCCGAGAAGCTAAAATGTATTTCTGGCAGCACTCCATATTCTGTCATCAACTCCATGGATGTCATAGAGAAAATCAGAGACATGCAGATTTCTGCCACAGATCTACTGGTAAGTTTCGATGTCACTTCTCTGTTTACTAGTATACCAATAGAAGACGCAGTGGAAATCATACAACAGAGACTCCAACAAGTGGGCATGAGTACTGAATGGGCAAGGTTGACAGAAGAAGTCCTACAAGAGACCTATTTCAAATTCAGGGACTCCATCTACAGACAGACCAAAGGGGCTCCTATGGGTTCTCCACTCTCCCCGATAGTTGCCAATATATTTATGGAAGCATTTGAAACTAACGTACTTGAAAATGTCGACCTGAAACCAAAACAGTGGCTAAGATATGTGGACGATACGTTCGTAGTGTGGCCACATGGTGAAGATAAACTTGCCTCATTACTGAATCATCTCAACAGTAATCACCCCAATATAAAATTCACAATGGAGCTGGAAAAAGATGGTAAATTACCTTTCCTGGATGTACTGGTCATCAAGAAACTAAATAGTGGCTACTTAGATCACACTGTCTACAGAAAACCAACTCATACAGACAGGTACCTAAATTGGAACTCTCATCACCCACCAGCGACGAAGAGAGGCATCATTAAGACACTGGCTACCAGGGCGGTAAACTTATGCAAAGCACCATACCAACGGCATGAACTCTCTCATTTGTCTGAGGCCCTGCAGAAAAACGGGTTCCCGAAGGATACAGTCTCACGAGCTGTAAGAGAAGTGACCAATAAACGAGTGGCCCTTAAAAGGACCGTTCAGTCCACAGAGAAGCCCAAGACGCCATCTTCCATACGTACAAGGAACCACAGACAAGATCAAACGGTTGCTAAGATCACACAGTATAAAGACCATCTTCTACTCTACAAACAGTATTGGCAACTTAATCAGAAAAGAGAAAGACCGCTTGCCACCATTACAAAGACCTGGAGTCTACGCCATTCCTTGCAGCTGCCAACGTAAGTACATTGGAGAGACCGGTCGAACGGTAGGAGAGAGATTAAGAGAACACATAAGAGCGATGAAGGCTCTCCAAACAGAGAAGTCGGCGGTAGTTGAACATTCTGAAGACACGAAACATGCCATTGAGTTGGACAAAACTAAGATTCTAGCCACGGTTACATACAGGACTCACAGAAAAATAAGGGAGGCCATAGAGATCACCAAGCATCCGAACAACATCAACCGGGATGAAGGCCTGAAATTATCTAGGATATGGACCCAACATCTGCGTCCTGCTAGAAATAATTGTGCCTAAAAAGGACCGTTTTTCCTTCCATGTGTTTGAACCAATCACAACAGAGCATTGGATAGTGAGATGTGATTGGCTGGGAAGGAAATATTCACTGCCCCTATATATACAGGAGACTTTTGGTGCGAGCTGCAGTAGCCTTGATAAAGACCACGGCAAGATGGTCGAAACGTCGGCAGATTTCTCAAGTATGACGCGGCAGATACCCGGAAGCCAAGAAGATTTTATTGTCAACTCGGGCCGCGGAAGCCTATGATCTTATGGTTGGTTGGTTGGTTGGTTGCTAATGCCCAGCTTGTTGGAGCTCTTCCATTAGCTGTCTTGCTTCCCAGTAGCATGTAGATAAGTCTGAGCTGTGTAATGCTCTGCATTGTAGTAGGTGCTCGCTGTCCATAACAGATTCTTGTTGTTCGCAAAGAACACATTTTGGAGAGTTGTAGATATTGAGTTTGTGTAGGTGAGCTGCCAAACAGTCGTGTCCTGTATACAGTCTGAAGAGTGCTACTGCATTCATTCTGGGGCTGTCTGGTACCAGGTTTGTCTGTGTGATTAGTGTTTCCATTTTTTATTTTCACTTTCTTGATATATTTCTTTCTTTATGTTCTGTTTGATGGATTTATTAATGAGTATCTTTGCAGAATGGAATGGCATTGTTTGCTTTCTAGACTGTTGGATCTTAGTGCCTTTCTTCGCTAGGAAATCTGCTTGTTCGTTTCCTTGTATATCGCAGTGTGAGGGGATCCATTGTAGTACTATTTTCTTCTGCAAGTTCTGTAGGTGTTTGATAGAATCTTGAATTTCAGATACACGTATACTTGTAGGGTTGTTGGCTGCTATTGCTTGTATGGCTGATTTTGAGTCAATGAGGATAACAGCATTCTTGAAGGCAGTATAATTGTAGAAAAGTTGTTTTAGGGCTAAGTTAATGGCTTCCAATTCTCCGTCGAAATGTGTAGAGTTTGTGCCTAGGGTTAAATAGAAGCTAAATAGACTGCTAAATATTCCCGCTCCTGCTTTGTTAATATTACTCATTAATGACCCATCAGTATAAATGTGTAACCATTCTTTTTCTGGGTATCTAGTATGAATGGTTTCTAGTGCAATTTGTTTTTGCCAGTTGCGATCAGTATCTTGTTTCCTGATGTTTTCTGTTAAGTCTATGTTGTAGTTAATTGTAATTTTGTTGAGGGGATTCAGTGGGAGAAGTAGTTTTTCTGGTTTTTCCAGCTGTATGTTGTATACTGTTTGTAGATGTTTAACTTTCTGTATGAAGCCTTCTTGTGTCTCGTGGTGTTTCTGTGTAATTTCTCCAATATTCAATGTTTGGTATTCTTTTTACTTTTTCATACAGGAGGAGACTCTTCCTTTCTCTGTCAGATTGGAGTGAAGGGTTTTCTGTGAAGGCTTGTAGAACTTTGATAGGGGTTGATGGGACTGCACCTGTTATAATTCTTAGTGCTTGGTTTTGCACTCTCTCAATTCTATCCAGGTTTGATTTGGTTGCTGTAACAAGGGTTTCACATCCATATTGAAGGACAGGCTTGATGTGAGTCTTATAAGTAGTATTTAGTACTGATCTAGAGCTTCCCCATTTACATCGAGCAAGTCGTTTTAGGACTGAGAGTCTCTTGCTTGGTTTTTCTGTGACTTCTGTTACATGATGTTTCCATGTTAGTTTTTGGTCGAAGGTTATTCCTAGGTATTTTGAACTTTCAGTTTGAGTTATGTTTTTGTTCTGTAGCTTAATGTTTATTACCGGTAGGTGATGACTGAGAGTAAAGATTTGATATTTCGTTTTGTCAACATTGATCTGCATGTCATTTTCTTGGCACCATTCATCTAATTTGTGCAGTGCATAATTCATTTGGTTAGAAAGTTGTTCATGGTTATTGTTATTTGTTGAGGTCCAAATAACTAAGTCATCTGCATATAGTGCTGATTTAATATGTGGTGCTTGATTCAGTTTAGCTGGAAGGTCATTGATCATTAGATTAAATAGGGTTGTGCTAGACACTGATCCTTGGGGAAGGCCTTTCTTTGATAACTTATATTTGGATGTTGCATTTCCATATCTAGTAGTGTATAGTCTTTGGGTTAGAAAGTTGTAAAACCATTTGAGCATGTTGTTATTTATGCCCATTTTTGTCATTTTATGGATTAGCATGGTTCGCCATACTGAGTCATAGGCAGATTTGAAATCTATGAAAACTGCAAGGATGGATTTCTTCTTGTCTAATTCATCTTTTATTTCTTGGCTTACTTTGGCTGTTTGTTGACTCGTGGATTGGTAGGTTCTGAAACCAGCTTGAGCTGGTGTAATTAAGTTCTGGGTTTCTAGGAACCAATTTAGCCTAGCACAGATCATTCTTTCCATAATTTTTGCAAGAATGTTTGTTAGCGATATTGGTCTGTAGTTTTGGATATTTTCTGCAGCTTTCTGAGGCTTCAGTATGGGTATTATGGTTGCTTTTTTCCATGCTGATGGGACGGTGGTATTCCAAATTAGGTTATATAGTTGTAGACAAACACTCAGACCTGTTCTACTCAAATGTGTAATCATTTCTGCCGTGATGTGGTCTGGTCCGGGACTTTTGTTAGTTTTGAGTTGGTGGATTGCTTGTTGAAGTTCTTGTAGGTTAAAATTTGCGTTGAAGATGTCTTGTGTTTTATATTTGAAGTTCTGCTTTATGGTTTCTTTCATTTTCCTTTCTTTCACTTTTGTCTGTTTTTCTGATGGGGTTGATTTGGTATATAGTTTTGTGAAAGCTTCTGCTATATCTTTTTCATTTGTTAATATTTTGTTGTTTATTGCTCTGATTGGTTCTTTCCTGATAGTTGGTTTCTTGTTATTTAGGGTATTAATAAAGTTGTGTACTTTTTTGTTGTCTTTTCTGTAGTCTAGTTTTGCCAGAAAGGTTTGAAACGATTGTTTCTTGGATATGGTGATTTCTTTTTTGAGTAGCACAGCTCTTTTTCTCCACTCTTGTACATCTTGAGGGTTATGTGTTTGTTCAGCTTTTATTCTAGCTTTCTCTCTTTCTTCCTTTAAATTGGCGAGTTTTTGTGACCAGAATGGTTTGTACTTGTTTACTTTCCCTCTTGGGATACATTCCTTTGCACATCGGAGTATTATTTGGAAGAATTTCTTCATCAGTACATCACAGGAGATGTTATTGTCTACAGTAAATTTCGAAAATAGATTTTCAGTCATTTCTTCGAATTTATTCCATTTGGCTTTTTTGTAGTTCCAGGAGCATTTGTGGTTCTTGCTCAACTGGTTTTTGTCTGGGAGGATATTAACCCTTTCACTGCTGAGATATTAGCAAGCTGACATATCCTCCTTGCTGAGATATTTTCACTTTTTTATTTTTTCTTAAATTGTGGGTTAGCATGCAGAAAGTAATGCAAATATTCTGAAATCACTTACCAATCATATTTTAGACTGTTCTTGATGGCCCATATGCCCAAAAACACACATATTAAAAAGTGTAAAGTATACCATATGCAACACACATAATTCAGGGTTGTCCACAAAGGCCATTATTGTCAAATCGAAAGTTTAATTTGTAAATAATAGAAAATTGCACTTACTTTTGGTTATCATTGAAGACTCCAAGTCAAATGGCATTTTAGCAATATTTTTACAATTTAGGGGTGGCCAAAATGTTTTTTTCTTAGAAATGAAATGCTGAACAATCACAAATTCTGTGTAAATAATGCCGGTTGCACATTTTGAAACCATGACTAAAGGTACTGCATACACAAAAAAATTGTTTTCAAAAGTGTTTTTACAAATCAGGGGTTTCCAAAATTTATTTACTTGTATTTTAGGGATGAAACCTTCAAAGTTACATAATTATGTGAAAATAATGTAACTTTCTAGAAATGATAAGTATAAAGGCATTGCATAGAAAATATTATTGATATTTTACAAGACAGGGGTGTCAAAAATGCACTTCTTTGTTTGCTTTATATGAAATATTACCAGTTAGGTCTGTAAAATTCCTATTAAAATTATTAAAAATAATATATTTATAAATACCACAACAATAGTTAAATTTTAAAATTGATTTTTTGTGTGGAAAATTTCAAAGCAGGGTTGTAGGCACAAACCGACATCACATTTGGCACACATGTACTTCGTATCCTTCCTTTTCTTTTCCCTCTGGGTGGTATTGGAACAGACATGACATTTCCTAGCAGGTTTGGCTTTGTTTGGGGTGGGTGGTACAGCTATTGGAAAATGTCTCTCTGTAAGTCTCAAGGGCTGATCACCAGCTAAAGGTCGTCCAGATTTACTGGTTGGTCTTGGTCTGTGGAACTGTTTGAAAATCTCTCTTATGAGAGTATGTTGAAAATCAGCCAGAGTAATATTCTTACCTGTTTTCACATTGAAGAGTGCCTGTGAATTTAGTACAGTAACATCTAAAAGATGAAAGAAGAATTTTCTGTACCATTTCACTGATTTCCTGACACACTCCAGCGAACTAATCATCATGTCAGTCCTGTCCACTGCACCCATGTTCTTATTGTAGTCCAGTACACATTCAGGCTTCATTATTGGAGTGTCTGTCTTTCTGTCAATTTTTCCAGAGGGTTTCATTGTATCTTTGTGCAAAGTTGTCAACATACATACTTCTCGTCTGTCCATCCATCGCACTGTCAACATATTGTCAGTATGTCTAAACTCGACTTGTCCTTTGTCTAATTTTCCTGTCATTTTAGGCATTTCTTTCCTGTTCCTTCTGACTGTGCCACACACATTTGTTCCATTTGCATGAAGCCAGTTATAGAGGAGAGGACCGGAATACCAATTGTCAAGCCACAAGTTGTGTCCTTTACCAAGATACTTTGTCATTAGTGTTTGTACAACAGCCCCAGAAATCCCAAAGTCACGGTTCTCACCTATTTCTGTAGTTGCCCCTGTATAAACAATAAAGTCCAATACATATCCTGTCTCACAGTCGCAAAGCACAAACACCTTTATACCAAACCTATGCCTTTTTGAGGGAATATACTGTTGAAATATCAGACGACCTTTGAACAATACTAGGCTCTCATCAATGCAAATATTTTGGAAAGGTGTAAACACTTCACTGAAAGTTTTCCTCAGATGGTCAATAATTGGTTTCAGTTTATGCAGTCTTTGTCCTTGGACCTGTGTCTCATTGTCATTGAAATGCAGAAGTTTTAGTAGTAAAAGGTATCTATCTCGGGACATGTAGTCTGCAAACTGAGGTGTGGAAATTAGGGGATCTCTGGACCAGTATTCTGCAATGGTAAGTTTTTTTACTCTGGCCATGAGCATTGTCAGTCCTAAGAAAATGTACAGTTCTTCAGGTGAAGTTTCAGTCCATGACTGTAGACGAGAATAAGGGCTTGGTGGTAATTTCTTGGACAAAAAATTATAATACTTATTTGTCTCGTCAGCAATTATCTGCATAATATGCATGGGGAAAAAAATTTTGAAAATGTCAAAGACAGTGCAATTTTCATCTACGCCTATATTTGCCGAAATTCCGGAATTTTGATTGGAAAATTTATGAACATTCGGGCTGAAATTACCCGACTGCCATTGAAATAGTGGAGGGCCAGTATGTCGCCTCTTTGTGGGTTGCACAGGTTGCTGAATAACACTTTCACTGTCATCACTAGAATCACTACACTGATCTTTATTCAGATCGACACTGTCACTGTCACTGTCACTTTGCGATAATTCCGAATAATCAGAGGGCAAAGAGTCAAAATAAGCCAAAATTTCGTCCTCACGTAATAAACGCGTATCTTTGCTCGTGGAAGCCATGACTGTGCTACCCCTGGCCTTGACGTGAATCCCCGCATGTCACATGACTCTTCAGTTCATTGCCTCGTACATACAACGCAACCTTGTGCAAGGCCTCATATAATCGACTACAGAATGCACCACAGGGCAGGGAAAGCAATGAAACGAAGTTCTATCTAACCCCAAGAGATGGCAGAAGGCTATCCTTTCGTTGAAACCGTGTTAAAAAATTCTAAACCTTGCGCAATCGTCACATATAAAGCACCGATTTCCCGGCCGTCACTGTTCCGTCAACAGCACACGCAAGTGCCATTATCCCGGACGGAAATGCTCCGTCGTTAGCAGTGAAAGGGTTAATAGATGTAATTATGATTCTATGGTCACATCCTGGGTCGACAATGATTTTCCTGGATGCTTTGTCGATGATGTCTGAGGAGATCAATGTTAGGTCAGGATTAGATGTAGAGCCACTGTAGTGTAGGAAAGTTGGTGTATCATTTGTATTATATAGTAGTTCTATTGTATTTGATGCTATGAAGTCTATCATAGTTTTGCCAGGTGTGTTATAGCTGGAATATCCCCATTCCTTTGCATGAGCATTGAAATCTCCAATTAATATGGTTTTTGGTCCCACTTCTAATATGCTAGTATCTGGGTTGTTGTTAGGTGGATTGTATATTGCAGAAATTTTAAAATGTTGGTTAGCTTTCCAGAGATCTATTTTCGCCACTTCTAACTTATCATCTGGTTTCATTTCTTTTACTACTTTAAATTTGTGGGTTATAGTTTTATGTACTGCAATTAGGATGCCGCTAGCCACTTGTCTAGATTTAGGTAGAATATGAGTGTGATAATTCCTGAATGCAAAGTACTTCAGAGTTTCTGCAGTTACGTTTGCTTCTTGGACTGCTATTACATCTACACCTTCGTCTTCCATGATCTTATGGAGTTCTTTCTTTTTTGCCTGTGATAATCCACCGGCCACTGTAGGATCTTGATTTTGTTGCTCTGAAAAGAGCATTTTCCTTTGGGAAGCATATTGGCATTCATGTAGATCGTTTAGTTGAGATCCAGGGGGCACCACTTGGAGGCGATCTACTTCACCCCCCATGCTAATAAACTAAACTAAACTAAACTAAATTTATAAGACAATTATAGGCCTATAATTTTACACTGGTAAACATGGTTCTATCCTGTAAGATGTTTGTTCTAACACGTGTGTGTGGGATGGTATTGTAGTCATGTAGTTTTTGTTTATTGTGAAAAACTATTTCCATTAAGTAATTATTTTCTTGCAAACACGACTGATTCAAACATAATAAATGCTTGGGAGAGATAAGATATGTAATATCTTGAAAATTGCCCAGCATGTTTTCTGTTGTTTGAAGAAGCTAAGTTGTTATCGGTATGACATACCTTGTCACTGAGAGAAGGAGCATTTTATCACTCTTCAGCAAAATCGTTCTTTAGGGAAGCTGTGTGCATGTTATGCTTTTTGTTTTTTGACAGCAGAATTTATTTGGTTATAAGCAATCATCAACTAAAGTCACTAGTGGGTTATAAGTTTGAAATCAATTTGAAAAATTCTTATGGAGTAGCTGGTTTCAATGGATGACAGTTTTAATACACAGATAAATATCTTCATATTTTAAGATGAAGCATTAATCTATTATGTTTATTTCTTGGCCTTTGTGCAATTTTGAAGTGGCGTATATATGTATGTCAATAGCAATGAAGAGTTGTAAAGTTAAACTTAAAAGTAGAATTAGTTTGAAAAGCCCTTTTTTCATTAGAATTCTGGAGGAATAGTGGAACTAAGATAGTTGGGTCTAAAAGTAACTGAAAAAGCCATGGGTGGAGAAGTTGAGTGTTGATGCGAAATTTGGAATACTCTTTTCTATTTTCCTTGTTTACTTTATGCAAACAATGATGTTTGGACTAAAGATGGTAACAGAACTTCCACATTTGGATTTAGGCTATTCATTTTAAAAATGCAGAATGAATGACACAGCAGCATTTCGGATTTTTGAGAATTGCGTACTTACAACATTGTGACATTGTTAAGTTGCATGCTTTGTGATGAGTATTATATTTTAAAATCATCTATACTTGTTTGTTGTCTTTTTAAACTTTCAGTTGACTATTTAAAAGATATAGTGTAATGGCTTACATCTGATTACCCATGTACTAGCCTTTTCTTCCAGTTGTGAATGTTATGAGAACTCTCATAAGATATTAAATATATTTTCAGGGGTTTCTGCTGCGGCATCCCTTGCATCACTTGCATGGGCCATTGCAGCGTACACCAGGGCAATGAGAAGGGCTCGACCAGATAAAACACATGTTTCTTGGCCAGGATTAGTCTGCCAAGCTGTGTGGCGTGGGGGTATGGTAACAGCAAGAATTGCCACTCTTGTTCTGTTTGCTGTTGGTTTCCAGGCGTGGCTCTTCCTCCTTCTTGGTAAGTTACTACAAAGCTTTTGTCTACTTTATAATAAAGTTTAATTTCTTACTGTTTAAAGCAAATCTAGAAGCTTTGAATGTTCACGTGACTGATAGGAGGAGCCAGCTTTGTTAGGAAAGGAATTTATTTGATTGAGTTACACTAGTCTATTTTCCAATCCTATTACAAAGTAACTGAGAGTCCCTGCACATGTTATAAAATTATCAATAACTAAGTATGTATTTAGGCCTTTATGGCCAGAATTTGATGAGTCCACCGTTTCTGGGCTGATGGGCCGTGGTCTGTCAAATGCAAGTAGTAAGATTTCTAATTTCCAATGCTTTCTTGTGTAAACTTTTTCACAATCATTACATTTAAATTGGTAGATGCCAGATTTTTTACTATGGGGTAGGATCCTTTAAATTTGTAGACGTCAATAAGTTTTTCAAAGAGTAACTTATCTACTTGTAGTGATGTCATAATTCTTGAAGATTTTTATGATTTTTTTTTTGAGGTCAAGGATGGAATGTAATTCCCTTGTATTTCAAATTTTATTCTATTGGTTTCAAGGTGATTAATTCTTTGGTTAATTTTTGTTTTTTGCATTTTCTGATTTTCTTCTCAATTAGCTCTCTGCTGACTCCTTAGTGTTATATTTCAGGTCATATACTGATTTGCTGATTAAGGTATTGGCCCATCTGAGTGAGTAAATTTGGTACAGCTAGTTTATGCATGTTGGATTCAAACTGTTCGCTTTGATGTAGAAATCCATGTGAGTGGGTTTTCGGGTATAGTCATAGCAGTGTGCTGGAAACCTAATTGTAAAAACAGTGGTCTTGGTGAGTCAGTCACTATCAAGATCACTACTGGGTACAAAAACTTCATATCAGCCCCTTATTCCCTTCCTGTGTTTCTAACCCTGCACCCCCAACCCCCATTTCCAAGCTTCCATCAACTTTCTTCACCAAGAGCTTCTATTACGGTAACTTGGTATCAGCCCCAGATCCCTTTCCTTTCAGATCCCCCTTCACCAGGAGGTTTGAGTACAGTAATTACTATAAACAGTAATGGGATAACCTAACCATATAACTTGTTGGAGCAGGCGTATATAAAACTATTGGCAGCATTGGATAAACCTCTGAGGAAAGGTTCAGTGAGATGCAAGATTGTTAGCCAGTGGGAATGTTTGGCCAACGCGCAAGCCGCATAACTGCTTGGAACATCCCACATGGAAATATAGCATAGTGCCGTACTAAACCTGACTGTAAATTCCAAATTCTAGATGTGTAGGAATTGCAGTTGATTGTCAGTTTGCTTTTATAATGTAAACTTGATTGAACTGTCCTGTATATTTTGCAGCTTAAGAGCAACTTTGTAAGCTGTTTGTGGATTATGGCAAAAATATCAACTTACCTGTACCTTGTTTTGTACATTGAAGGGAAGGCAATAGTGTTGTGTTGGTCTGCTAAGGATGGGAATAGCGGGTTTCCCCTAGTTAGGCCTGATTTTTGTTGGAAGAATCTAATATTGAATGAAAAATATGACTGATCTTTTCACAGTTATGTCAGATCAGAGTATTCCTCCTTAGTGACATTGTTTAGTCGCCAGATTTAAGCCATAGCTTAATAAAGCAAGGAAACAATGAAATAACCATGTCATTTTGCATGGCCACTGATAGGTGAATATTATTGGGGGGGGGGGAACATAAAATTGGAAGGTTAAATAAGAAAACCCACTTCTAGCAAACATTCTGTTATTTACTAATTATATTAAATAACTGAAGAACTTTTCAGGGGTATCGTTTCAGAAGTACAGATTACATAATGATTCCAAAAGAATTTCTTCTATAAATCATTTACTGATACAAATATTTGTGCCATTTCTTGGTGGTTTATTCTGCCAATACAGTTTAATAAGTGTGACACACAGTTATACTATTTAGGCATCTCTGGCTCATAGATGATCGTAAATATGCCTTAACCCACGGAGACTACTGCTGGCAGTGACTGTTGGGTATTGAATGAGCATCGAGTGTCTGCCTTGATGCAGTGAGTAGCTTCAAGTCAGCTGCATCCATGTCTTATCATGTAGATAGGCCGTGGTTGCAACATAAAACATTTGTACTTTTACAGCACCGCCTATAGAGAAAGCCTTGAAATAAAAGATTGCAGTGATAGGTGGAAACAAATTACTGAGGCCTGTTGTAAATACTATTAACCTGACTCCATATTAATCTATAAAACATCTGTATTTAATTAATTCCGTAGAACAAAAGCACACAGTACATTTGACTGACTGACTTGTTCCTGTAACCCCTATGGTGGTGCATAGGGCCTCCAAGTGGAAGTTTCATTACCTATATCAATTTTGTTACCCTTATTTTCTGAGAGAGGGCAGAGGGACAGGGCCCATCGCCTCTCAACCTCCCTCCGGAAACTAAGGTATTACTTGGATGTGAAAGGGCCGAGAAATTTTGTCCAGAGGCTCTATTTTAGGCTTGGAGTTCTTTTACTTGCCGTAAATCTACATTATGGGCCCCCCAAGCTTTAAAGTCCCTCTTAGAGGACTCTGTGCCCAGGACAGAAATTGTGACAATAATTTCAGTCACTTTAAGTCTGACTCAGCTTCAGCATTCTTCATTTTACGACGTTTACACTGCATACATCTTGCTATCACTATCCTGATAGTCCTTCTGCTGGTTAGGATAACATCCCCTTGATATGAGACCAGTCGGATTATGTATTCCTGCATTCAACTGCAAGGATTTTCGTCAACTCTATTTTTCACAGAAGGAATATTAGTGATTCTTACATTGATAAGGTAAACAGAGAAATAAAGCAAGTGTGTGATGAGCAAAAGGCAGTGTATATAGACACAAACAAATTCTGTGATAACACCGGTCTAGGCAAAGATGGACTGCATGTAAACAGACGAGGAACATAATCTCTTAGACAAAATGGTTGAGAAGATAGTCAGTTTACTACAGGGAAACTGAAGAGGAAGAGGGGATGTGAATCTGATAGGCTTACAGTGTGTGAAGTAGCTGCAGTACCAGATGAAGATAACATCCAAGAAGAAAGCAATTCTATGAATGATATGCCTTTATCAATACCAAATAGTAGTAGGGTTAAGCCAAGGTGCAATATTATAAACTCAGTCAATGTGCACATATTTCATCAAAATATACAAGGTTTAAGACACAAGGTTGATGAACTAATGATGAGCCTAGATACTATAGATAAAAGGATACATTTCATTTGTCTAACTGAACATCACTTGTACAGTGGTACCTCGAGATACGAGTGCCCTAACATACGAGTTATTTGAGATACAAGCTGTCGAGCGAGCGAAGTTTTGTTTGAGCGACATTTGAGATACGAGGAACGGCCAGCTGCGACGTTGCACATGGGCCACCAGTTTACTGCGCCTGCGCCTCGTGCGTCTCGTGCATTATCCCACGTATTCCCCCATTGTGCTTGTTTACCTCGCTGTCGAAGCATCTTTGTTAAGTTTTTCTAGGGCTTTGCGCTTTTTGTACATTAAATACTTTATCACATTTCTTTTTATAACCATGGGTCCGAAGAAAGTGTAACAAATATGTATGTACACTTTATAAAACCAGTTTTTTTGCTTTACATTCTCTTTTATTATGTTTTTATACAATATTTGTCATTTATAAATACATTTTTCTTATTAAAAAACACATAACAAAAACAATTGGGGGTAGCATTTTTGGAGCTGGAATGGATTAATGGCATTTCAATGGGGAAAATTGCTTTGAGATACGAGCAAGGTTACAGAACGAATTAAACTCGTATCTCGAGGTATCACTGTATAAGGAGGAATTATCTATGATTATACCTCTTAATTATATATTCGAAACTAGTTCACGTAGACAAACTCAACATTGGGGAGGTGTGTGCATTCTGGTACATGAAAGCCTGGAAGTTAAGCCCTTAGACATTTCTCTGCATTGCGTAAATCAAGACACAGAATGCTGTGCTTTCCAAACCGAGGGGGTTGAAAATCACATTATTATAATTTGTATTTATAGGACACCCTGTGGAAAATTTAATGTGTTTTTAAAACAACTAGAGAATATCCTAAAATCAATCTTCAAACCTGGATTAGAGCTTATAACTTGTGGACATTTTAATGTAAATTATCTTGTCGAAAACAAGAGAAGAAATGATTTCAACTCCCTTTTGACAAGTTTCATCCTAATACCACTGATAAATTTCCCAACTAGAATACAGAATTCCAGCGAAACTACAATAGATAACATTTTTATTGACTCTAACAGACAAGATACATGTGAAGTTAAGCCTATTGTAAATGGTCTGTCTGATCATGATGGACAGCATCTTGTTATCAATAACATATTTTCCAGCCATAGACCTATCAAACCTAAATTAAAATATAGAAAAATTAATGATGAAACGATAGCAATCTTTAGAACACAGATAAATGATGAAACATGGGAGGATGTACACAGACCAGGAGATATGATACTAAGTTCAAAATATTTCATAATCTCTTCATAAATTACTTTGAACATAGCTTTCCAAATATTTGTAAAACGATACAACATAAAGAAAACAAGTGGATTACTAAAGGTATTAAAATATCATGTGCCACTAAAAGAGAATTATATACACTCAGTAGGAAATTAAACAATCCTGTTCTAAAAGAAAAATATAAAAAAAAAATACTGTAAAGTATTAAACTCTGTAATAAAAACAGCAAAACAACTATACAACAATAAACTGATAGATGAATCTGATAATAAAATAAAAACATCCTGGAATATCGTAAAAGAACATACAGGCAAATCAATGAAGCCTGATAAAGTTTCAAAATTTCAAATAGGAAACAAGATAATAGATCTGCAAACAATAGCCAACACATTTAATGCTTATTTTTTAAATGCAGTTGAAAATTTAAAATTACCTCTCTCCAACTTTAATCCACTGAATTTTATGGATAGACCATTTCGACTGATACTCAAATTTTAACATTACCCACAACTGAGAAAGAAAGTAAGATGGTTATAAAAATCGCTCAAAAGTAAAAGATCATTTGGATATGATGAAATTCCAACGATAATATTTAAATCCTGTACAGACTCAATTATTAAACTGTTAAGCCATCTCTGCAATGTATCCCTGATCACAGGCATTTTTTCCAGTCGTCTTAAGTACTTCATGATTAAACCTCTTTTTAAAAATGGAGATAAAAAAGATTTTTCTAACTACCGTCCAATATCTTTACTAACAGCTCTTTCTAAAATTTTTGAAAAGGTCATGCTTGTGTGCTTAAGTAAATATTTAGAACAAAATAATATTCTAAGCCCTGAACACTTTGGATTTAGGAAAGGCCTTTCAACAGTAAATGCACTGCATAATTTTACAAATGAAATCATGGAAGAAATGAATAAGAAATTATACATAGCGGGCCTCTTTTGTGATTTGACAAAGGCTTTTGATTGTGTGAATCATAAAATATTGCTGAGAAAACTAGAGTATTATGGAATAAATGAGATTACTTTAAATTGGATAAAGTCTTATTTGACAGATAGGAAACAAAAAGTATTGAAAAACCAGCTGTTTTGAGCCAAGATTATTTTTCTGATTGGGAGACAATTAATCATGGAGTCCAACAAGGTTCAAAACTGGGACCTTTACTATTCATAGTACAGTGGTACCTCGAGATACGAGTGCCCTAACATACGAGTTATTTGAGATACGAGCTGTCGAGCGAGCGAAGTTTTGTTTGAAATACGAGCGACATTTGAGATACGAGGAACGGCCAGCTGCGACGCTGCACACGGCCCACCAGTTTACTGCGCCTGCGCCTCGTGCGTCTCGCGCATTATCCCACGTATTCGCCCAGTGTGCTTGTTTACCTCGCTGACGAAGTATCTTTGCTAAGTTTTTCTAGGGCTTTGCGCTTTTTGTGCATTTACATACTTTATCACATTTCTTTTTATAATCATGGGCCCGAAGAAAGTGTAACAAATATGTATGTACACTTTACAAAACCATTTTTTTTTTCTTTACATTCTCTTTTATTATGTTTTTATACAATATTTGTCATTTATAAATACATTTTTCTTATTCAAAAACACATAACAAAAACAATTGGGGTAGCATTTTTAGGGCTGGAACGGATTAATGTCATTTCAATTAATTTCAATGGGGAAAATTGCTTTGAGATACGAGCAAATTGCCATACAAGCAAGGTTACGGAACGAATTAAACTCGTATCTCGAGGTATCACTGTATATGTAAACGATTTAGGGTCAATCCATATGAAATCAACCAATAATAAAATAATTTGTTGCTGACCTATTTTATTTGATTTTTAAGTATATATTGTCTGTTTCTATGTGTATCTGGGAGTACAAAACAATTTTTTTCACATTTTTATAAGTAATGCTTCGGCAACTAGTGGCCATTTTGCTTAGAAGGATGTCATTTTTGGCATTTTCAAAGGTTAGCGGTAAGTTAAATAACTATTTTATTTATGAAGGTATAAACTTGAAGTAAAAACCATCTTAATCTACAAGAAACATTCTACAATTCATGTTATGTTCCACTGTCAATGTGGAAAGTGTTGGTCTCATAATTGTGTTTACATAAGATGCTAAAGGATCAATCCATATGAAATCAACCAATGGGTGTTGCTGACATATTTTACTTTATTTTTAGGTATATATTTTCTGTTTCTATGTATACCTGGGAGTACAAAACAATTTTTTTCACATTTTTATCACTAACACTTTGGCAACTACTGGCCAATTTGCTTAGAAGGATTTGGCATTTTTGGCATTTTCAAAGGTTAGTGGTAAGTTAAATAACTATTTTATTTATGAAGATATCAACTTGAAGTAAAAACCATCTTAATCTACAAGAAACATTCTACAATTCATGTTATGACCAAAAATTTATTAGGTCTTAAGGAAATAATCTAAAACTTTATTAGAAAATGCAGTTCCGATTAGAAAAAAATAACTACTTTATAAAACTTTTTTTCATTCCCCCCCCACCACAAAGATATAGTAGATCACTAGATGCTAGTAAAATTTCAGGTCATTTATATAAATCCTTTAGGTTTAGATTTTGCAAAATTGTGGATTTTGAAATTGAAATATCTCAAATGGGACTGAACAGAAAAATTTGAAATTTTCTCAAAATATTCTTCTAGTGCCTATTAATCAACATATAAAATTTAATTACTGTGGTCTGACCAGAAGTATTTTATTTTTAATAAAGAAAATGCTAAAAAATAACACTGTCAAATGACCGAATAACAGTGTTAAAATACAATAAAAATTGTCAAAAATAATATAATTATTTCTTGTTGCTAGTAAAATTAAATGTGTCATAAAATTAACACATTAAAGAATATTATAGGAGAAAAATTCCTCTGGCACTGGGACTTGAACCCAGGACCTTTGGCTATTCGTGCCTATGCTCTACCAACTGAGCTAAGCCGGACTGCATATGACATGACTTGTCTGTCTGTGAGGTAGACCATTAGGGCAATCAGTCATAGGAGAGAGGTTCCATCTGGCGCTGTGAATTGAGCTCCGGCTTAGCTCAGTTGGTAGAGCACTGGCCAAAGTATTGGCCAAAAGTCCTGGGTTCAAGTCCCAGTGCCGGAGGAATTTTTCTCCTATAATATTCTCATGAAATGTCCAACAGAGACAATAATCTGTGGTTCATGAATGTGAAGTGTTATTGGTAGTATAATAAATAACTACTAAAGTTTTCCACTCACATTTATTTGTGTTCTTTCGTATTCAGACTACTGCGACTATCTTCGCCGTAACTTTATTTAACAATGTCAACAGAGAAAAAAACAAAAGAGGGAAACAGAACACTGAGGGCTGAGTTTTCATTATAAATTTCTGTTTCCTTTATGAGAGTATATTACACAATACACTATACACTCCCCCCCTAGTGACAGCGATAGTGTCCTAGAAATGTGCAGGGAAGTGGACCTTGCGTCCTGATCTGGTGAAATGTCCAGTCACATCAGTACGAGTTTCTTGTTGAGGGTTAGTAACACTATGGGGACCTTCTTCCAATAGAAAAGCTGGTTTCAGGCGGTCCA
The DNA here is from genome assembly GCA_964059195.1 of Ectobius pallidus. NCBI lineage: Eukaryota > Metazoa > Arthropoda > Insecta > Blattodea > Ectobiidae > Ectobius > Ectobius pallidus. The sequence continues at coordinate 54,426,113 of CAXKWD010000007.1, read as the reverse complement.
CTGAGATTCGCTTTATTAACCCTCCGATATTAATGTCGAAGAACTTATCAGTTCGACTCTTTACTGGGTAGGGACCGTCATACGCAGGTTGGACTGAGGATAATGGAGGTCCATGATGTATGAAAGCATGAGAGCAGTCGGCGAGATTTTTGGACACAAAAACAGGTTTCTTGCCATGGGTTGATGTCTGACTTGGTTTAAGTCCTCTTACTGTCTCTTGGAGATGTCTCACGAAGTCAGACTGTGATACGGTAGGCTGGTCGGTGAACAGTTCTCCCATAGACCAGCTCGGCGGCTGAGTGACCCAAGTCTTCTTTTACCACAGATCGCATGCCCAATAAGACTAGAGGCAATGAGTCTACCCACGATGAGGATTGTAGTAGATGGCATTTGAGTGCTGCTTTCATAGTGCGGTGTTGGCGTTCGATAAGACCATTACTTTGTGGATGGTATGCGGTTGTCCTGATGCTCTGGAAACCTAGGTACTTGCTTAGGGATTTGAATAATTGGCTTTCAAACTGTTGACCTTGATCAGTAGTTATTCTTACAGGAATACCAAATCGTGAAAACCAAGTGGTTATTAGAGCCTATGCAACAGAGTCAGCTGTTTGGTTTACTATTGGTACAGCTTCCATCCATCTAGAGTATCTGTCTATAGCCGTGAGGAGATATCTGAATCCTTGGCACACAGGTAGAGGTCCAACACTTGTACCTTTACATTTTTTAAACCTTTGACTCAGCTGTGGAACAAACTTCTAGCATCATAAGGTGTTACATTAACTCAAAAAGTGATATTTATGGTGAACACAGTATTTCCATTTTGCCCAAACTTGAAATAAGACCTTTCGAAGTAAAGGACATTGTTCCCTGCATTATGATCAGAACTGGTGGATTGGTGAAACTGATAATTTTTTTAACTGAAGGGGCAACTTTTTTGATATCTTCAGTCAAGCACAGCTACTGGTTACTGAACAAAGGAGCTAATGTGGCAATGTGGTCTCCTTCTGCTGGAGTACTGATCACTATGACTACTACCATGGAACATTTAATATGTTAAGATATATAAGCATTTGTAGTGTATTGTGTAATATACTCTCATAATGGAAACAGAAATTTATAATGAAAACTCAGCCCTCAGTGTTCTGTTTCCCTCTTTTGTTTTTTTTCTCTGTTGACATTGTTAAATAAAGTTACGGCGAAGATAGTCACAGTAGTCTGAATACGAAAGAACACAAATAAATGTGAGTGTAAAACTTTAGTAGTTATCTATATATATAAGAATGAATGTATGTCTGTTTGTCCTTTATGGATTACTAAACCATTCAACCGATCGCCATGAAACTTTGGGAAGTTGTTGAGTACATTCCCGGGAAGGTTTCTGGCATATTACATTTTTAATTTTAGCTTTAGTTCGCGAGTTATGAGTGAAAACGGGAATGAGACGTGCAATTTTCAGCACTTCCTTCTAAACTGTAATATTCTCGAGACTTCGGTGCATTTCAGTTGTCAAATCAATTGCAGAAGGCTTTGTATATCTTTGTCATACCTTGGGAAAAAAAAGCATCGCGATCGCTATGGAAGGCAATGGATATCGCAAGTTATTGTAAACGCCAGAGAAGTTTATAATAAGGTAATATTAAATATTTATTTAAGATGGAATATGCTTCTTATGAAAGATGGTTTACAGAAAATTCCGGTGAAGTTGCTTAGTTCGGGGTCCTGGCTACAACATTTCTATATGTAATCGTAATTAAAATCTCTTATGTAGGGTCGTTAAATCTGCCTGAAATGGAACGGAATTATAAGTCTGGACAAGTGAATATAGAAACCACGGCCTCAATGGCTTATTCCATTTTTCATCTATATAAATAAAAACGAATAAGTTATATGTCTGTCAGTCACATAGTACATTTACATACTTTTTTTCATCGTGAGTTTAATCGATTTCAATTCTCATATTCTTTGGAATACTTAATTTTTCCATTTATTTATTTATTATTATTTTTTGCGAATTTGCAAGCATCGTCGACAATTATGCCCCCCAAACGGAAATCGATAGGTCGATCTACATCTCAAGCACAAAATAAAAAGGCATTACGAGCTTCAGAAACAGACGAGCAACGGGAAGCAAGATTAGAAGCTGATCGAATACAAACTGCTCAACAATAAGTTTGTGTTCTGTGCTGCTCAAGTCCGTTCTTTCCAAACGAACGCTTTTGCGCTTTCGAAGCATCAGTTTTCAGTAATACATTTCAGTTGTCAAATCAATTGCAGATGGCTTTCCTACTTTCGTCATATCTTGGAAATAAAAGCATTGCGATCGTTTGAATTTTGTAAGCCCACTCTGACCGATTCATTTGTTTATAATGTCAAGGCACGCAGACAGATGAAATTTTCACCCTAGACGGAAGAAGAATAATGAATATAGCCTAAATGGGCAAACATTGTTCGATTTGGACGAAACTCATTATGCAGGGTTTTTTGGGCCAGGGAACTCGAGTATGAGGTTATTTTCCCCATGCTGCGCTTTCTAATCGTGGAATTCACTTCAAAGCCGAATTTAGGCCTAGGGCCTATAGCTGTTTCATTAATTAGGCCTATCAATCGTTTAGTTTAGACCTATGAATGTTTCGTGTGCAAAGTGTTAATAAATATAATAGTTTAATTATTTTGCTCTTAATTGTTAATCTTTCGATTAATTATCTTGGGCGAAGCCGCGGGGATCTGCTATAAGCTATAGCCTATCTAGCGTTTTCTGAGGGAATAGTTTGTGTGTGATAAGTCGTTCTTCCCCATTTCAAATTCTAAATACGTATATAAAGACCTTAAAGACCTAGCGTTTGAAAATCGAAAGTCCTTCATAAGTTTTATTGCATTTACAAAATACCAAACCCGAGCGACGCCGGGCCTTTTCAGGTAGTTTATTATATTACCAATAACACTTCAGTGGTGACCCCGATGGAAGAAGTACAGCAGACTACAGCTGGAACTGCTCAGGAAAGCCAAGAAACCGTAGTAGCCCACGTATCTATCAAAGTTCCGCCGTTTTGGAAGCCTGATCCGAGGATATGGTTCATTCAACTTGAAGCACAATTCCGTAACTCGAAGATCACCCAGGACCAAACTAAATATGACACTGTGGTGAGTTCAATTGACTCAGAAATTCTGACACAAGTGGCCGATATTCTCACGAATCCTCCGTCTTCCGGTAAATATGATGCAATCAAAAAGCGTCTTATTTCAACTTTCGCAGATAGTGAAACGCAACGAACACAGCGACTATTGACAGACTTGGAACTCGGGGATCGTAAACCGTCGCAATTACTTGGTGAAATGAGAAATTTAGCTTCAGACAAGGTAAGCGATAATTTTCTTAAAACTTTATGGTTACAGCGGCTACCAAGAGAAATGCATACTATCCTGTCAGTGAGTAGTGACGATCTGACGAAACTGTCGACCATGGCAGACCAGATTTGGGAGCTAAAACCCACAAGCTCGTACCATGTTGCTCCTATTGCTGTTACGCAACCAATGAACAACTCATTAGAGGAACTGAGGAAGCAAGTTTCTGAGCTCTCACTCCATGTTGCAGAGTTGAGTAAGCATGTTTTCGCCGACCGCCGTCGACAGGGTAGACCAAAGTCTAGGTCCAGATCCAGAGGTAGGAATGCAGAAACAGGACAGACAACAAAGGTAGGGAAATGTTACTACCACACTAAATTTGGCGAGGAGGCATACAGATGTCTACAGCCATGCAGCATGTCTCTCCGAGCTACACCTCACAACGGACCGGAAAACTAGTTCTCCAACTCTCCACGGCGACAGGGAGCCAGGGGTTAGAGCTGAGTCGCCTTTTTATTAGTGACAAAGGGACAGCAACCCAGTTCCTGATTGATACCGGTGCAGATGTCTCTGTAGTGCCACCAACACACAGTGAAAAGAAGTCACCAAATAAACTTGAACTTTTTGCAGCGAATGGTCCTAGGATCCAGACGTATGGTCAACGACTTATGACACTTGACCTTGGTTTACGTCGAACATTCAATTAGGCCATTCATAATCGCAGAAGTAGGTAAACCTATAATAGGAGTCGATTTCCTGTCGAATTTCAATTTACTCGTCGACAGTTCTAAACATCGCTTAATAGATGGGAACACACACTTGACCGCGTATGGTACCTCTTCTCACAACTACAAACTTCAGGTCCAGCTAACGGAAATTAATAACCGATATCAGCGGATTATACATGATTTTCCTGACATTCTGCGACCTAACATTCTCAACACAAAAATCGCAAGCCACCACATTGAACATTTCATCGAAACGAAAGGCCCACCAGTGTTTGCCAAAACTAGGAGACTCTCAGCTGAAAAACTCTTAGCAGCCCGTAAGGAATTTGACTTCATGCTCCAGCAAGGGTTATGTAGACCCTCGAAAAGTTGTTGGGCTAGTCCTCTGCACTTAACTCAGAAAAAATCTGGTGATTGGAGGCCTTGCGGGGATTATAGGAAACTCAATCATATCACAGTGCCCGACAGATACCCTATACCTTTTTTAACCGACTGCAACCACATCCTGCATGGAGCTTCCACATTTTCGTCCATTGACCTTGTACGTGCGTACCAACAGATACCTGTGCACGAAGCGGACATACCGAAGACGGCCATCACAACACCGTTTGGACTATTTGAATTTCCATTCATGCCTTTCGGACTAAGAAACGCAGCACAGACCTTTCAAAGATTTATGGACATGGTACTCAAAGGGTTAGATTTTGTCTTTTGTTACTTAGACGATATCCTGGTTGCTTCTCCAGACGATAAAGTGCACCTTCAGCATATCTGCATCCTCTGTGAACGACTAAATGAATACGGCTTATGCATCAATGTTGCCAAATGCATTTTCGGTGTGCAGCAGATCAAATTCTTAGGGTACGAAATCAGACCTCAAGGTCTAAAGCCTCTACCTGAGAAAGTTAGTGCCATTAAGAATTTTCCAGAGCCACAGTCAGCCACTGGATTGCGCCGATTCTTGGGAATGGTAAATTTCTACCACAGATTCATCCCAGAATGCGCCAAGCTGCAACAGCCCCTCTCAAAATTACTTAGCGGACACAAGAAGAACAGCACAAAACTGCTGGACTGGAACGAAGAAGCACAAACCTCTTTTGCTGCAATGAAGGAAGCCCTCTGCAACAGAGCGGCCCTGGTTCATCCTATTCCCGGTGCTCCACTCTCCTTGGTAACAGATGCGTCGGACGTCGCAATAGGAGGAGTTCTTCAACAGGATACTGACGGCGTAGCCCGACCTCTCAGTTTCTTCTCACGAACTCTCACTAAAGCACAGTCCAGATACAGTGCTTATGATCGCGAACTATTAGCAATATATAGCGCCATTAAACATTTCAAGCATCTTTTAGAAGGCCAGTCCTTTGTAATTTTCACGGACCATAAACCCTTGGTGTATGCTTTTCAACAGGATTTGGACAAGGCATCACCCAGACAGGCTCGTCAATTACAGTATATTGCACAGTTTACGACGACAATAAAATACGTTGCTGGCCAAGACAATATCGTGGCTGACACATTGTCACGTTTAGCCACCATAGAATCTCCCTCACCTCTAAATTATGATCATTTGGCAGATGTACAATCGGATGAAGACCTCGAATCACTGCAACAGAATCCCAGAATGAAAATAGTAAAACTCAGTCTGCCGGATAGTAGAAAGCAATTATACTGTGACATATCAACAAAGCATATATGCCCGTATATTCCACGCAACTTTCGACAAGCAGCCTTTTCATCTGTTCATCGTCTTTCTCACCCAGGAATAAGAGCAACAACCAAAATGATCACTGAACGATTTATCTGGCCCAATATGAAGAAAGACTGTCAACAGTGGACACGAGCATGTATCGACTGCCAAAGATCAAAAATTTATCGACACACTAGATCTCCAGTTGGACAAACCCAAGTTCCCAACGACAGATTCAAACACATAAATGTCGACATCGTTGGACCTCTACCTGTGTGCCAAGGATTCAGATATCTCCTCACGGCTATAGACAGATACTCTAGATGGATGGAAGCTGTACCAATAGTAAACCAAACAGCTGACTCTGTTGCATAGGCTCTAATAACCACTTGGTTTTCACGATTTGGTACTCCTGTAAGAATAACTACTGATCAAGGTCGACAGTTTGAAAGCCAATTATTCAAATCCCTAAGCAAGTACCTAGGTTTCCAGAGCATCAGGACAACCGCATACCATCCACAAAGTAATGGTCTTATCGAACGCCAACACCGCACTATGAAAGCAGCACTCAAATGCCATCTACTACAATCCTCATCGTGGGTAGACTCATTGCCTCTAGTCTTATTGGGCATGCGATCTGTGGTAAAAGAAGACTTGGGTCACTCAGCCGCCGAGCTGGTCTATGGTACACCGCTCCGTCTTCCAGGAGAACTGTTCACCGACCAGCCTACCGTATCACAGTCTGACTTCGTGAGACATCTCCAAGAGACAGTAAGAGGACTTAAACCAAGTCAGACATCAACCCATGGCAAGAAACCTGTTTTTGTGTCCAAAAATCTCGCCGACTGCTCTCATGCTTTCATACATCATGGACCTCCATTATCCTCAGTCCAACCTGCGTATGACGGTCCCTACCCAGTAAAGAGTCGAACTGATAAGTTCTTCGACATTAATATCGGAGGGTTAATAAAGCGAATCTCAGTGGACCGCCTGAAACCAGCTTTTCTATTGGAAGAAGGTCCCCATAGTGTTACTAACCCTCAACAAGAAACTCGTACTGATGTGACTGGACATTTCACCAGATCAGGACGCAAGGTCCACTTCCCTGCACGTTTCTAGGACACTATCGCTGTCACTAGGGGGGGAGTGTGTAGTGTATTGTGTAATATACTCTCATAAAGGAAACAGAAATTTATAATGAAAACTCAGCCCTCAGTGTTCTGTTTCCCTCTTTTGTTTTTTTTTTCTCTGTTGACATTGTTAAATAAAGTTACGGCGAAGATAGTCGCAGTAGTCTGAATACGAAAGAACACAAATAAATGTGAGTGTAAAAATTTAGTAGTTATTTATTATACTACCAATAACACTTCACATTCATGAACCACAGATTATTGTCTCTGTTGGACATTTCATGAGAATATTATAGGAGAAAAATTCCTCCGGCACTGGGACTTGAACCCAGGACTTTTGGCCAATACTTTGGCCAGTGCTCTACCAACTGAGCTAAGCCGGAGCTCAATTCACAACGCCAGATGGAACCTCTCTCCTATGACTGATTGCCCTAATGGTCTACCTCACAGACAGACAAGTCATGTCATATGCAGTCCGGCTTAGCTCAGTTGGTAGAGCATAGGCACGAATAGCCAAAGGTCCTGGGTTCAAGTCCCAGTGCCAGAGGAATTTTTCTCCTATAATATTCTTTAATGTGTTAATTTTATGACATATTTAATTTTACTAGCAACAAGAAATAATTATATTATTTTTGACAATTTTTATTGTATTTTAACACTGTTATTCGCTCATTTGACAGTGTTATTTTTAAGCATTTTCTTTATTAAAAATAAAATACTTCTGGTCAGAACACAGTAATTAAATTTTATATGTTGATTAATAGGCACTAGAAGAATATTTTGACAAAATTTCAAATTTTTCTGTTCAGTCCCATTTGAGATATTTCAATTTCAAAATCCACAATTTTGCAAAATCTTGATATCTGAAGACTCATAAAACCTAAAGGATTTATATAAATGACCTGAAATTTTACTAGCATCTAGTGATCTACTATATCTTTGTGGGGGGGGGGGGGAATGAAACATGTGTATTCACCCCTTCTATGAAAAAAAGTTTTATAAAGTAGTTATTTTTTTCTAATCGGAACTGCATTTTCTAATAAAGTTTTAGATTATTTCCTTAAGACCTAATAAATTTTGGGTCATAACATGAATTGCAGAATGTTTCTTGTAGATTAAGATGGTTTTTACTTCAAGTTGATATCTTCATAAATAAAATAGTTATTTAACTTACCACTAACCTTTGAAAATGCCAAAAATGCCAAATCCTTCTAAGCAAATTGGCCAGTAGTTGCCAAAGTGTTAGTGATAAAAATGTGAAAAAAATTGTTTTGTACTCCCAGATACACATTAGAAACAGAAAATATATACTTAAAAATAAAATAAAATATGTCAGCAACACCCATTGGTTGATTTCATATGGATTGATCCTTTAGCATCTTATGTAAACACAATTATGAGAACAACACTTTCCACATTGACAGTGGAACATAACATGAATTGTAGAATGTTTCTTGTAGATTAAGATGGTTTTTACTTCAAGTATATATCTTCATAAATAAAATAGTTATTTAACTTACCGCTAACCTTTGAAAATGCCAAAAATGACATCCTTCTAAGCAAAATGGCCACTAGTTGCCGAAGCATTACTTATAAAAATGTGAAAAAAATTGTTTTGTACTCCCAGATACACATAGAAACAGAAAATATATACTTAAAAATCAAATAAAATAGGTCAGCAACAAATTATTTTATTATTGGTTGATTTCATATGGATTGACCCTAATCGTTTACATATACAGTGATACCTCGAGATACGAGTTTAATTTGTTCCGTAACCTTGCTTGTATGTCAATTTGCTCGTATCTCAAAGCAATTTTCCCCATTGAAATTAATTGGAATGACATTAATCCCTTCCAGCCCTAAAAATGCTACCCCAATTGTTTTTGTTACGTGTTTTTGAATAAGAAAAATATATTTATAAATGACAAATATTGTATAAAAACATAATAAAAGAGAATGTAAAGAAAAAAAAAATGGTTTTATAAAGTGTACATACATATTTGTTACACTTTCTTCGGGCCCATGATTATAAAAAGAAATGTGATAAAGTATGTAAATGCACAAAAAGCGCAAAGCCCTAGAAAAACTTAGCAAAGATACTTCGTCAGCGAGGTAAACAAGCACACTGGGCGAATACGTGGGATAATGCGCGAGACGCACGAGGCGCAGGTGCAGTAAACTGGTGGGCCGTGTGCAGCGTCGCAGCTGGCCATTCCTCGTATCTCAAATGTCGCTCGTATTTCAAAACAAAACTTTGCTCGCTCGACAGCTCGTATCTCAAATAACTCGTATGTTAGGGCACTCGTATCTCGAGGTACCACTGTACTATGAATAGTAAAGGTCCCAGAATTGAACCTTGTTGGACTCCATGATTAATTGTCTCCCAATCAGAAAAATAATCTTGGCTCAAAACAGCTGGTTTTTCAATACTTTTTGTTTCCTATCTGTCAAATAAGACTATCCAATTTAAAGTAATCTCATTTATTCCATAATACTCTAGTTTTCTCAGCAATATTTTATGATTCACACAATCAAAAGCCTTTGTCAAATCACAAAAGAGGCCCGCTATGTATAATTTCTTATTCATTTCTTCCATGATTTCATTTGTAAAATTATGCAGTGCATTTACTGTTGAAAGGCCTTTCCTAAATCCAAAGTGTTCAGGGCTTAGAATATTATTTTGTTCTAAATATTTACTTAAGCACACAAGCATGACCTTTTCAAAAATTTTAAAAAAAGCTGTTAGTAAAGATATTGGACGGTAGTTAGAAAAATCTTTTTTATCTCCATTTTTAAAAAGAGGTTTAATCATGAAGTACTTAAGACGACTGGAAAAAATGCCTGTGATCAGGGATACATTGCAGAGATGGCTTAACAGTTTAATAATTGAGTCTGTACAGGATTTAAATATTATCGTTGGAATTTCATCATATCCAAATGATCTTTTACTTTTGAGCGATTTTTATAACCATCTTACTTTCTTTCTCAGTTGTGGGTAATGTTAAAATTTGAGTATCAGTCGAAATGGTCTATCCATAAAATTCAGTGGATTAAAGTTGGAGAGAGGTAATTTTAAATTTTCAACTGCATTTAAAAAATAAGCATTAAATGTGTTGGCTATTGTTTGCAGATCTATTATCTTGTTTCCTATTTGAAATTTTGAAACTTTATCAGGCTTCATTGATTTGCCTGTATGTTCTTTTACGATATTCCAGGATGTTTTTATTTTATTATCAGATTCATCTATCAGTTTATTGTTGTATAGTTGTTTTGCTGCTTTTATTACAGAGTTTAATACTTTACAGTATTTTTTTTATATTTTTCTTTTAGAACAGGATTGTTTAATTTCCTACTGAGTGTATATAATTCTCTTTTAGTGGCACATGATATTTTAATACCTTTAGTAATCCACTTGTTTTCTTTATGTTGTATCGTTTTACAAATATTTGGAAAGCTATGTTCAAAGTAATTTATGAAGAGATTATGAAATATTTTGAACTTAGTATCATATCTCCTGGTCTGTGTACATCCTCCCATGTTTCATCATTTATCTGTGTTTTAAAGATTGCTATCGTTTCATCATTAATTTTTCTATATTTTAATTTAGGTTTGATAGGTCTATGGCTGGAAAATATGTTATTGATAACAAGATGCTGTCCATCATGATCAGACAGACCATTTACAATAGGCTTAACTTCACATGTATCTTGTCTGTTAGAGTCAATAAAAATGTTATCTATTGTAGTTTCGCTGGAATTCTGTATTCTAGTTGGGAAATTTATCAGTGGTATTAGGTTGAAACTTGTCAAAAGGGAGTTGAAATCATTTCTTCTCTTGTTTTCGACAAGATAATTTACATTAAAATGTCCACAAGTTATAAGCTCTAATCCAGGTTTGAAGATTGATTTTAGGATATTCTCTAGTTGTTTTAAAAACACATTAAATTTTCCACAGGGTGTCCTATAAATACAAATTATAATAATGTGATTTTCAACCCCCTCGGTTTGGAATGCACAGCATTCTATGTCTTGATTTATGCAATGCAGAGAAATGTCTAAGGGCTTAACTTGCAGGCTTTCATGTACCAGAATGCACACACCTCCCCAATGTTGAGTTTGTCTACGTGAACTAGTTTCGAATATATAATTAAGAGGTACAATCATAGATAATTCCTCCTTATACAGTGATACCTAGAGATTCGAGTTTAATTCGTTCCGTAACCTTGCTCGTATCTCAAAGCAATTTTCCCCATTGAAATGCTATTAATCCGTTCCATCTCCAAAAATGCTACCTCCAATTGTTTTTGTTACGTGTTTTTTAATAAGAAAAATGTATTTATAAATGACAAATATTGTATAAAAACATAATAAAAGAGAATGTAAAGCAAAAAAACTGGTTTTATAAAGTGTACATACATATTTGTTACACTTTCTTCGGACCCATGGTTATAAAAAGAAATGTGATAAAGTATTTAATGTACAAAAAGCGCAAAGCCCTAGAAAAACTTAGCAAAGATGCTTCGACAGCGAGGTAAACAAGCACACTGGGGGAATACGAGGGATAATGCACGAGGCGCAGGCGCAGTAAACTAGTGGGCCATGTGCAGCGTCGCAGCTGGCCGTTCCTCGTATCTCAAATGTCGCTCGTATTTCAAAACAAAACTTCGCTCGCTCGACGGCTCGTATCTCAAATAACTCGTATGTAGGGCACTCATATCTCGAGGTACCACTGTACAAGTGATGTTCAGTTAGACAAATGAAATGTAACCTTTTATCTAGGCTCATCATTAGTTCATCAACCTTGTGTCTTAAACCTTGTATATTTTGATGAAATACGTGCACATTGACTGAGTTTATAATATTGCACCTTGGCTTAACCCTACTACTATTTGGTATTGATAAAGGCATATCATTCATAGAATTTCTTTCTTCTTGGATGTTATCTTCATCTGGTACTGCAGCTACTTCACACACTGTAAGCCTATCAGATTCACATCCCCTCTTCCTCTTCAGTTTCCCTGTAGTAAACTGACTATCTTCTCAACCATTTTGTCTAAGAGATTATGTCCCTCGTCTGTTTACATGCAGTCCATTTTTGCCTAGACCGGTGTTATCACAGAATTTGTTTGTGTCTATATACACTGCCTTTTGCTCATCACACACTTGCTTTATTTCTCTGTTTACCTTATCAATGTAAGAATCACTAATATTCCTTCTGTGAAGAATAGAGTTGACGAAAATCCTTGCAGTTGGGAACTGAGTTCTTGTAGCTTTGATAAGGTTCCTGGTGTCATTTTCGAAATCTTCTGGTAATGAATTGTGCAATGAATTTGTCCCCACATATAACATTACTGCCCGATAGTCCACTTCGTTCTCCTTCTTTGCTGTCTCAAATACTCCATTGCTATAGCTATAGCTATGTTGGCTATAGCTGCCATGTTTTTCATTCTCTTCGGTCATAACATGACTCAAGTTTATGTTTTATTTGCATATTTGATGATTTATAAGTTATGGAACATCATTTATTCTCCTTTAGTATTTATGTATGATTTTTTAGATTGTGTCTAGTATTTGTCTATGTATTTCGTAGTAGTTTTCATGCATTTCTATGTAGTTTCTTGACTTCGCGACTTCCTTCTTCTTCATGAAAAGGCACCATTCTCGTCACATACACATATCAGACATGGCATGTGTTTTGTTGCTATCGATATATAAGTAAATATTGTAGCCATCATCCATACATACAAGTTTTTATTGTGGAAAATGAGTTCCATGATACCTACTCCTCATGACAGTACATGAATGTCTTTGCTTTGAAGGATTAATTTGAAACTGTGAGTAGAAATCGTTCTTCTTCATACAGACGATCAGTACGGCATCTATCTTGACTACTGTGATATAAAAGAATATACTAGTCATACATACATACAAGTTCTTTGCATCCCATTGTGACAATACACAGCTGTCTTCGCCATTGAAGGTTAATTTAAAAACGTGAGCAAACATTTCTTTCTACATAGACGCTCAGTATAGCGTCCATCTTGGCTACAGTGATATGAGTGATTATCCTGTCCGTCTTTTCTACACTGAAGTCTTTATTGTGAACAAAGTGTTTCACAAGTTCCACGCATCATGAAATTAAATAACTGGCTTCACCTTTGAAAATTAGTTTGAAACTTGGTGATGAGTTCTATGCATTTATATACTACATTGAAAGAATCCACAAGCATCTTAATAACTGATTAATTTCATTGCTAAAGATACACATTTATAAACCCAGTGACTTTGTGCTTGCCATTCTATTCTGCTAGTCTGAATGCAGTACAACCATCTTTATTCCTGATGTCAGTCTATGCTCCTGCATAAGCAAGTGGCCTAGTTATATCTACTTGGTTTTCACATACAGCTTTGTGAAGGAACATTTCTTGTTCTCATTTAAAGTGTTTATGGAAGCTCCTGCATCTATCAACAGACACATTTCCACATTCCCAATTTGTGCAGCTCTGCGCAGTGCAGTATAAACATTAGTTCCCTCAAAGTTGATCTTGGCACTTGACTTTAAAGGAAGTTCTCTAGATATTTTTGTCCACACCTTGCTGCTCTGTTGTAGCAGTGATTTCCTGTTCTCTACTAGCACTCCCAGGTGCTGAACTTTTATGTAGTAATTCTACACTATCTCGCTCAACCATTTTAACTCTTTATATTCTCCTACATTGATTACCACATACTACTCGATAATTTTTTTCCCTTCTTATTTGATTGGATCTACATGTGACATTACGTATCAACACTTAACATAAAGACGATCACCTACATCTACATTGAGAGTGTATAAATGTACTACTACAAGACCTATATCCCAAAAGCCAACCTTTGTGCTAGATCATAATCAAACGTATGAGTGTTGTGAACTCCTCATTCAGGAAAGTGTAATTCAAATATGGTGTGTGCAATCAAAGTCATTGATCTTAATAGCATTAGTTTCTTCTAATGAAGGTGGTCCTTCTAACCACAGTTATATTAGTTGTGGTTGGGACGAGAAGCGCTAAGCACAATTAAAGTTCATACTCGTGTAGGTAATTAGGGACCTTACAGTCCATTTGTATCCCCCTAAAGCCCCCTAATCCCTACACCCAGAATTATCGCAAGCTGAATAGAGTGAGTCGAAGACTGAGAAAGATACAGCACAAACACAAATTACATCTGACTTAGCTAACCATGCCTATATCAATCAAGTTGTCCTACAAACACTAATGGTTACATTACAAGGGAATGGTAAACAGAAAACAGTTCAAGCATTCTTAGACTGCGGCTCGCAATGAAATTATCTTCTTCAGAGCACAATTGAAGAGTTGAGACTAGAATCTTGTGCAGAAGAAATAGTATCTCATATTTTGTTTGGTGAAAATCAAACTTCTGGCATTAGACACAAGAGATATAAAATTAACATAGGAAGAAATGATGGGCAATTCAATTGTAAAATTGAGTTATGGGATCATCCTAGAATTTTTCAACCAATTCCTAGAGTTTCTAGAACCTCAGACTTACTACAAGAATTGAAACTGAAGAGGATATGGATTAGTGACATGAGTGATGATTTCCCAGAGACTGAGCACCTCATAGGAATGATAAAATCCTCACAGGAAATGTAATTCTTAGCAGTTGAAACAAAACTTGGATGGACTTTGGCTGGTGAGAGGCAAGACTAATTTGTTAATATTAGTTTGGGTAATCTTACCATTTCAGTGACTTGTGAAGATGAGCAAACCATCGTTGAGCTTTGGAACTTGGAGACAATTGGTATATGTGACCAAGTAGAAAACAATACAAATGAGGAGGCAAAACAAAATCTGATCAGAACTTTGAAAAGAGATGATGGTGGTCACTAAGTGATAAATCTTCCTTGGAGAGAAGGTCACCCTGAGATCAGTTGCAACAAGCTTATTGCAAAGAAGACTTGAATCTACAACTGATAAGCTGAGGAACACAAACCTGCTCAACAAATATAGTAAGATTTTCAATGATTCTGAAAAAGAAGGATTCATAGAAGAGGTACTAGATGAAAAAGGAGTGTTGGTAATAAAAAGAAAAATGTTTGTATAGAGACATCTATAGGAAAAATGTGTTATTAGAATGTGTGTTGGCAACACTGCCTCCAGATGTTTGAAGAAGGAGAACATGTCATTTTTGCAACCCAGTGCGTGTGCTTCAGCTTGTTAATGGGGTTAATTGGGGTAAATAAAACAATTATTCGACAGGTTATGGGCCCAGACTCCCAGAACCACAGACCCCCATTTTACAGATTGCGTGTGAATTGGTGAATAAGTACTCTTGCTAGTGATTGAACTTCGACGTGAATTTGCTTGTGAAAACTGGACTATGGTGAAATAAAAACTTTATTTCCAGCTTGTTGTTGCTATTCTTTCGTATATCGTGGATATGTATATTTTTTCAGTTTCATATAAGAGCCTTCCGAGTTTCATGGGGTAGGCATGAAATATTGTTCCTTCTTTGGATTCAACAATGACAATGTATGGACTGGCATCTTGATACATGTAAGATAGTTTTTGTTTTTCACGTTGAGAACTAGCAGCAGATATTGGTGTAGATTTAGTCTGGTTTTTATTGGATGTGTTATCAGTAACCATGTGTGAGTTAGTGGTTGTGGTATTGGTTGTTGGTTTCACCTGAGTGGACATGCCAGAGTCTGTGGGATTCATAATGTACGTAACTCCCCACTTGGTGAAAAAACGACTGAATCACAAATAGTCTAGCACTATTGTTTGTTAACTTGCACTTGATAATGTACTACTTGATATTCTCGTAACACTCTATACTCTTGTAAAAGTCTCATGATTCACAATTCACAAAATTGAGCGCTTCTTTCACTAAGCTTATATACTTTTATTTTCAATCAGAACGCATAACATTTCCATTTGAAATATCCGCCATGATATCATTGTTGTCCTAGGTAGATATATCAAACGACTTTGATGTAACCTAAAATGGTGTAATTTGTATGCACAGAAGTGCCAACTACTGTGGATAAAATAAGAAATACGTTGAATCTACACTCTTTGCCGCAAGCTAACATAAGCATCCCAAACTCAGTGCATTCCTCAGTCTGTAATCTATCACAAGTAACTTTATTAACTTCTTGGCGGCATAGAAATAGCAGAAAAGGAAGCATGCTGCGCTTAAGTAGACTTCGGACTTTTAGGTTGCTAAATTCCAATTTTACGTGCTTAAAATAGGCTGTATATTTTAAGAAATAGGTTCTAAAAATCGGAAAATAGCCTCTATTATAACATTTTTAATTTTATTTAAGTTGCCAATTATTTTAAATCTCTCTCAAATAATACAGAATTATATTTATTAATATCCCCACTCACCAGTTATCATTATCAAACAACACACACATACAGACGGAACAGATACACAGAAATATACAGGCCTATTACTTGGGCCTATGTTACTATAAATGATATTTTATATTAGAATATCATATAGTAGGCCCTATATACATTTTAGGGACCACCTGTGTGGTTTCATGGTTAGCATCACTGGCTGCACATCCATAGGCCCGGGTTAGATACCTGTACCTCAAATATTTCTGAGGTAGGCAGGTCTGGAACAGGTTATATGCATTTTAGAAGACAAAATTAATTTTAAATTAATTTCGAGCAACGAAATTGACCAGTTAAATGTTAACTTAATTAACTGAGCTTCCACCCTACTTTTTTGGTTTTACTGTTATGCAGAAGCAAGGCTCGTAGCTTATTCATCGCTCTCCTACAATATTTTTATCAGTGATTCAAAGAACCATACTTTCTTTTGTTACTCGTGATGGAAGCAAAATAACAAATTTACCCAAATAGTTCAAGAAATTATTTTCATGAAGACAAGATATTGCTGCCTGTTAGACATACCATTAAGTATCATTTATAAGTAAAATTAGAAAAATAACTTATTTGGAACTTTAAGAGGAAAAACATGCTAAAAGGCAATGTTAAGTTCTAACATCAAAATAGGGAGTTTTAGGTCCTATAAAAACCTCTGTTTCAGGCTTAGTCACCTATGAAAAGCGCATATACAAGTTTTTTTGTATATATCTTTTAAGGATTAAAATAGGATTTGACCTAAAAGCTGAAGTCTAGGAAAAAATCACACTGAAACACAATATTACGATTCTGAATTAAATTCTTGTACGCCTACCCATTTTGCACAATAAAAAAAAAATTGTGAAATTTAGTGGATTCAGTTTGCTTAATATTGGTATTTGAGGCATGTACAGGGTCTTTATTATAAGTTGAGACGGGGCGACCGGTGTTTTCACTCTCCACTACGGAGTCCGCATTAGCCGCGGGTGGAGCGCGCGCGGCTTCCCTGCTTAAAGTGTAGGCTATATAAAGTATTACATATCTTACCTTATAACATATGTTGGAAGTGTCATCCTTCCTGTGTTATACAGGCATTGTATCTGGAAACCATATTCTGGCTGACGCGAGTGAGTTCTTCCACTGTAATGCCCCTAATTTCATTCGTAATGTTTTCTTTCAGCTCCTCCAATGTGTGAGGATTTGTTCGATAAACCTTATCTTTTAAGAATGTGGTTTCCAGATACAATGCCTGTATAACACAGGAAGGACGACACTTCCAACACAATATGTTATAAGGTAAGATATGTAATACTTTATATAGCCTACACTTTAAGCAGGGAAGCCGCGCACGCTCCACCCGTGGCTAATGTGGACTCCTTAGCGGAGAGTGAAAATCCGGTTGCCCCGTCTCAACTTATAATAAAGACCCAGTATAAAGCTAAGTAGCCTATATCCAAGCAAAGCTGCTTTGTAAAATTTTGCGCTTATAGCTGTTACCGAAAAATATGGTCCCTAGTGATGTTAAAATTGTTTTCAAACCCATGAATATACACTGAAAACAAGAGTATTTTAGCATTTTTCTAACAAAGCAAGTCATATTAGTTAAATTAATGTTTATTGCAGCTTTCTTTCTGTGAAAATCCTACAGATAATGTCAAATAAAAGTTGTGAAAAATAAACTAAAATTACTCTTAAAAATTTTAAAAATCTGGCAAAATGCAAAGTACTGGTAGGAATCCAGATTGGATTCCTCTTCAATAAGACAGAATTTGTTTAAATTATAAGATTGATATGCTGCTCATGAACTATTTTTTTTCAGGGTTTCATTGGCTTGGAATGACAATGTGGATAGTTTGCCAGCGAACTGATTTCTGCCCAACCCCTTGGGAGGAATGCATTTATAACTGTGTGGTGGGAGTCATCTACTGCTTTTCTTTCTTCAATTTACAAGAGGGGCAATCACGATACCGTGCACTCACATTTTATGTGATAATCGTCTCACAGAATCTGGGATGTCTGGGCTTATTCCTTGCCCTTGCTGGTGTCACCAAGACTGGCCTGGTGAAGATTGCTGCTGGAATTATCGTAGGAGGAACTGTTTTAGGTAATGGGAAATTTAGTAATCTATGACTCCTGATTTTATAAACTTTGAAGTAGAGTCAACTCTCAGTAACCCATACTAAAGGAGGCAGAGTTCTGTCCAAAAAACATGAAGTATGTCATGTCAAGGGGAAATGAAATGGTGTCTTAAGAACTCCAAGATTAGGTTTTCTATTTTACTTTATGATTGTATTATGTAAAGTACCCCAGTGCCCTATGCTATAAAGCTACAAGAGATTGGTAGTAAAATTCGCTTTACAATTATTACTAGAGTGAAAATATAGTATACTATAAAGCTATTTTTGTTGTAACTTGTAGTTGGTAAAAGAAACCACGCCATTTACAAACCACATCATTACTGATGTCATGACAGGGAAGGAAAAGTCGGTCTTGCATTCTATGTCTATTCAGCTGCAAACAATAGGCGAGACTCTCTTCTTCTCATATTTCTCTTTTTAGACGAATTAGGTCTCAATATTCATGTTATCAGTAATCGTAATACCATTTTTCCAAACTAAAGTACAATAAATATTATATAAACACATTTCATAGACCTACAAAGACAATTTAAAGTCTCAAGGCATGACATAGGAGAAGCCTTAACATTTCACATTGCCACTATTCAAGCGCTATTCTTAGTATCGTTCGTGGCTGTGTGTATATAGTACTGAGCTGTGGTGCAAAGGTTGCTTCAAACTCCGCTCGCAACTTTTTTTTGGTCATAATATTTTTAAGTTTAATTAGTGTACTGGTACTGTATTAAATTTTAAGAATTCACTGTCACTGCCCTGTATAATTCTTGGTGAAGAATTATACAGTAAAACTTGTTCAAAGCGAAATCGTATGGGACCAAAAGATTTTTCCGAATTGGACAAGTTTCCGGATTACACAAAATACACTAGGCTACATAAATGTTATCAATTACTGTACCATGCGCCACAAATGTGAATTTGTAATATGAAAATACTGTAATTAATTACAAACTTTAATTCCCATACAGC
This sequence comes from Ectobius pallidus, assembly GCA_964059195.1. NCBI lineage: Eukaryota > Metazoa > Arthropoda > Insecta > Blattodea > Ectobiidae > Ectobius > Ectobius pallidus. The sequence continues at coordinate 54,406,743 of CAXKWD010000007.1, read as the reverse complement.
AGGTATTCTTCACTTTATTTTTATATACGGTAAAATACTACACTATTATTAATAATTAATAACACTAACACAATATAATTGTGCAATTACTGTAGGCTAACTGTTTTCTTGCCTCATTATCCCTAGGTTTATTTCACTTTCGTCGCCACATATCGGGACATGGGTCCGGACAAAGCCAAGTTTTTACCCATGCATTACAACCATTCCCACACTATTTCATTAATTTCTTCATTTCCCGTCTTCTTTGCTTTTCTCTTCATTTGTCCGTTCCCCTTCATCCACTCCTCCCTTATCTTATCTTTGTTCTTTAAAGTTTGGTAAATTTTCGTTTAACCGCATTTGAAATGCAAAATTATTTCGCGCACAGAAAGTTTGTCTCTCTCATTCGCCTCAATCACCTTCATTTTTTCATTGAGCGTGAGCGATACGTACTTTTTGTTCGACATAATGATGTTACTTAAGATGCTACAAGCAGTACAAGCCAACTGAAACTGAAGCCAGGCGGAAAATAGAAAACAAAGCAGGTAGCAGATTTCTTGACTACTGGGTAAATCCCATTGTTGGCCGAAACATAAGCCACCGCCATGTATACTCTAACAGAACTCTCAGGCCTGTACAATATTCGTGCTAAAGAAGTAATGTGTTCACATAAACGTGAATAACAAAATATATATTGTAATGCAGTAGAACATACATTGCTGCTTTTCCGCATAGAATAAATTGCTACTTAATCTTAAAATTTGCATTCCATTTCCATGTTAAGCACATTCCGTTTTATACAAAATATTGACATTTAAAAATGTATTGCGTGCGTCGGGAGCTAGGATGGAGGACCAGCTCCTGGAGCGGATGGAGAGCAATGGACACATAGATGCGCATGGACACAGGGATCCACGAAACTTACATGAAAAGCAACTATAACATGTCCTAAAACTATGGAAACTTTATTAACACACGTGACTTGGAATAGAATATGAGTAAGGATAATATTGAATGAAAATATGCAGAATAACAACAGAAATAGCTAGTTTTCAGATTTGGCGTGAAATAGCAACACGTGGTTATAAGTGTAATGAATTTATAATGTATGTTGAATAATACACTGAATGAATCGCAATAATTGATACTGTAAGTTGATTAACACTAAATAACTGTAGTATCAATATTAGAACTGATTAGAACTAGGATTGGATTATGCACTGTGAAACAAGGTTTGCAGACGATAACAAAGAGCCTAGTTTAGCGTAACACAGATGAGTGTTAGCTAAAATCATTGAAATATGCAACAGCAACTGCTAGCAAGCGAGATGCTAGCTTCTGTGAACACAACTTTATTGGTTGTAGTTTTGTAGAGAAACTTGAGGTCCGGTGAACAGTCTATTGTGCTGAGCCCGAGAACACTTGGTTGCTAAAAACCCCGCCAAACTGCGTAGCTTCAACACGTCTGAACTGTACGAGAGATAGCTGAGGGTTAAAGGATGCTAGCAACATTGCACATGGAAAAGGCGCACAGGAAACACCTCCCACACCTTGCACAATGTTATGAAATGCTGAATCAGCATGCGGGAAAACTGAGCAGGCATTTGAATGGAATAAAGCACTACACATGTAGCTTGTATGAACTAACAGGCCCCCTTAAATCACCAGCTTTAACAAAAAGAAATAAAGTACAAGCTTATTCCTTAGGCAATGGACAAACTTTCACTATGGGGGTTTGTATTCACCACTAGAGGTACGCATTGACACTACACTCACTAAACCATCATCACCAGGAAGAACTGCCGATATAACACCCAGCTTCCATTTAAGAGGAGGGATGTTGTCTTCTTTCAAGATGACCACAGTGCGAACTCGAATGTTGTCGCTTAAGCAGGAACATTTCTGCCTTTGTTGACATGAGTGAAGAAAATCTGATGATCAGCGTTGCGATGAGTAGCTGATGATAAGTATGTAATAGCTTGAGAAATTCAAATTCAACTATTAACTTGATGAGATGATGTTTTGAAGAACAGATAACCTGATGTCTTGTATCATGTGTAAAATCTGCTTTCTCCAAATGTTCATTCACTTGTGGTTGCTCAGACCATGATGCTGGAGCAAACAGTTGTATTGTAACTTTGTTGTCACTGTTCACAGAGCGAAGGTATATACATGCACCATAAGCCTTTTCTGAAGAGTCACAGAAGCCATGTATTTGTATATCCTGAAGTGTGCCTGATGCAAGAACATGATGTGGTATATGCATAGCATGTATGGTATATAAGATGTCACAGACATCAATCCATCTCTCTGCCAGATGATAAGGTATCTCTTCGTCGTAACCAAGTTTTTCAGTCCACAGTGATTGCAATTGGACTGACAAGGCCTAAAGGATCAAAGATGGATTAGATCACAGAAAGGATAGTACGCTTGGTCAGTTTACAATGTGTATGATTCTGGAGAGAAGGACAGGATTGTATATGGAAATTATCAGTTGCAGGATGCCACAGTAACCCTAGGTTTTTTTTTTTCTTTCTCACTGTTATCAAGAGCCAAGGGCAATTGAGTCTCTCGATGCTCAGAAGGGACAGGGTCCAGTAAGGATTCAGGGTTACCACACCACTTATGCAATGGAAATCCGCCACTGTCCAGCATGAGTATTGGTTCTCTTTGAAGACGTAGAGCTTCTTGGAGATTATCATGTCCTGCTAAACAGTCGTCGACATAGAATGATGTGTGCACTGCTTGGGATGCGAGTGGATACTTCAATTCTTCATCTATCGAGAGCTGATGCAGGGACCATATGGCAAAAAATGAAACAGTTTTGGTGCCATGCCACACGATTCGTTTTAGATTTTGATCATCTTCCTGCATCCTTATGCACTGCAAATTTTGGAAATTTCAGCTGAAAATGCATACTTTTAGGTTCTAAACCAAAGTATCATTGAAGATAAGTCGTCCTGTATTGTAGGACCTAATTTCAGGATGTCATTCAGTGACTTGCCTGAAGATGATTTTGCTGATGCATCAAACACCACTCTTGTTTTCGTTGTAGAAGAAGAGGGTTTGATGACTGCATGATGAGGTAAGTAGTAACATTTCTCACCTGGCAGTGGGAGTGAAACCTTTCTCATGAGTCCCAACTCTTCATATTCTTGCAGAAATTTAGTATAGTCTTCTCTTAGAATAGAGTTGGTTTGTAATTTGCGTTCCAGGTGTCCTAAGCACTTTATGGTCTGGTTTCTGGATTCACCCAATGCATTTTCATGTTGATTCTTGGGTAGTCACACTACGAAAACACCGTCATCTGCACGAATAGTGTTTTGCACGTAGTGTTGTTCACATTCCCTTTCCTCCTTAGTATGTACTGGTTTTGGGAAATCTTCCAGCTCCCAGAAACGCCTTAGCTGTGTGTCAACATTATCGACTGCTACAAACAAGTTGTGTTGAGTGAATGTGACTCTTTTGCTTTTGATTGATTAGGAACGGATCCAATAAGTATCCAGCCAAGTTCAGTATTACTAAGGACAGAATGATTAATAGTGATTATTCTTTCATTCTTTAACAAAGTGTAGAACAGGTAGGTACCATTGAGTAATAAAACTTAGGATCGGCCAAAGGAATTTCACTAGGAATGCTAAATGTAGTTGGATCAATGTGGACAGAAGTAAGTTTGTTTACAATATGAGGTAATACTAAACAGTTTAGATCAGCTTTGAAGTTATGGATCATAGATCGCATATTGACTTTAACACTGTGACCACAAGATGAGGTGCCATTTATGCCACGAATGGGAGTGTCGACAGTTGTTGTGGGTAGTTGTACCTTCTTAGCTAAGTCTTCAGTTATGAAATTGAACTGGCTAGCTGAATCTACTAATGCTCAACATTGTATTAAGTTTCCTTGTTTATCTGCAAGTTCTACCACAGCAGTAGCTAGAAGCACTTCTTCTTGTCTAGATTTCTCTTTGAAAGAACAATAACTAGCTGGAAGATCAACTGTTCTATCAGGATCGCTGATATCTGAAACCTGATTTGAGCAAGAAGCCACTTTCCTGTTGCTACTGTTCAGAAATTTACTGTGTACAGATTTACCACAGTCACAGAAGGACTTCAGTTTGCACTGTTCTTTCTTGTGGTTAGGGGAAAAACAGTTTGCACATAAACGTTTAGAATTTATAACATTCCATCGTTGTTTTACACTGAGTTGAATGAATTTGATGCTTCTTGATAAACGGTCACTGTCTTGACAACAAGGACAGAAATCACTGTTTATGGCTACATAAGACTCGAGTTTCATTAACTGTAGTTTTGTGTGATCACAGCTCACCTTTTCCTTTCGATGGGCTGGACGTGTTGTTGGAAGTTGCTAAAACTTATAATGAGTATGCTCTAGCTTCCAAGAAGTTATAAACTCTTGGAGAGATGTAAAATTTTTTGAGTCGATTTTACTCTCCCTCTCCTTGCGAGTCCTGTCGGATAGACGATCTAAAACCAACTGCATCAGAATGATGTCGTGCAATGGAACTTCTAGATTTAGAGTTTCTGCTGCATTCAAGTTGCTCTGAAACCTGTTTAGAAGGTTTCGTAGTTCTGCTTCATTGTCGTTTTGCATTTGTAGCAATGTGAGCAAATGTTTGATGTGTGCTGTTGATATTAACCTTCTGTTATTATAGCGAGCACAAACTAAGTCCCTTGCCACAGAGAAGTTATCACTGGTGACAGGTAAGTTTTGCACTAACGTGTGAGCTTGACCTGTCAGGGATGACAAACGATAATGATATTTTTAATCGAAGCTAATGATTCATTGTTCACAACTAGACTGGAGAATGTGTCGTAGAAGTGTTTCAACTTTGTCAAATCGCCCTCAAACACTGGCAACTGAATCACAGGTAGTGGTATAACCTTATTAGACTGTGAATTGCAGGAGTGACAATTGCTATGTGAAGTTTCACTGTGATGCGATCTGGCACTGTTCTGTGATCGTACACTGTTCGAGGAACTTGCACTATGAAATTGCTCTCATGTAAATTGTTGAGTTTACAGAACTTTATTTTCAGTTCTTCATAGCAGTTTCATGTTTCTTCTTTGTGATCAGCGTGCTGTTCTACTCTTGTTCTGCTTCCACAATGGCTTCAATCTGAGATTGAACGCTATCGTATTTTTCCCAGATTTCATGTAGGACATCTACTCTCACCTTTAATAAAAGTAGATCAGTTTCTTCATTGAATGATGCACATGAATTTTGAGGATGAGTGAGTTCATGTTTGATTTTTCCTCTTCTCTTCCTCAAAATTTTGAGTTCCTGCTCCATGTTGTATGGCGTGGAGAACTTGGAGAGTTGATCTGATAAATCTTGTTGTTATTGCTGCTGTCACCACTTCCTTGATGATCGTAACCTGGACCTGTCGATTCACTGCTGACTGGATACGTAGCCTGTCGCGGTTGTTAAATGATCCAATAGGCGTGCGCGCATAATATGTCTGGATTCGGAAATCACTCCAGTAGTACAGATGATTTTTGCCAAAGCCGTGAAACACATTAGCGGATAGCGAGAAGCGAGAATAGCAAAACGATGCACGTGTGATAGTTTTGAAGCGTACTTTCAATAAGATCCCAAACCGGAGGGTACCAAAGCTATGTGGGAGCACACAGGAAATAATAATAATAATAATAATAATAATAATAGGAATACTAGGATCCATCCCGTATAGAACCAAACAATGTGCAAGTTGGACATATACAGGAAATAATAGGATCTAGTAAAAAGAATCTAGCCTCTGGAGCTAGGGTTGAGGACCAGCTTCTTGAGCGGATGGAGAGCAATGGACACATAGATGCGCATGGACACAGGGATCCACGAATCTTACATGAAAAGCAACTATAACTTGCCATCCTAAAACTATGGAAACTTTATTAACACACGTGAAATGGAGTAGAATATGAATGAAAATATGCAGAACAACAATAGAAATAGCCAGTTTTCAGATTTGGCGTGAAATAGTAACATGTGGTTATAAATGTAATGAATTTATAATGTATGTTGAATAATACACTGAATCAATCGTAATAATTGATACTGTAAGTTGATTAACACTAAATAACTGTAGTATTAATATCAGAACTGATTAGAACTAGGATTGGATTATGCACTGTGAAACAAGGTTTGCAGACGATAACAAAGAGCCTAGTTTAGCGTAACACGGATGTGTGTTAGCTGAAATGATTGAAATATACAATAGCAACTGCTAGCAAGCGAGATGCTAGTTTCTGTGTTTTGTAGTTTTGTAGAGAAACTTGAGGTGTGGTGAACCGTCTACTGTGCTGAGTCCAAGAATACATGGTTGCTAAAAAAGAACCCACCAAACTGTGCATAGCTTTGACACTTCTGAACTGTACAAGAGATAGCTGAGGGTTAAAGGACGGTAGCAATAGATGCTAGCAACATTGCACATGGAAAAGGCACACAGAAAACACCTGCCACAATTGCACAATGTTATGAAATGCTGAATCAGCATGCGGGAAAACTGAGCGGGCATTTGAATGGAATAAAACTCTATTCATGTAGCTTGTACGAACACAAAAAACACAAGTCAGTGGCAGTGAATTGTAAAAATATTATACAAAACATTGTATTTAAGTTTTTTAATTACTAAAAAACATAAGGTAGTGGCAGTGAATTCTTAAAAGTTATATGGTACACTGTATTTAAGTTTTAAAATACTATAAAAGGAAAAAAGTACAAGGCAGTGGCAATGATTTCTATAAAATTTTATAATTTTATAAGTGTTTTAAATACAAGGCAAAAGAAATATAATTATAAGTTAGTGGTATTGAATTTCTAAAATGTTTACGTTTTGAATTCTTAAATTGTATACGTTTCACTGCAATTAGGCTTTAAAAATATTATGAAATAAAAAGTCACAACTGTGGTTTGAACCTGCGACCTCTTGCACCATAGCTCAGTACTATACCCACAGAGCCACAAACAACACTGAGAAGAATGCTTGAACATTGTTAATGTACACCCGTAAGCCTTTGCCTATGTCTCACCTCAAGACTTTAAATCATCTTTGTAGACCTATGAGATGTGTTTCTGTAATAATTATTGTACTGTTCAGTTCGGAAAAGTAGTATAACGATACTGATAACATTATTACCGAGACCTAATTTGTCTGAAAAGAGGAAAATTAGAAAAAAGATGCCAGAAGTCAATCCACTAACTCAAACAGCCCAATGGCTGACATCTTGGTATTTCCTTCTGCGAGTCTTCGTCCATTTGTAAAAATGTTGTTCAGTTATACTAGTGCCGGGCTGGAGTAGTAGTTATATAGGAAGCTACCCAATTCAACAGTGACTTATTCATTTGTCTCCGATTCTCTTGTAACTTGTATTAAGTTTACAGTTGTAAAGCTTCATGACGTACTATACTTCTGAATCGCTAGTAAATATCACTTGTAATACAAATTCATACTTTTATAGGATAGGGCTCAGGTAGGACATATATAACAACAGTTATATATTTTAACAGGAAAGCTTACACTGTATTTGAACTAAACTTACACTGTATAAAACTGAACTTGGAAGTTATTGCTACAGTATGTTGTGCAGCACAATTTTATTGATATGTTCACTGTTTTAGGCTGACTCTCACACTTTTTTGTTATATTGTAGCAGGGCCTTATTAGTGAGGAATGCAGATGTGGACGCGTTCCCCCACTTTTTTCTGAGGGGAATATATTCCTCTTACTATGCCATAAATACCTAAATAAACTTAATTAAAAGAACTATTATTACAAATCAATGTTATAACCTATAGTAATGTATATTTTTAAAAAATTGAATAAATTTATTGTTTGCTTTCTGAGGATATAAGCAACAGTTTGAAAAGACAGTGTTGCTTTAAGTGAGGGAAGTTACAATAACATGGTTGACGGGTCCCAGCGACTAAAAATAAAGACAGAAAATATTCATGATGCTGTAGAAACTTTTTAGACCTAAAGCAGGTAATTTTAGTTGAATAAAAACATTTTCCTTAACGCACTTTATTTACCTTGGTAAACTTCTGTACGGCCGTTTCGCAGGTGGTGTTCCTGCTTCATCAGCAGAGTGCCAACAGAGGTCTCTGGAGCAGGTGTTTGTGAGGGTTTCTGTTATGGTGGAGGTGGGGGTACGTGATGGGGGTTTGGTTTGACTGTCTGTGTGTATTATTGTGTCAAATAGAGTGTGTGATCTGAAATTGAGTTGGTTATTTAAAACTAATGTTGGGTGTGATTTTGTGTGTTTGTAGATTTCGAATTGTTCTAATGTGTTTAATTTCTTGCTTTTGTGTGTGATGTGTTGAGTTTGAAAAGGGGGCCATTTAGCCCTAGCACTGCGACCTCCTACAGATCTATTATGCGTCACCATCATGTTTCTCTCAATTAAGTAGCCCATTGTTTGTAATGAACTTACTGAGACTACTAACTGAGGCTTGTGATAGTTCATCTATCTTTGGAAAGTGATTGCCGAAACAGTCTGCTCTAGATTGAGCAAGAACCGGGCAGTCACATAACAGATGAGCAACTGTCTCATCTCTTTGGGAACATCTATCACAGGTTGGTTCATTATGCAATCCCATCCTATAAAGATTGTATTTGAGGGCACAGTGTCCAGTCGTGAATCCTGTTACCCATGAGAGTTTCTTCCTACTGAGTTTTAGCAGATACTTCGCCCTGCTTTTATCCAGGTTTGCAATGAGTGCCTTTGAGTGTCTGCATCCTTCTATGGAGTTCCAGTGTTTCCGGTGCTCCTCTTGAGCCCAGTTCATAATAGCCTGTCTTACTGGTCTGTAAGATACTCCCAGCACAGATTCAGGTCCCAAAAATGGGATTTCACTGCCTTTCTTGGCTGCTTTATCTGCTTCCTCATTGCCCTGAATCCCCATGTGTCCCGGCACCCACATCAGTTGAACTGTATTGTGTTCCGCCAGTGTCACAAGAGATTCTCGGCACTCTGAGACCAGCCTTGATTTGATTAAAGGTGACTCAAGAACTTTAAGAGCTGCTTGGCTATCTGAGAGAATAAGAATGTTTCTGTTCATATACAGTGGAACCTCGTTAGCATGTTCCTCTTCACTACGTTTTCCCGCATAGTACGTCGGTTTTTGGAAGTCCCGGTCCCAATCTTACTAACTACATGTTTAAATGTTTCTTAACACGTTTTGGTTTAACACTTAGTACGTTCGTATTTGGCTCGCCAAACACAAGCCTTGTTCTCGCGCATCCGATTGTGTAATCTCTATGTCAGAATTCTTGTACTCTCTGGTGTCAAGTCTCAAACTTTGCTCTTTACAATATTTTTGTTAGAACTTGAATATTTATTAGAAAAAATGTTATGACTGAACTGATGAACGGCAGACTGTTAACTGAAAGACACATACATAGCTACTAACTGCCGCCATTACAAGAGCTTGGCATGAGACTACACCTAGTTCTTAAAAACAGTGTTGCCAATAGCAACAACAAAAATACATACATAGAGAAAGCAAAATTGAAGTTCATAATATTAACACTTCCCCTTGAACTTGCAATTGGGTCACTCTCTCCATGCCAAGAAAGGTTCTCAACAGTTCAAAGCGTTTTTTAGGTAAAGCTTTGGTGAGAATGTCTGCTAGCTGATATTCACCATCAATATGGTCGATTCTGATGTCACCAACCAAACACTTTTCTCGTACAAAATGATACCTTATGTCAATATGTTTGGTACGTTGGTGGAACTCTGGGTTTTTAGCCAAACGAACAGCACTCGCATTATCAACTTGCAGAATAGGAACTGATGTCAGCGGAGCAATGTCATCAAAGAGGCGTTTCAACCACACAAGTTCCTTGGATGCCTCACTTGCAGCTACATACTCTGCTGCTGTAGTACTTAAAGAGACACACTGCTGTCGACAACTTGCCCAGCCAATGGCTCCTCCACTATATTTGAATGCAATACCAGAAACTGACTTTCTTGTTATTGTATCACTGGCATAATCAGCATCACTATATGCCTCCAAGACACCAGGTTGAAAACCAGACTTGAACACTAATGCAAAATTAGTCGTTCCTTTGATATATTTTAGTATTCTTTTCACAATTGACCAATGTTTGTGTTCAGCTTTATCTAAGAATTGAGAGCAATATGACACAGCAAAGGCAATATCTGGTCGTGTAGCAATTGCCACGTACATCAAACTGCCTACAGCTTGTCTGTAAGGTATGTTTTCAGAGATAATTTTTACAGTATATTCCCCTGAAAGACTTCCTTTTTCTATGGGAGTAGAAACAGGATTAGCATCACTCATGTTGAATCTTTCCAAAACTTTATCAGCATAACTTTGTTGACTGATAGCAATATCACCACTTCTCAGCTTTTTTATCTCTACACCAAGATAATATTAAGCATCTTTCTATGTTACCTTAAACTCATGCTGCAATTCTTCAAGGAATTGATTCTTAATCTGGGGCATTGTGGCAACAAGTCCATCATCAACATGTAATGCTAGCAACAACTTCTGTTGTTTGTCATTACTGCAAAACAAACACGGATCAGCATTGCTTTCTTTTAGGCCAAACTTTTCCAGAAATTCTTTAAACCGCTTGTTCCAACATCTAGGGGACTGTTTCAGTCCATATAGACTTTTGACTAGTTGACAAACTCGACCTGAGTTGTCATCGTAGCCTTCAGGCTGTTTCATATAGATTTCTTCCTGTAAGGTCCCATACAGAAACGCAGTTTTGACATCAAACTGTGTCAGATCTAAATTTTCATTTGCTGCAACACTTATTAAAGCACGAAGGGTTTCAAATCGTGCCACTGGACTGAATGTTTCAGAATAATCCACTCCTTTTCTTTGAGAAAAGCCTTGAACCACCAGCCTAGCTTTGAAGCGATCAATGTCACCATTTGCATGATACTTTACTTTGTATACCCATCTGTTTGCAATAGCTCGTCTTCCTTCTGGCAGGTCTGTTAAATACCAAGTAACATTTTCTGATAAGGATTTTATCTCTTCGTCCATTGCAGCTTCCCATTCACTTGCATTTTCTGACTTTAGTGCTTGATAGTAATGTTCTGGTTCTAGCTGTTCTGCAATACAGCATTCAATAAAACGTTCCGGTGCTTTTAATTCTTTTCTATTCCTCAACTGTCGATCATTTTGAATTTCTTCAGGAATTTCATCTGGATCAAACTCAGTTCCAGTACAGTCAGGATGAATATCATGAATGTTAGGCTGTTCTGGTTCAATTGCAACAATGGCTTTTGTTGATGCAGATTCAGGAGAGAATACTACCTCTCTGGTACGTTCTATCTTTCTTGTACCCTTGAACCATACCCGATAGCCATTAACTTCATCTAAATATCCAACGAGGATTCCTCTCCGACCTCTCGGATCCCATTTTTTCTGCTTCTGTTTAGGAGTATGAACAAAACAGTCTGTGCCAATGATTCGAAGACGGTCAAATCTTGGAGTTTTACCACAAAAAACTTCATAAGGTGATTTTCCTTCAACTGCTGATGTTCCAGTACGATTCAGAATGTGTACTACAGCATTGACTATTTCAGCCCACAATGATTTTGGTAAATCTTTTGCAATCATGGTTGATCGAGCTAAATCAGCAAGAGTCCTATTATTTCGTTCAGCAGATCCATTTTGTTGGAGTGTATAGGGTGTACTGTATCGAAATTCTGCTCCCATTTTCTGCAACAAACCTTTGAAAACTTTGTTATCATATTCTAATCCACCATCACTGAGAACCGCCTTGATTGGCTTCTGCGTTTGATTTTGGAAAAAGGCACAAAATTCTTCAAATTTAGTTACAGCTTCTGATTTATGCTTAATAAAGTACACTGTCCTATACTTAGAATAATCATCAGTAAAACATACAAAATAATTAGAACCACCCATTGATTGTTCTTCCATAGGCCCACAGAGATCAGTGTGTATAAGATCACCAACAGCCTTTGCACGTTGTTGACGACTTTTAAATGGTAATCTATGCTGCTTACCAAGCACACATGCTTCACAAAACTCGTTATCATTATTCACTTCTATGCCTTGAGAATGAAGAAACTTTTTCACATGTTGCTTGTTTAAATGACCAAGTCTTTCATGCCAGAGTTGAAGAGAGTTTACTTCATTCAGTTGAGGACACTGTAACAATGTTTGCTGCATTGTTTACCTCAGGCAATATTACCTTGCATAGTAATCTGAACAAGTTACCTTGTCGTATTCCCACAGCAACAACACCTTTTGGCTTTACAAATTCACATTTATCATTGGACATGTTGAATCTTGACCCATGGTCTAGAGCTTGACTTACAGAGAATAAGTTTCTTGAAGCACCTGGCACATACAGTACATTTTCCATTATACTGTCTTTCCAGCTACCATGAACCAGCATTTTTACACATATCTTGCCATGACCATACGCTTTCATTGTTGAGCTGTTTCCCACTCTCACTTCTAATGGGCACCTGTATTTTGTGAAACTTTGAATGTAGTCACTTCTATTGGTCATATGTTGTGTGGCTCCTGTGTCAATGACCCATGTGTCATCACTAGGGTTCGGATGTTTATGACCTAAAAAACTGGAAAATATGACCTTAAATATGCCCTTAAAAATGACTAAATATGACCCAAAAAATCGTAAATATGACCTAATAAAAGAAAGTATTTTCTAATAATAAATGTTCCACTTTTAAACGTTTAATGAAACTAAATTACTACATCGCATGAATGCAATCAGGATCGTGTTTTTAAGAATTTTACATATTATTCACAGTTTTGCTTGTAATGGACATCTAATTTTAAAGCATTTGCTTCTGTGTGATTGCTTCACCACTTCAATATAATATTTTGTAGTCCATGCGTGTCCCTATAAAACGTGAAAAATTGCATTAATTTAAAAATTAAATTTCTATTAATTGGGCATAAACATTAAATTAATGAAATAAATTTCAAAGTAGGCTAATACGTACCAGTTTTCAGTCTCCTTTTTTGTCTGCATTACACTATACAACCACGTGCATTTTAAGATTATCGAATAGAAATCTTCTCCTGTTGTCACTTAATATCGTCTTAAACCGCGAGAAGCTCCTTTCGACGTTACAGGATGTCACAGGTAACGTCATTAAATCGTTTTGCAGCCGTCACTTTAATTTCACACACTTTGCAATACAAAATTTTCCCGTCGGTGCAGAAGTGGTTTTCTCCAAACTCCTTAACAAAACTTTTTAGTTTTACACTTTCAGAACACTTATTTTTCGGCATTTTGATGTTACCCGATACCACTGCAAGTGTGAACTGAAAATCTTTTAAAACTGTCTCTATTGAAAGTTGTTAACAACAAGGAGGAAGGCGGTAAAACCCCGTGCATTGTGCTTCAACTACCTGCACTTGTTACTTACTGTCCCTTCACATTCCAGTTACAGTCAAACCAAAATATTAGTAACTCTTTCTCGAAAAAATTTTAACTCTACGATTTAGTGCCTACAGTATACTGTGCAATTGTGCTCTTTTACCGAATTTATTACTGAAATATGACGTAAAATTAAAAAATGACCGAAATATGACCAAAACTATAAAAATGTCCAAAATATGACCTGTGCAATTGTGCTCTTTTACCGAATTTATGACTTAAATATGACATTAAATTAAAAAATGGCCGAAATATTACCTAAACTATAAAAATGTCCAAAATATGACTTTATATGCAAAATAAAAACGGTCCAATTAGGATAACAAAAGTGCAATTCGTGTTTAATTTCAGTTTGCGGCAAGATTAGACGTCAGGATAAAAATATGATATGTCATGAACATCCGAACCCTAGTCATCACTATCAGCTACAAGGCACTCACTAATAAAAACTTCTTCTTTAGTCTTTTTCTCCTGCACAGTATTTTTCTTTGCTGTACAATCCCTTTTCATGTGGCCCCTTTTTCCACATCTGAAGCATTTATACTGCTTCCCCTGCTTGTTTGTAGGCTTGTCAAGTTTTGCTGCACCATTCTGAGCTTTTCCCAGACCAACTTTGGCTAGTAAAGCAGATAGTTCAGTTTCTCTAGAAGATTCTGACGATCTTCTCTGCTCTTCTGCAACTAACAGTTTTTTCAACTCCACTAGTGTCTGTTGCTCTTCAGATCTTGCACACCAAACCATTTTCAGTGGCTCAAAATCACTAGACAAAGTTTCCAGAAGCTTACTCATTACGACAAAGTCGTTTGGTTTTATGTCTAAATCGGACATCCGTGATACTATGCGTTCCAATTTCGCTATATGCATAGCCATTGTAGTTGTTGGATCTCGCATAAATGACAAAAATTGCAACTGGCATGCATATTGAGCTTGTTTATTTTTCTGTTCAAAGAGTTCATGCAGTTTCACCCATATTTCTCTAGAAGTTTTACACATAGATACGAGGTCACACATTCTGGGATCTAAAGTCCTTGAGAATATTCCTCGAGCCGCTCTATTATCTATCTATCTGTCTGGCGCTACAACCCGTTGTGGGTTTTGGCCTCCTTCACAAATTTCCTCCACTCATCTCGATCCTGTACTTTTCCTTTCCAGCCTCTTATTCCCATTCTTCTCATATCTTGTTCCACATCTTGCAACCACCTCTTTCTTGGTCTTCCCCTCTTTCTTACTCCTATTATATCACTATGTATTAAACGTTTTGGCATTCTTCCTTCATCCATTCTTTCAACATGCCCTATCCATCTCAATCTCAGAGACTTGATGTATCTTACCAGATCCTCTCCACGAAGTATTTGGTTAATTTCGGAGTTTGATCTAATTCTCCATGTATCATTTTCCAATATTGGTCCATATATTCGTCTTATGATCTTCCTTTCAAATATCCGTAGAGCATTTTCATCTTCCTTATTTAATACCCAGGTTTCTGCAGAGTATGTTACTACAGGTCTGATCAACGTTTTATATATTTTTAATTTAGTTGTTCTAGTTAACAGCTTTGATTTTATTAAATTGAGATTCGCAAAATATGCCTTATTTCCTGTCAGTATTCTGTGATTTATTTCTTCCGATATTGATCCTTTGTCATTTATTTTCGCTCCTAGGTATGTAAAAGTACTGACTTTCTCAAAGTTATAATTTCCTATTTTAATTTTTTGTATTGTGTTATCAACTTGATTTACTTCCATCTTCATAAATTTAGTTTTGTCTTCATTTATCATCAGTCCTGCTGATTTTCCAACTGTTTCAATTATAGACATCATTTCTTGCAAAGCAGTTAAATTTCTAGTAATCAATGCAATATCATCCGCGTACGCACAGATTTGTTTAGATTTATATAGTATATTGCCCGTTAAATTAAGTTCCTTCAGTACTTTATCTAGAGCCAAATTAAATAATATTGCAGACAATCCATCTCCTTGTCTTACTCCTGTAGTTACATTGATACTTTTGCTTATTGTACTTCCCACAGTTACTCTCGCTTCACTATGTTTGAAGGTCATGTTTACAAGTTTTATAAGTTTTGATGGTATTCCGTATTCACTCATTACATTTAATAGGTATGTCCTGTTTATACTATCGAAAGCTTGTTTAAAGTCAATAAATAATATATGTAGAGGTGTGTTATATTCATGGCATTTTTCCATTATTTGGCGCATCACAAATATTTGCTCTATAGTACTTCTTTCTTCTCTAAATCCACATTGACATTCTTCGAGTACCTTTTCTGCAAAAACTTTTATTTTATTTAGAATAATGGTGGAAAGGATCTTGTAAACCACATCGAGTAACATTATACCTCTATAGTTCTTACATTCGGATCTATCGCCTTTTTTAAATATTGGGCATATGAGGCTTGTATTCCATTCTCTAGGCATTTCTTCATTGTCCCAGATTGTTACAATAATCTCGTATATTGCTTTAGTGAGTCTATGTCCACCATCTTTAACGAGTTCTGCTGTTATAAGGTCTTGTCCAGGTGCTCTATTACATTTTTGTTTTTCAATTGCCATCTGCACATCAAGTTCATCTGGTCCTTCGACTTCTTGATCGACCAAAATGTATTCTTCTCTCCTTAAGTTATTTTCCTCTTCTTTTCTGTTAAGTGTTTCTTCAAAGTGTTCTGCCCATCTTTCTATGATTTCCTCTTTTGTGTGAATCATCTCACCATTTCTATTTCTACATATTTCTAGTCTAGGTTGGTATCCTTTTTCCATCTTTTTGACAGCTTGATAAAACTTTCTGGTTTCACTTTGAGTATTTAGTGTCTCAATCATTTCAATTTCCCTTTTTATGTACATTTTCTTTTTCTTATTTATTATTTTGTTTGCTGTCTTCCTGCTTTCCTTATATTTCTCATATGCTAGCCGAGTCTTTTTTTGCAACATATTTAGTCTATCAGTATTCTTTTGTTCTATCGCTTCTTTACACTCTTGAACAAACCATTCTGCATTTCTTGTTTTACTTTTTTCTCCTATGGTTTCCTTGGTGGATTCTAGGATGGCTTGTTTGATGTTTTTCCACTTCTCATCTATTGTCATATTTCCATTTTGTTCCTTGCATTTAGATTCTTTCAATTTGGATTCTATTGCTTGCTGATATAGTCTGCGTTGTGATTCATCTTCTTTAAGTTTATCTATATCCCATTTTGCACGAGTGTATGTCTTTCCATTTTTATTTATTGATAGACGTTCTCTTATTTTGCCTTTTACCATAAAATGATCAGAGTCACAATTCGATCCTCTTGCAGTTCTAACATCTATCATAGAAGTACTGTGCCTTTTGGAAATTAGAATATGATCTATTTGATTAACTTCATCCTTCCCTGGTATTTTCCAGGTGCCTTTATGGATTCTTTTGTGTTTAAAACATGTGCTTTGAATGATTAAATTATGTGCAGCTGCAAATTGACTTAACAGTTTCCCATTTTCATTTGTTTCTGGATGCAATGTGAACTTTCCTGCAATACCCTTCAAAAAATCTTCAGTGCCGATTTTAGCATTAAAATAGCCTAAAATTACTAGCATGTCATGATTAGGTATTCCTTCACATTCCTTATATAGTTGATTATAAAATTTTGCTTTCTCTTCTTCGTCACTGTCTTCTGTTGGGGAATAAACTGTGATTATTGTAATGTTTCTAAAATGACCTTTTAGTCTAAGTTTACACATTCGTTCATTAATAGGTTGAAAACAGATAAAACTCTTACGTGTGAATGCGTCAATAATAAAACCAGTCCCACCTTGACCTGTTCTAGTTTTTGGCCCGCTAAAAAACATTGTAAAATCCTTTTTGTCAATTTTCCCTTGTCCCTTGTCTAATTTATTGTAATTCCAAAACATTTATACCATATTTTTTTGCTTCATTTGAAACTTCCATCATTTTACCAGGTTTTAGCATCGTGCTTACATTCCAAGTAGCTATATTTAATACTCGTTTGTTCCTTTTTCGATTGCCAGGTCCAGTACCATTTGATCCGTCCAGCTTTTCCATTTGTGTAGGTTTCGTGACAAGAGATTTTTTACAAGATAAGGTCGTCAGCCTTATGCCAACCCATTACCAGTGGGACTGGGAGCCTTGATTTTGGGGAGCCCTACCCCTAGGTAGTTGCCTTCACCTCAGCTAAAGAGAGCTACCTTCCCTTTCGCAGTAGGTCACTGACTAGACCTTGGATGCTGCCGTTGGTCCATAGGGATTCATCCGCCACCTATCCAAATGTGAAACCCCGCTGCCGGTCCACATTATCCTGGAGGACCTATTCTCAAGTTACCCCCAAGCAGTCGAGCCACTCTATTACCTTTATTAAAACTGGCTAGGACACTTTCGTACTTTTCACGAACATTCACCGTCTCATCTGTAGGAACCGGTTCCGGTTTTACGATCTCACCAGAACACACCTCGTATGCATTTTCTTTCTCCATTAACAAACCTTCTGCCATCCATTTCCACCTTGCCCGATTTTCTGAACCGAGGAGTTTATCTGTCGTAAATAATTCCATGACTTCTTAGTTCATTAACCAAAAAACAGTTCATCAACAGAACACGTTTCCTTTGGTTTAACACTCGGTACTTATCCAGCGCTTAGTAGGACACGATACTGGGCCCATAACCTTTTAGAACTTGAATATTTATTAGAAAAAATGTTATGACTGAACTGATGAACGGCAGACTGTTAACTGAAAGACACATACATAGCTACTAACTGCCGCCATTACAAGAGCTTGGCATGAGACTACACCTAGTTCTTAAAAACAGTGTTGCCAATAGCAACAACAATAATACATACATAGAGAAAGCAAAATTGAAGTTCATAATATTAACAATTTTGTGTTTGTTAATAGATTGTGGAGTGCAACTTGTTTCATGTGTGATGTTTTAGAATAAAACGGATGCTGTTTTGTGAATTTCATCTGGTTTTTCATTAAACATAGCTCCGATACATTCCTTCAATTTTTTATTTTATTTTTTTAATTTTAAAAATCAAATTGTTAGGCCTATGTATTCGTTTACATAATATAAATCTCTCATAACTAATGGCTTGGCATAGAAGCTCCTATGCGTCACTGTGGGTATTTCTGATACATTAGGATGCACTTTTGGGTGGTTCTGAGCAACTTAGAAAACATATCTACATTCCCTACGATTTTTTAAAATTTTCAGTATTACGTTTTCCTGTTTAAGACATCTATTTTTTCGGTCCCTAGAAAAACGTCTTAACAAGGTTCCACTGTACCTCTTTTTAAAACTTTCCTTAGTACCTGCTAAGATTGCATAAACCTCTGCCTGGAAAACTGTAGTGAATGTACCTAGACTATAAGAAGCTTTGATACCATTTCTATAAAGACCTGCCCCCGTTCCTGACTTGGTTCTAGAACCGTCAGTATACCAGACTGGGCCCTTGTTATTTATAAGTTTTTCTCGTCTATCCCAGTCACCACGCTGTAGATAGGTGACTGTAAAGTTTTTATGAAACTTTACCCTTGGTTCCAGAATGTCAGTCGTCATTTCAAGTATCTGTTTCACATTCCTGTCCCATGGAAGTTTGAGATAATTTATGTGTCCAGTATCAGACAAAAAATGAGGCAAAAAACTGAAATACAAAATTGCATACAAAACAAACAACACTCTGAAAAAACACCTCACAAACAAACAAACACACAGACAAATTTAATTCAACAGTTAGGCCTACATACAAACTCAAATGCCAAGACTGCCCCAGTTTCTACATAGGCCAAACAGGCTGATCATTTCGAACCAGATATAAAGAGCACATTCAAGCTATCCACCAAGAAGAACAAAACGTATCAATTTTCGCAGAACGCATCATCACAACAGACCAAAATTTTGAAAACATAAACACAGACATGGAAATACTACACATCACACACAAAAGCAAGAAATTAAACACATTAGAACAATTCGAAATCTACAAACACACCAAATCACACCCAACATTAGTTTTAAATAACCAACTCAATTTCAGATCACACACGCTATTTTACACAGTAATACTCACAGACAGTCAAACCAAATCCCATCACCTACCCCCACCTCCGCTTATGCCCGCTTGTCTTTCCACTCTCGCAAATAGGGTGCGTTTGCACTTCACCAATCGAATAGGCGCCAACCTACCTAAATGTAGATAAATTTGTAGTTTCCGATCAGTTCCTTTTACGAGAATGGTCACGGACAACCCTAGCTAGTGCTTGCTCAGCGGTAGTGAGAACTCTTATCCCTTTCGTGGTTAATTGGAATTACAGGGGAGAAATATTATAACACCTACTTGATGAATATGTTTGATTTTATTAATACTTCTTTCTAAGCGACACACTGGGTTCGTTGCACAAAGGAGTCTGCGATGCCTATATTCATATATGCTGACTTATGCTTTTAAATACTGGACGTGTCTATATTCATATACGTAAACTTCTATATTCAATTACTACTCTGCTTATATGTTATACTCAATAATAACGCGCCCCGACGATCCATATGACTTGTATCAAACACTTCCTCTATTTTTTACGGAGCGGAGAGATTCTCAGTCTACGTTTCACAGGTAACAAATATTAAAATGTTCAATTATTACGCGCATGATAATTCTTAAAACTTGTATTTAAAACTTAACCCTCTATTTCTTTACGGCGCGGAGAAAATTCACATTGTACTTCTTTTCGGCAACACTTCCCAGTTAGAACAGAACAGTTTTCGTAGTTAATTTTCCCTCACTTGATTTCATTAATTCCTCTCCTTAACATCATTTCATTGGTCCACTTCTTATGCCTATTTGTCTCGCAGCCTCTTATTGGTCAGCTTGAATGGTATAGTATTCTTGTCCCTAGCTAAAAATGTTCGTTAAGCTGAGTTTTTCCCCTAAAATCCATTCATCAATCCTGACATAGATGACTAGCGCCTCTCTGTCGCATTCAAAGCGATCAGACATCCAGTCTTTCAGTAATTGCTTAATAAGTCCTAAGTCATGAGTCTGATATAAATTATATACGCATATTCTTATAGTATGAAATTTTCCGAATCTTTTGATATTAATCTTCTGTCTGTCCGATGATAATTACTTCTTATAATATTAATTATGATTGAATTTTGATATGATTAAAATTGGTCACATGTTATATGTCAAGTTGTAGGTCCTGTCACTGTCTTGCCGATGGTGTGATTGGTTAAGGGGTCCGACATTCCAAACGGCTTCATATGTCCCAATGAAACAATTTCAAAATTAAGGAATTAATTCGGAGGCATTCATAATTACGAAAATAACTAAATTTTAAATTTTTTTATTGTCCTCACTTTCAAAGGTCTTCACATCTCCCTAACATTTCTCGTTCATGTTATTCTGATTATTATCATTATCCTTGTCCTTTCCTATTTTCTTATTCATTCATCTCTCCTCTGTGCAACTGTGCCATCGCCTAATTATCATTAAATTCTCACCTCATAACACATACAAAAATTGTTACACTCTTATCAAATAATACCTTTTGTTGAAAAATTTTCACACTTTCTGCAATATATAGTTGACTGTTCTCCTGCATAAAATAACATCATATATCATATTAATTTATACCACAACAAAATGTTTTTGAAATTCAAACACTTTTCTTTTTCTTTTCACCTGTAGTATTATGCGCTAATGATTTATTTTCTTGCAGTCTTCTGGCAAGTTCAATTTTATTCACTTCATGTAATTTTAACCTTTGCATTTTCAAACCAAATTCCTTTACATCTTTGTGCTCACACCAATTAATTTGTTACCTTACTTATACCGTACACATCCTTTCACCATTAAATTGTATCCCCTTTTTATTTCATTATAGTCTATCCTTTCAGACTACGTAAATTAATTATTACATGTGTCTTTCGTCGATTCATCATATTCTTCATTCTCACATTTCTATTAATACCTTTCACATACATATTACTTCAATATTTCTCAACAGCACGATTACCTCGGTAACTTGTTTTACAGCATGTCAAATTGGTCAGCGCTTTAAGGAATTCACTAAATATGCAAATAGTATAAAATAATTATCTCTTACCTTTTCATTAAATTTTGCATTAAAATAAAAATACTACATTCATCTTTGGTTTATACACGTTTCTGAAATAAAAAATTAGTCAACGCGAGAGTGTGAATTTAAAACTTCTAATTAATCAAATAATTGCATGATATCTTTGGTCGTTGGTAATGTCTGCTCCCCTTCAACTATTGAATTCGATACGGGAATTGGCCATAATATCTATATACACTTAAATACTAATTATTTACATAGTGGGCTAATGGAGAACAAAGATTTATTACTCCATAGCATGTAGTGCCAAAGAAAACGTATTAACATTTATCACTAGGATAAGATGCGTCGGGAATAGACATATGACAACGAGAAATAATCACGACATAATTATTTTATTGGTCGGAGAAATCCATTTCTGAACAATCCAAGTCCTTATTTTTCATTCGACTCCCATCCTTTACCCTATCACCTACATTTCCCGTGGAATTTATTTCGGGAATTCCCTGCAGTTCAATAACAATTTTAGCCTGATACTCATCACTAGCCTGCAGATTGGCTAGGTTACGTAACTTTGCATTCTGTCTGTAAAGGTTGAAGAAAAAATGTTTTGAAAGTCGTAAGAGGTTACAAGACAATGAACTCTAATTCGTCTTCATTGTGTGCTTCAAATCTTTCTTGAATAGAAAGTGTGCGGGATATCGGAAGGTCATGTGCTTCGTTTACCTTATTTTTAAGTGTATGTTGGATATTTTCAGTAGTGTTAATTTTG
The DNA here is from genome assembly GCA_964059195.1 of Ectobius pallidus. NCBI lineage: Eukaryota > Metazoa > Arthropoda > Insecta > Blattodea > Ectobiidae > Ectobius > Ectobius pallidus. The sequence goes on along the minus strand of CAXKWD010000007.1, from coordinate 54,384,464 downwards.
TTGACATTTACTGCTTCCGTTTCGTAACATTCCTCTGGGTCGTCTGGTTCATACGGTTCGGTCAGCTGGGGTAGCAGACCGCCTGCGGTGTGGATAGTTTCACTTTCAGCTGGACCTGGGTGAATATTTACAATGGTCTTTCCGCTAGCAGTGTTTAAATATTCAACAAAAAATTCGTCCTGTCCGATATCTGGTAGAATGGGACTTTTCTCTCTAACTTTCTCAGCCTGGTTGAAAGGAATAACTGTTTCTGTTTCATTCTCGTTCCTAATTGCAAGTGTTTCATTTCTGAAATTAAGTACGGCTTGTAATTTTCTGAAGATTTTGCAACCAACTATTATAGGCAAATTCAGACCGGACACAACGAGAAAAAGGACTTCTATAGTTTGCCCTTCTATATTTATTGGCACTAGACATTGATGTCTTATTTTGCACTGGTTGTGACCGGCAGCCAACATGGCGGTCATGTTATGAACGGGTAATATTTGGTTGATAGCCTTGATTCTTTGTAATTCCAAAAAAGTTGCTTGAGATATTATTTCAGCATCAGAGCCTGTGTCAAGAGTTATTGGATATATCTGCGAACCTAGTTTAACATTAATTAAGGGCGACTGCGAATTCACCAGAGTGGATCCATTTCCCTGGAAAATTCCAATCGTAATATCTTCTAGTGGTTCGTTATTGTCAGTATTTACAGTGGTTGTGTTCTCTATCGGAATTCCTGTGGGCTGCTTAGTTGTATTATGTATACAATTTTCTTTTTCTATTGTTGGTGAGATTTTCTTCGGTTCATATACATTCGCCACGGCAGTTGATGTGATATTTGCATGATTATTTACAGGGGTTTCCTTTTGTGATCTATCCTTGTCAGTTTGTTTACACTGAGTTATTTCTAGAGTAGGGGTTTTATTTACAAGGGTTTTACTTGAAATAACTTGTGTTTTCTTTACTACCGGTTGTTGGCTTGTATTACAGGCTACCGATGAGCTAATCTGTCCTCCAAAATTGCTTCAAAATGCAGGTTTTCCATTAGGAGGGGCGTGGAAAACCTTTACTCGTTTAAAACTTCGTTTGCGGGTGAGCTAGGCCTATTTGAAGTTTCATTCCTCTCATTATTGGGAGACCTGTGACGACTCTCTACTGGGGACCTTACATATCGGTGATTATTATCATTCTTAACATACCTGTTATCGACAACTCTCCCTCTGAATTGTGGACGGAAATAACCCTGATTTAGGTCTGGACGATAATGCCATGAAGGGGTTCGGCCTCTGCCATTTCGTCCTCGCGAGAAATTATTATTGTATCCATTTCTACCTCGTCCCGCCTGCGCTGGATAATTGTGATTGTTATTATAAGGTCTGTACCTAGAAAAACCATTATAATTATAATTACCATTGCCTCTATTTCTCCAGAAGGAATTTCTTGTGCCTCTTTGATACTCATTATTAGGCCAGTGCGGTTCTGGACTATTTCTTTGACTGTCCCGTCGGCCAGAATTTTCTCTTCTATCATACTGCGGTTGCCTATTATCACTGTCTGGTGTCCCCACCTCACTTTCAAAATTTTCAGATACCGCCTGAACATAGTTTATAGCCTTCCTTTGATGGTCGGCTTGCGATATCTGAGGATTTTGACCTAATCGGACTGGTGGATTCGGTATTTCCTGTAATGACTTCAGTAGGCATAGCATATCGCCTATACTCTGGGGAGAAGCAACAATTAAGCTATTTTTTATTGAAACTGGAAAATGTAGGCATAAGGCCTGAATGAAAACTTTTCCTCAATTGTGGGGATCAACAATTGCTTGTTGTCACATAACGAAATGAAATACTCAAAGTAAGTCATTCCGCAGCTGCGGTCAAACTTCCCATGAAAAATTTGATTACGGATGTGTTCCTGTGGACCAAAAATTGTTCAAAAATGCCTCCTCAAAACTTTGCATATCTAGTGACTTGTTATGATTGATTACATGGAACCACCTTAATGCGGCCTTTTGCAGTGAACGTGAAACTAAAATCATCTTGAGATTTTCAGGCACATTCCTTAATCTAAAATAGGTTTTCAGCTCGTCCAAGTACCTTACAGGATTGGTTCGTTGGGAATCCTCAAACACTGGTAATGGCAAGTCGCTACTACTCAATGTATAGTTACTCAGGCCACTGGTAGAAGGTTGGTCTAATCCATTGTCAGCTCGGAGTAAAGGATTAGGCATCTTGGGTAGATTAGGGCTTGGTGAATTGTTTTCCGGTAGGGATGTTGTGGAATTAGTTGCTGGGGCTGGTACAGGTACATGCTCACGATTTTCAATTGCACTCTCATGTTCCCTTACTTGTTGTCTGAGCCTATCCACTTCCGATTGCAAACTCAATAATCGGCTACCATTACTTTCTATCATGTGTTCCATCACACTTACCTGTGATCTTACAGAGTCTATCTGTCCCGTTAAAACCTGTTCTGAAGTTGAAATCTGACTAGTGACACGAGAATCCAACTCTTTTAATTTATTTTCCACTTCAGCCCTTTGGTTTTCAACAATTTCTTTTAAATGTTTACTTTGCTCTGTCAATTGTGACTTTAACTCAGCTCTCAAAGTTTGGTTTTGTGTATTTATTTGTGTATTAATGTCAGTCTTCAATTGTTGGTTTTGTGTATTCATGTTATTTTTAATATCTTGTAATTGGGCAGTTACCTGAGCCATAATAGCTCCCACTTGTGATAGAATGTTATTCGTTATTAACTCCATCTCTGTACTATTAACTGAGTGTGACTCTACAGTAGGCATATTTGGTACATTGGGTACAATAGGTACATTTTGTATATCCGGAGAGGTAGGCACATTGACATCAGTTACACTTCCTATATTAGATACCGCCGGTATATCAGTTTCCGGCACACTTTCATTTTCACTTAATTGGTGTGTAACACTAGGAATCCCGTCTGAAATTGAGGCCTTAGAATTCTCGGTGTCCATTTTTAAATGAATTACTTTATTATTGCGTAAACGCATAACAAAAATTTGACTTCTCTCAAAACAAACAAACAAACAAAAAGATTTACAACACCAAAATAGAGAATCCTAAGCTCTCTACATGAAGGGAAAATGTGAACAATACCTGTTGTTCCCAGCTGTGGTAACGGGCTCCTTTATGGGGGGTCATCGGTCACTTCCCTCCTTCAGCTGTCGGATGTTGGTGTCTTCTTTCCATTCCTGCCTGCCTAAAAACTTTTCTTTCTATCACACGCTCTTTTGAACAATTTATACTTGAATGTCGATCGCCATTTTATGTGTTACTCGAATAATTCTATTCCTCGATGAAATGGAAATGTGTCAGTTTATGGCTAGTTTATGCAGGTGTTAGCTTATGAAAGTAATTTATGCCTGTAATTCAAAGTAATTCTCGCCACAGTTAGGCCGCCAGCTTATGCCCGCTTGTCTTTCCACTCTCGCAAATAGGGTGCGTTTGCACTTCACCAATCGAATAGGCGCCAACCTACCTAAATGTAGATAAATTTGTAGTTTCCGATCAGTTCCTTTTACGAGAATGGTCACAGACAACCCTAGCTAGTGCTTGCTCAGCGGTAGTGAGAACTCTTATCCCTTTCGTGGTTAATTGGAATTACAGGGGAGAAATATTATAACACCTACTTGATGAATATGTTTGATTTTATTAATACTTCTTTCTAAGCGACACACTGGGTTCGTTGCACAAAGGAGTCTGCGATGCCTATATTCATATATGCTGACTTATGCTTTTAAATACTGGACGTGTCTATATTCATATACGTAAACTTCTATATTCAATTACTACTCTGCTTATATGTTATACTCAATAATAACGCGCCCCGACGATCCATATGACTTGTATCAAACACTTCCTCTATTTTTTACGGAGCGGAGAGATTCTCAGTCTACGTTTCACAGGTAACAAATATTAAAATGTTCAATTATTACGCGCATGATAATTCTTAAAACTTGTATTTAAAACTTAACCCTCTATTTCTTTACGGCGCGGAGAAAATTCACATTGTACTTCTTTTCGGCAACACTTCCCAGTTAGAACAGAACAGTTTTCGTAGTTAATTTTCCCTCACTTGATTTCATTAATTCCTCTCCTTAACATCATTTCATTGGTCCACTTCTTATGCCTATTTGTCTCGCAGCCTCTTATTGGTCAGCTTGAATGGTATAGTATTCTTGTCCCTAGCTAAAAATGTTCGTTAAGCTGAGTTTTTCCCCTAAAATCCATTCATCAATCCTGACATAGATGACTAGCGCCTCTCTGTCGCATACAAAGCGATCAGACATCCAGTCTTTCAGTAATTGCTTAATAAGTCCTAAGTCATGAGTCTGATATAAATTATATACGCATATTCTTATAGTATGAAATTTTCCGAATCTTTTGATATTAATCTTCTGTCTGTCCGATGATAATTACTTCTTATAATTAATTATGATTGAATTTTGATATGATTAAAATTGGTCACATGTTATATGTCAAGTTGTAGGTCCTGTCACTGTCTTGCCGATGGTGTGATTGGTTAAGGGGTCCGACATTCCAAACGGCTTCACACTATACCCCCACCTCCACTATACCCCCACCATAACAGATACCCTCACAAACACCTGCTCCAGAGACCTCAGTTGGCACTCTGCTGATGATGCAGGAACACCACCTGCAAAACGGCCGTCCAGAAGTTTACCAAGGTAAATAAAGTGTGTTAAGGAAAGTGTTTTTATTCAACTGTGTATTACACAACACTAAAGTCAGACACAAGAATGAAGGTAATTTTAGTACACCTGAAGAAAAATCCGCCATTTCAAATTAATCAAAATGTGGTCCATGTACTCAGAAGGTAACTACATTTTATCTCAGGTAGGCCTACAGATATTGTTGAATATAACCAAACCAGAAAGGCAAATCTATATTTGCAACTGACAGTGGATTTGTTTTTAAAGAAATTTCTCCCCCACTCTCTGTATTAGGATTAAAGCTTTTTTCCTCCAAAAATACGTTTTCCCCATTTTTACTCTTAAAAAAGTGTATCCATATCTAAAAGTATCTGCTCCCCTAAGATTTTCAGAGCCATATGACCCTTAGAACCCTTAAATTAGCAACAGTCTTTAACTGTTTAATGTAAAATGTCTTCTTTTTTATTGTAACCTATCAGCAATAGTTTGATTTAAACCTTTTGGTGTAGGGACAGTGGCGTAACTAAAGGTTCCTAAGACCCCACAATGAGGGGGGGACAAAATGAAGACCGGAAAAAAGGAATGTGAATAGAATTTCATAATGGGGGGAAGACATGCAAAGCAGTGAAAGAAAATGAGTTCCTAACTTCTAGTGAACACGCAGGACATGTCAACAGTCAACAAGCGGAATACTGAAATATTAAATTTGAAATTTAACATGTGCTTGGCGTTTGTCACTGCACTTTTACCGACAATGCATATTATATAGCCTATTTGTGAATGTATTGTTTTATTTTCCTGTTGCTTTTATTAATGCATTATCACTGAGGCAGATGCAGTGTCGCTTGGATATTACATCAAGTCTAGTATGGTGGTAAAAGTGAATAATAATGTTTGATTCTGGTTTCATATCAATTACAATATTAGACTAAGAATAACCTAGTTCTAACAATTATATGAAAACTAATAAAAACATACAAGGAAGAATCAAATGAAAACCACAATTAATTTTTTTCTACCGTTTTAATGCAGGAAGAATGTTTGCTTGTACGTTATTTTTCTACATAGTCCCCTCTCAGTTCAATGCACTTACGCCATCAGATAGGAAGTGCTTAGATACCAGGTGAGAAAAATTCTTTTGGTTGTTGCTGTAGCCACTCATGCACTGCGAATTGTACGTCTTCATCAGACTTTGATTTCTGCCCTCCAAGGTGATTCTTTAATGGACTAAAGATGCAGAAATCTGATGGTGCCAAACCTGGCAAGTAGGCAGATGTGAGAGGCACTTGAAGCATATGTTGTCGATGGTTTTCATGGTTGCACAAGCAGCATGAGGACAGATGTTATCATGTTGAAGCAAAACACCTGCTCTCAGCAACCCTCTTAACTTTGTCACCATCAAAATTCCAAATCTTTGGTCCGTTAAAGGATCTCCTTGGAGGACAGAAGTTCAAATCTGATGAAGACGTCCAATCAATGGTACAGGAGTGGCTATACAGCATCAACAAAAATAATTTTTCCCATACGGTATCAAAGCTCTTCCTATCCAATGGCTTAAGTGCATTGAACTGAGAGGGGACTATGTAGAAAATAATGTTCAAGCAAACATTCTTCCTGCATTAAAATAGTGGAAAAAAATTAATTGCGGTTTTCATTTGATTCTCCCTCGTAATACTTACATAGCACTGTGTAACAAGCACGACTACGTGAACTCTGTATTTTAATTTTCGAGTGAGAGAGAACACAAAGAATTGACATGAGTATCTTTTGTCACAAATAACACTATATATGTTAATTAAATGAGATGTTTGACATTTAAACATATTAGATTTAACTTTACTTACATTTTTGCAGAACGTACATTTCATGGGCTTTGCCCAAATTTTGACAGTTGACTTGTAGTTGAAAAAGTGGGCAAAGGCCATGAAACGTACGTTCTGCAAATATGTAAGTAAAATTGAAATGTAAAATGTTCAAATGTCAAACTTCTCATTTAATTAACATAATATAGTGCTTCACTGTATAAAACTTCCACTATTACCTTGTTTTTAAAACACTAGATATGTTCACCGCTTCCAAAGATTGGAATGATAATTCTTTCACACTGGCCATGTGTAGGCTGAGATGGAAAGGTGAAGTCAGAATGAAAATTTCAATGCCATAGCTGGGATTTGAACCAGGATCTTTGGCTCTCTGTGCCGATGCTCTAACCAACTGAGCTACCATGGCAACTTGCCAGTACTACATTAAATTCTCCAACTGACTCCAATCCCACAATTGGATTGAATGGCATTGAATTTTTCATTCTGACTTCATGCTTCCAAAGATTATTAAAGATTCTACATATTACAATGCGCCTGTGCCAGATTTGGGAGGTAAGGATTATCTTTATTTCCAATTTCCTATAGTAAAATTAGTATTAATAGTAGTAGTAAAGTAAAGTGTTCCCTATACAGGCCATGGATGCCCAGAGGGTTCCAGGAGTATGTGGCTCCCAGGTTTTAAACATTCAGTACATGGGTGGTAAGGTTGTCAGCCTTATGTACTGGCCGCCTTTACCCCCAGGATTGCTCCTTGTACTCATTTCTGTTAGAGGCTGAGTCAACCCCATGGCCATAGTGCCACCAGAAGAATTAGGCCAATTGAAAAATGGTAGTAGTGGTAGTGTCTGTCACCACAGCATGGCGCGTCCTCAGGTTGTGGTTAGAGGATATGGCCTCCAGACATGGAGGGTAGCTGCTAATATATTAAATACGCAGTCATGGACACATGACATGAGGTGGTCCTCCAGCTTGGGGGTTTGGCATGAGGTTAACAACCTCTCACAGTAAAAATTATTGTTAAGAAACGCATGCTTGATTTATGGATCCTGTCAGTGTAAAATTTTCCAGAGGTAGAATAGTCCCTTGTGAGGATCTCCAGGTAGCGACTACACTGAGGGAGTCTAAAAATCATAGGAACTATATATTTGGAACATGGAATGTTAGGAGCATGTATAGGCCTGGATTGCTTAAATCAGTAACTAGAGAATTTGAAAATTCAGATTAGATGAAGTAGTAGTACAGGAAGTTAGATGGGAGGGTGAAGGTTCAATACAGACGCGTACACCTTTTTCTATGGGAAAAGACGGAAGAGGACGGTGGTGTGACATCTTAGTTGTCCATGCACCAACAGAGGATAAAGACGATGATGACAAGGACAGTTACTATGAGGAAATAGAACATTTGATCAGTTTCCAGCATATCATAATAAAGTTGTACTAGCAGATTTCAATGCAAAAGTAAGAATGGAGGATATTTTCAAGCTCACGATTGGGAATGAATGTCTCCACTTGCAGAGCAATGATAAATGGAGTTAGATTAGTGAATTTTGCCACTGGTAAAAATTGAATCTTAAAGAGTATAAAATTCCCACAGCGTGAAATTCATAAATACTAGGGCTGTACCAATTAATCGATTAATTGGCTCAATTAAATATTTAATCGTCGATCAATTACATTTTCCGATTAATAGGTTTAGTCGAATTCTAAAAAACGTTTTTCGAGAAATTGGTCAAATGACCAAACTCCTTTCTCTCGCTTCTCCGGCCTTGGCACATCATCGTCTCTTGAACATTCAAGTGTCAACAAACTCGTGTGTCTCAAGTCTTGGCTGAAAAAGTAACCAGAAATGTAAGTTTTGTATAGGCCTATATTTTTTCACTAATAATGGTATTCATTAATTCAGGATTTCTTCTCATTATCTGCAGTGTAGTAGTTATTAAACGTGTAAAACAATATTAAATGTACACTTTGGTTTCGTTTAAAATACCGACCTGTTTGTCGATTAATCAATTGATTAATCGATCAATTAATCGATTAAAGTCAAGCGTTAACTCGATTAGAAGTCTTAATCGATTTTCAGCCCTAATAATTACATATGGACATCAACAGACAGAATGACTCAGAATCAAATCGACCATGGAAGGAGGCATTCTAGTATAATTGGTGTTCGAACTTTTAGGGGTGCTAACTGTGATTCAGATCATTATATGGTATTTCACTAAACAAACAAACTGGGAAAAATTTTGATATAGAGAGATTCAATCTGAAAAAGCTATATGAATACCAAAATAGGAACGCTTACCAAGTCGAGATTTCAAATAGATTTGCAGTTCTAGAAAACAGTGATAGATCTAGGAGGGGGCCAGGGCAAACTGCCCTGGGCGCACATATAAGGGGGTGTAAGCCAAAAGTGTTATTTTTATTGTTATGGATTTGGGGAGGTAAACAAATAAACCAATTTTGTCATACTATAATACTTAATTGGTATTTCTAGTTCCATTTTCAAAGTCTCTTAAATACATAATTACCACAGCCTTTTTTTAACGAGTATGTGATAGCTAACTGGGTTCGAATCAAACGTTTTGACAGGGGGGAAATTAAATGTGGGTCCAATATAGGCATATATAAATAAATGTAGTAAACATTCTGAAACCTTCAGAGATTAGATTCAATTAGGCTACCACACATAAACATTCTTTAACCATATTGTTGCTGGCAAAAAGAAACAAATACAAATCTCTATATATATAAAAGGCTTTGTCCTGACTGACTGAATGAATGACTGACTGAATGACAGGAATCAACGTACAGCCTAAACTATAACAGGTAGAGACTTGGAATTTTGACAGTACCTTCGTTTCATAATGTAGATGCTCACTAAGAAAGGATTTTGAAAAATTCTGATTCTAAATGCCAAAAATGAGTGAAAAACGGGCAGAAAACGTGCATTTTTTGCGTTTCCGAAGCGTAATTTATTTCAATGTCAAATCAATTACAGCTGGCTTTGGCTATTTTTGTCAAACCTTGGAAATGAAACTTTCGCGATCGCTTGAATGTTGTAGCTCACGCTGGTCGATTCATTTGTTTTTAATGTCAAGGCACGCAATCATAATGTGAAATTTTCAACCTACACCGAAGAGGGATAATCAACATAGGCCTAAATATGGTCAAACGTTGTTCGATTTGGACGAAACTCACTATACAGGGGTTTTCTGGACTAAGGAACTCTAATCTGAGGTAGCTTTTACCAGGTGACGCTATCTAATCGTGGTATGTAGTCCACGTGATTTAGGAGTTAATAAATATAATGATATAACTATTATGCTCTAGATTTTTAATTTTTGAAATAATTATCGCGGGCGAAGCCGCGGGCACCTGCTAGTCAGTAATATAAGCCTTATGTCCATTGTTGGGCTTCTGTTACACCGTGCATGTTAAATTCTTGTTAGATAAATTTTGTGACCTCGCAGCCACTTGTTTACAGTCTAACTTACTGAGTCTTGTTATGACAGGAATGCAAACTCAAGTTTGATCTCATTCTTAGACTACATATTTTACTAAATTATATTTGTATGTGGCAATATGTCAAAAAGAAATATTGGGAGCACCATTCAGGAGAAAAGCCAGAAAAAAGGAAAGAGAAGAAAAAAAATCATCTTCGTTAATGTCAACTTGGTTAGGTGGAAATAATCAAGGTGAGTGCATTATAATGACCTTGAGAAGGAGGAATTAATAATAAAAGTGAACAGTTTTAAATATCATGCTCTCAACCTACCACCGAAAATGAAAATCAGCAACTCCTGCAAAACTTTTGACCTTAATTTACCACAGTGGACTTCAGGATGCATATCTGAATGTGGCAATGGCACTTAGAATGTTCATAACAATGCCTGTCTCAGTTGCATCCAATGAAAGGAGTTCTAGTTAGTTCAAAATAATAAAAATTTACTTAAGAAACAGGATGACACAAGAATGCCTTACAAACTTCAGTATTACTAACATTGAACATCGGTTAGCTTCAAAGATCTCATATGATTTTATCAAGACTTTTGCAGAAAGAAAAGCTCTAAAATTAGGTTTTAGAATTCAAGTTTGCCCCATTGCTTTGTGTGGGAAAAGAAAATTAAGCCCTATGTGCTCTACTTTCAGCCATATGTTTGCAAGTATAGTTTAATTTTTGTATTACTTAAAAATATTCTGTGTTAAAGTTATTTTTTTTTTGGTAGGTGTATATGGTTTCTTTTAAATAAATTACTTTTGTCTTAATGTCTACCTGTTCACTAATAAAAGAATGTAAGGGAACCACAATAAATTGTTTGTATCATTCTTCATACTTCATAATAAACCTTCTGTTTGTATTAATTTTTATAGTTATGATTAGCATCAAATAAAAAATTACTGCCGTCATTAATTAGGGGGCGCTGATTTACCTTTTTGCACCGGGAGCCAGAGAGCCTAGATCCGTCACTGCTAGAAAGCACTGCAGAACAAGAAGCTAGGGATGATATGAATATCGATAAAATCTGGGAAAGCATTAATGACAATATTAAAGTATCCACAACATAAAAATTAGATTGACTTGAACTGAAACCAAATAAACTGTGGTTTGATGATGAGTACATGAAATTAGTAAATTCAAGAAAGCAGGCACAACTACAATGGTGGAAGAATCCGAAACAAACTACTTTTGAAAAACTCAACAATGCTAAACGAGAAACCTCTAGAACCATTAGAACAAAGAAGTGAAATTATCTCAGAGACAAAGTAAATGAATTAGAGGTAAATAGTAAAGATAAAAATGTTAGGGATCTCTGCAAGGGAATAAACGAGTTCAAGAAAGGTTTTCAACCTGTAACAAATATAATTCAGGACAATGATGACATTATAGATTTGATTAATGAGGGGTAGTGTAAGCCGTTTGGCTTCTCAACACTGCAACCTTAATAGATCTATTGTGAATGCCCTATACCCTATTCTAGCAGTCACCACTTTAATTTTAATGCTTTTTAATATAGCCTATAATTTTCCTGGGTGATATCCAGTCCTGAACTTTTTCATTACTGAAAAACCCACTACCCGGCCAGGAATCGAACCCAGACCGCCAGGATTGAAGGCAAGTATGCTTTCTATACACCCATGGCGCAGACATGATGACACTATACTTGCTGCTCCAAATAATATTTTAATTAGGTGGAAAAATTTCTTTAATCAATTATTAAATATACCTAGATACATGGAGATGTCCAAAGAGTAGAAAGTGAAATATTCACAGCAGAGCTGTTGGTTGCTAAACCAACTCTAACAGAAGTAGAAAATACTATGGGTGAACTAAAAAAAAACACATCTCTAGGCGTTGATCATATTCCAGCAGAATTAATTAAGGCAGGTGGGGACAGATTAAACTCAGAGATCCATAAACTCATTCTTATGATCTGGAGAAAGGAAGAATTGCCAAAGGAATGGAAAGAATCAATTATTATACTGATCCATAAAAAAGGGATAGGGCCAAATTAAATAACTATTGAGGAATTTCTCTCTTATCAACATTGTACAAAATGTTGTGTACTAAGTTATACTTTTGTCAAGATTGTCCCCATATGCGGACGAAATCATTGGAGATCTCCTATGTAGTTTTAGGCAAAATAGATAAACCATTGATCAAATATTTTGTATTCACCAAATCTTGTAGGAAAAAGTGGGAATATAATAAGTCTGTTCACCAGCTATACATAGATTTAAAAAAAGCATAGATTCAGATAGGCAAGACAAATTGTACAATATCCTCATTGAGTTTGGGATACCAAAGAAGTTAGGTAGACTAATGTAAATGTATTTAAATGAAACCTTTAGCAGAGTCAGGGTAGAGAAATTTGTATCAGATGTGTTTGCCATTAAAAGCAGCTTGAAGCAAGGAGATGCACTGTCACCTTTACTTCTTAATTTCACTTTGGAATATACCATTAGAAAAGTTCATGAAAACAAGGTAGGCCTAGAATTAAATGGCAGTCACCCGATTTTAGCTTATGCAGATGATTTTTGTCTGCTGTGCAATGACAAACACAATCAAGGGAAATGCAGGAAGTCTTTTCGATGCCTGCAAGAGTGTTGGATTAGAAATTGATACAGAAAAATCTAAATGTATGGTCATGAAATATCAAAATAACTTAATGCCTTACAAAATATTAGCACAGCCAGTAAATCGTTTGAAGAAGTGGAGAAATTGAAATATCTGGGAGCAACAATTACAGATACAAATAAAAATGTATGGTCATGAAACATCAAAATAACTTAATACCCTACAAAATATTAGCACAGCCAGTAAATTGTTTGAAGAAGTGGAGAAATTGAAATATCTGGGAGCAACAATTACAGATACAAATAATGTTAACGGTAGAAGTTAAGTGTAGACTCAAATCAGGAAATGCCTGTTTTTATGCAGTTCAGAAACTCTTCATGTCTTTTGTCCAGATATCTAAAAATAAAAATTTATAAGACAATTATCCTTTTATGCCGGTTTTATTATATGGATGTGAGACACTGTTGCTTACTCCTCAGGAAGAACATTATCTGAAAGTGTTCGAAAACAGGGTGCTTAGGAAAGTATTTGGGCCTAAGATTGATGAAAATGGGGACTGGAGAAAACTGCATAACGACAAACTTCATAACCTGTACTCGTCATCAGATATAGTAAGGGAAATTAAATCAACAAACTAGGGTTGAATGACAGGTGCTGCAATGAACGTCCTGGTTCCGTTGCTTAGGAATTGTCTATTGTCATTGCGTAAGTAAGTAAGTAAATTTTAATATCTCCCAGGTTCTGGGAGTCTATCAAATTGCATATTTCTCTCAGTTGAAGACATGCTACTGAACTTACAAGCTTGAACATGAATCGTTTTGTTACAGGGCTCAAGTTAAACTTTGCAGAGGGGCCTAACCTTACTCTATTAAGTTACTGTGTATGGAAATATAACAAATTATCTATAGGCCTAAACATTTTTTTCTACTCCACAGAAAAAGATTACTAAAAGAAGGATGATTTTCTGGATAAGCTCTGTATTTAATTCATAATTTAATAATTAGAAGAAACATACATAGTTAGAAATGCCTTTTCTGCTTAGTGCCCAGATACCAGAAATGTTTTTCTCTCTGCCAAACCCTTAAAATTTTCAAAAAAAATATTTGAGTGTGAATTTGTGGTTTGATTTTATAAAACAATTTTTATTTTTAAGGGATGACAAGTATGCTGTTGTATTATCGCTTCTTCCACCCAGCTGGATCAGTAAGGTTGTGCACCAAATCTTTGCAACACAATATAGAATCTGGTGCTAATGAACAAACTGCTACATTGAGATCCTTAAAACACTGCACATTAAGCAGGTAAGTAACAATCATCTAAATTGGAGGGAATCTGAACTAAAACGTGCTATGTATACTGCTACTTTTTGTATCTTTGATGTGACTCATCCTTTGCGTAAGTTCCTTTTTTAAAGCTTTTTTCTTCATACTAGTTCTTCTGCCCAAAGGTATATTTATCAATTTATCAGGACAGAAATTTTTTTGCAATTAATTTGAGAGAAAGTCTTAGGCATTTTATTGAAGAATGTTTCTACATTAAGGCTAGTTTACACGACGAAATTAGGTTTCGTAAGTAAGTTTCGCAACTGTTTTTTGCTTGAATGCGCAAGCGCAAGATGTACTGGCGACAATGAGTTACGAAACTACGCAGTTTCGGCTGATTCCAACTTTTCACGAAACTATAATAGTAATGTTGATATTTTACGCTTATTTAGCTTGTTCGCGTTTCGTAAAATGAAATGGGGAAGTGAGGAAATTATGAAATGCCTGTATTCATATGTGTTTCAAACATTTATATGGGATTTTAATAACTTGAACTTCAGAAATAACAAGAAATGTGTGGTTGCATTGGAAAGAAAATGTGTGTAATTAGTTTCACGAAATCACTTTCATGAAAGTGGTTACGAAACCTAGTGTCATCGTGTAAACTAGCCTTTAGTCAGGCACACATTTGCCAGTGCCCATCTTAAAAAAGTATATATATAAGAAAAAAGTGCAACAAAGTCCCAATTATCTGAGGGTGGGTAATCCAGCTTACAAATTCTGGTTTATGGAGCACTGTATTCTTTTGCAGACAAGACTGGGTGATGGATTTTTAATTTCCCGCACTTTACTTCAACATATTGTGTAAAGAGAATGATTTCCAGAGAAGTGATTGAAAGTCACAGAGAGTTGAGTTGAGTTTGAAAAGGGGGGCTATTTTTAGCCCTAGCACTGCGACCTCCTACAGAGCTGTTATGCATCCCCATCATGTTTCTCTCAATTAAGTAGCCCATTGTTCATAATGAACTTAATGAGACTACTAACTGAGGCTTGTGATAGTTCATCTATCTTTGAAAAGTGATTGCCAAAACAGTCTGCTCTAGATTGAGCAAGAACCGGGCAGTCACATAACAGATGAGCAACTGACTCATCTCCTTGGAAACATCTATTACAGGATGGTTCATCATGCAATCCCGTCCTATAAAGATTGTACTTGAGGGCACAGTGTCCAGTCATGAATCCTGTTACCCATGAGAGTTTCTTCCTACTGAGTTTTAGCAGATACTTTGCTCTGCTTTTATCCAGGTCTGCAATGAGCGCCTTTGAGTATCTGTATCCTTCTATGGAGTTCCAGTGTTTCCGGTGCTCCTGTTGAGCCCAGTTCATAATAGCCTGTCTTACTGGTCTGTAAGATACTCCCAGCACAGATTCAGGTCCCAAAAATGGGATCTCACTACCTTTCTTGACTGCTTTATCTGCTTCCTCATTGCCCTGAATCCACATGTGTCCTGGCACCCACATCGGCACTCTGAGACCTGCCTTGATTTGATTAAAGGTGAATCAAGAACTTTAATAGCTGCTCAGCTATCTGAGAGAATAAGAATGTTTCTGTTCATATATCTCTTTTTAAAACTTTCCTTAGTACTGGCTAAGATTGCATAAACCTCTGCCTGGAAAACTGTAGTAAATGTACCTAGACTATAAGAAGCTTTGATACCATTTCCATAAAGACCTGTCCCCGTTCCTGACTTGGTTCTAGAACCGTCAGTATACCAGACTGGGCCCTTGTTATTTATAAGTTTTTCTCGTCTATCCCAGTCACCATGCTGTGGATGGGTGACTGTAAAGTTTTTATGAAACTTTACCCTTGGTTCCAGAATGTCAGTCCTAATTTCAAGTATCTGTTTCACATTCCTGTCCCATGGAAGTTTGAGATAATTTTATGTTTCCGGTATTAGACACTACAGTTTGACGACAAATGCGGTGCCTCTATCCACAAATGTAGGGGAATGAATCCCGTCAGTATCTCCATTGCCACAGTAGTGGTTTTAATATCTCCCATTATTGATATACAGAAAGCCCTTTGCAATTTACTAAGTTCCTTCCTGCAAACCTTAAGTTTTACTCTTGGCCACCACATAAGTGCGGCATACGAGAATATAGGTCTGACCATTGCAGTGTATATCCAATGCACTATGCTAGGTTTCAGACCCCATGTCTTACCAAGCATACTTCTACAGGTCCAAAAGACTCTGTATGCTTTGGTAATACACTGTTCTGTGTGGCATTTCCAAGTTAATCTCTTGTCTAATACCAGTCCAAGATATTTAACTTGTGTTGAATAGGGTACTACCTCGCCAAAGAAAGTGTGTCTGGTTAAATCCACCCGCTTCCTATTAGCGAAGGGCACCACCACTGTTTTGCTTGGGTTAACAGACAAACTATTTTCGTTACACCAAGCTTCGACTTTCTATTTGTAGCACTTCAGAAACTATGTTGGGAAATTTCTCTCTTATGATTATTGCAATATCATCTGCAAAACCAACTGTAAAGTAACCACTCTCATTGAGTCAATGCAAAAGCGCATCCACAACAAGGTTCCATAGCAAGGGTGATAAAACACCCCCCTGCGGACAGCCCCTCATCGTAGACACAGTCAGCGTCTCTCCAAAGAGACTCATGGTTATCTTTCTATTCTCCAAAGCATAATGTATCCATTGACACAGAAGTGAAGGCACGTTATGCTCATCCAGGGAATTTGACACCACCTCACAGGATGTCCAATATCAAGAAAAGCACCAATTGCTATTTCTTTAGTGTTCAGCGCCTTCTCAACAGTTGAAACAACATGATGAAGTGCTTTTTCTGTCGATTTCCTTGATTGATAGGCAAATTGGTTCTTATGTAATGGAAATTCCATTAATACATTGTCCCTAATATGCCTATCCACTAATCTCTCCAATCTTTTAAGTAAAAAGAAGGAGGGAATGATTGGATGATATGCCTTTGCCTGGGTGTAACTAGGATGCCCTGGTTTAGGTATAAATATCACTTTGGTTTGTCATAGGTATGTATCCGCAAACCCTATAGATACTACAACGTAGAGACTGAATTATATCAATACTCTGCTGTAGAAATGCAGGGATAATCAAATCGATACCTGCAGCTTTGTAAGGTCCAAATGAATTGATGGCCCATCTTATTTTTGTGACATTGACCATGCCCCTAATCAGCTTCCAATCCTCTCTGTCCAAAGATAGATGGTCCAGGTTTGGTTGCCTCTGATCAGTACCATTGTCTATGTCTACCTTCGAATCTGGAAAGTGAGTGCTCACAAGCTGCATAAGCGTTTCTTTACCAGATTATGTGTAAGTGACATCAGGCATCTTAATTGTGCTTACAATTTTGCACGCACCTTTTGCCATTTGCTTCATGAACCTTGCACTGTTGGGAATGTTTTCCATCCCCTGACAGTACTCCTTCCATGAAGTCCTTTTGGCTTTACGAATACCTTCGTTGTAACTGGTGAGGGCTTCTCGATAGGAATCCCAATCACCAGTTCTTTTGGTAAGTCTAAATAGTTTCCTTGCTTTATTTCCAAGTGTCCTTAACTCTTGAGACCACCATGGAACAAGCCTTGGCGAGTAAGCTACCTTGACCTGACAGTTGTGATTATAGGATAGGAGAATTGATTGTTGCAACTTGTCAACAGCAAACTCCACATCCAATGTCGAACGAATGTTCCTTGAGATACCCGATACCAATGCTGAAAGGTCCCGTCTATATCCGTCCCAATCAATTTTCCTCGGGTCTCTATGTGTCACTGGTTGAGTGGCTTGTGCTTTGATTTCAAAGCATATGCATCTATGATCAGAAGAAGTAATTTCTGATGATACATGCCATTCTGAAACTAGGTTCTCAATCATATTGGTCCCCAGTGTTATATCAATCACTTCCTCCCTTCATGATGTTACGAAGGTTGGCTCATTACCTTTATTGAGAATATTGAGGTTTGTACTCACCAAAAATTCCATAAGCTTTTCGCCTCTCGGATCAATGTTGGTACTCTCCCACAGTGTGTGGTGTGCATTGGCATCAGTCCCCATGATGATCTCCTTGCCAGTTTCGTGCAATGAGTGATGCATTCACGACGCATTCTTTGCATAAATACAAGATCTCGGATTTTCATTACTAGGTCTATACAAAGAGCCCTTAGTACAACTGATCCCTCTAATTGTACCTTTGTAAAGCCAAGGTTCCTGAATGAGGGCTATATCAATATTCTTTTCTGCAAGCCTCTGGCTTAGAATAGCTGATGCTGCCTTACAATGCTGCAAGTTGATCTGGATTATTCTCATATTTATATTCAATCCTCAGTTCTTACCTTAAGCAGTTTCAGATGAGGATCCTCCAGAGTCCCCTATCTCCATGGTCTCCGGTTCATCCCCTTCCTCATCAGCTGCCTTTGTTTTCTTTTCTTGATCCGTCTTCTTCTCTGGATCAGACAGGATCTTAAAAAGGCCCTTGCCTACACCAGTGTAGATGGTCATTCCATTTTTGATTATGGTTTTTGCAGACTCCTGGTCTACCATCAAGATGATGCATTGCCCATTTGAGTCTGCTTGTTTATTCACTATTTCCCAGTGCTCAGTGTTTAGCTCCTTGTTAAGTCGCTGAATACGTTTCAGTAGCACTTTCGGATCAACGGTCGTCAAGTCCCGTGTCTTCAAGGCCACCTTAACTGGCTTGGGTAGGTCCTTAGGATCAATGACCTTAAGGACATAATCTTTTATTTTAGCTCCATCAATATTTGTCTGGAGCCACTCCCAAATTCTCTGATTATCACAATAGTAGATCAGAGCTCCATCTTGAAGAGAGAAAGACCTGAGTCTAGGTAGAGATTCGCCCATTGGCGCCTCATCTAGCTTCCTCACAATGTCTGCTTGTATTGATCTAAGGTCTTCTTCCACCAGCTTTTTCTCAGGGTGTGAGTCCCTGATTATTGCCATTTTAAAAGAGGCCAAGACTTCCCTGTATGAGACACCTGGTTCAGTTCCCCATGGTCTTTTAACAGGTCTAGCCTTGACCAAGGTAGGAGTATCACCACTGATCCTTGTTCTTTTAGGAGTCCCTGGCTCAGTAATGATTCCCTCCCTACCAGTTAGTGGGGTCGGATTACTACTAGCACCCTCTCTCTTCGTGGCTTTCTTCATTCTTCTTCTAGCTGCACCTGACAGCTTCTTAGTGTCCAAGTGAAGCCTGTTAATATTGGAGGCAGTAACTCCCATTTCTTTGTCAAGTGATAGATTTGTCTCAACTGGAGATTCTCTGTCACTCGCTTCTACTTTGTCGGGTGACAGATTTCTCTCAACTGGAGATATTTTGATCCATTTTTTGTCCCACGAGTACCGGAGATTTCAACAGTCACCCAGCACAGAGCCCCGAATATACTGGGAAGGCTAATTCCTCCAGGGTGTCGCCTGGTGCCCTGAAGAGATCTTTCGCAACACTGCATCTTTCACCACCCCAGTGCCATTCATCTCTTGGCATGATGCATTCACACCTTGGATTGGTTGGACCAGAGCCCTCTAATGGTCCTCCTACTGGGAGTCCCGCAGGTTCTCCAACTGGGAGTTCCTAGGGATAGATTTTCTGTTGAGCCACTTCTTTGTCTGGTATCTCCACCCTGACCTGTGCCTCTACCAGTACAGCTCAGGGTATCGTTGATACACGCAGCCCTCCCACCAACTTATAGGTCTTGTGGCTCCTAGGGGGGGAAGTCACAGAGAAGCAGACATTAAGTCTGAAAATCCCACATGTAAGCATTTCGGCGGTTGAATATTGGAGTGTACTAACTCCACTTCTTGCAACAAAATTATATAATGTATACACCAAGTTTCATAAAGGCTTGTCATTTACAAAACCTTATTGCAAGTAAACAATTGAACTTATATTAGAGGCCAGTTTAGAATGAAGGAGGAACTCAAACAGATGTTTTGTTGTGCCGCAAGTTCTCAGTTGCATTGTTCGATGTTACGAACAATATTCTTGTTAAATATTTCATTTAGATGGCATTGTTATTGTGAAAATGGCTACACCTGTTGAGAAATCAGTCTGCATTTTAGAATTTCACTTTACTAGGTCATTGATTACTGTCCAACATGCATTTTATCGAGAATATGACAGGAACCATACTGAAAATTGAATTAATGTTTAGTACAAACAGTTTAAAGAAATTGATTGTATGCTGTAAAACTTAAAGTGCTGAGAGTTTTTGAACATTCTGAATATTTCATACATGAATGAACAGAAAAAAAAGCTTGAAGTTTACCTTCTTATGATAAAATAAGTGTAAAAGATAAAACTTAAACTTTTAATTTCTCAAATATGTCAATACTTGGTAATTTTATTTATTAGTAACATGCTTTTGTGTCAACATTGCTTAGAAATCAGTTTAGTTTCTTGGTAACTCACATTATAACATTGTATGCTGCCTTTTGACTTTGTCATGTCTCTTACCTGTATGTGTGCTTTTGGTGACAGGATGGGTGGAACAAGTCCACAACAAGGATCTCCCCAATCAGATGATGTCAGCATGGATAAGAAACAATTGCTCACTCACTGTGTTATGAGTCCTTCAGAGAGTGAGGATGCTTCAACTGAAACAACAATCAAACAAAAACGTCGTGGTATCTGCTCACCCTTAGAATTAGGACTGGAAGAATCTGTGAAAGAAGAAGGAGAAAACCATCCTGGAGTCTGCTCTCTGGAACCAAATTTGGAGAGAAAGCTTGAAGAAGATAAACAAAAGCGACGTGGTGTTTTTAAATTAGATGCAGACTTGTCTTTAGAAGAAACACCAGATGAGGAGAGAGAGAAATTTCATGGTGTTTGTTCATTAGATCCTGGATGTGAGTACAAAACAGAGGATGATAAGAAGAAACGAAGAGGAATATGTTCTTTAGAACCTGAAATGGAAGTTGAATTAGAGTTAGGTATCTCTCTGGCCTTAAATGAAGAAGAACTGGAAAAAAAAAATGCAGAGGCAGAAACTCCAGAGGATGTGAAACAGATAGATGAGGAAGCACCCAGCGAAGTGCTTTCTGTACCGAGTGAAGTTTTGTCTGCTCATGACTACGAAAATATCTGTGCTGTGAACATTGCTCGTGAAGCCTGGGGACTACGATCATGGCGAGCTTATTCAGACATTGAGACATGGCTACATGATGATAGTGTAGTTCGTGACAGGAGGAGAGACACGCTTACCAGCTCTGCTTCGTCTGAACATTCCATTGGTAACGTAGATCGCAATATGTCATCATCCCCTCCACCTGCAATTCCATGTAGACGTCCTGCTTGCGCCCCGCGCACTCGCCAGGATGATTATCTTGATACTTTAGTTGATGATTTAGCATGCTGTGAAACAGGGCAAGTTTTTACTCCCGATGTAATTGACCCAAATGTATTTATGGCCAAGCCATATGTGGTTGATCAGCATGGAACTTTTTTCCCTCTGGGTACTCTTGACACTATTGTGGAGGAATTGGAGGAATCCAGCTCAAGCACTGATCCACGTCATGGATCTGCAAGCACTTTGGTAGCAACCATTGATGAAATCCGCCACGGTAACTTGTGGGAGGTATCACAGTATCAGAATGATCAACCACAATGTCGAGTTCCACTTTCCCCAGAAGAAGTATTATTTCTCTCCAAACTGCAACCCTTGACAGAAGCAAGTCCTGAACCAAGTCCAGCCAAACAAAGTCCACCCAAACCAAATCCAGAAATTATACTCAATGCTGCTCCATACCTTGATGAATCTGAGCAAACTGTTGGCTCTTTGAATGCCATGCCAAGAAAACAACCAAGGCGCAAATTCTCTTTGTTGCGAGAAAAGTTTGAGATAAAGCAGCAAGCTGCGACATGTATTGAAATGACTCAGCCCATTGTGGACAACTCAAAACTGAACATTGAGGAAAAGATAAAACAGTGGAATAATTTCTTGAATGCATATAGTTCAGAGCAAGATAATGACATAGTAAAGTCAAGACTGAGAGATCGGAGGAGCATGTTTTTAAAACAGGTGCTCTCCCCTACTTGGGGAAAGAAGGGTTCTCTCAGTCCGAAAGTAAAAGTAGTTCCAGCGACTTGATAAACACTTGAAACACATAAAGACGTAACCTCATTTAATTACTTCATCTTTGAAGCTTTGTTTTTTAAGATTTTTCTTAATGATATATTCATTCATTCATTCATTCATTCATTCATAGCGTTCTGCCCAGAGGCACATCTTTCACTGCAAACTCAGCATTCTCCACTCTTCCCTTCTCTCAGCCTTCCTTTTTGTGTCTGCATATAGTCCATTTATTTTAATGTTGTCTATCATCTGTTATCTTCTTCTGCCTCGAACCTTCTTCCCATTTATCATCCCTTCTATGGCATCCTTCAGCAAACAATTTTTTCTTAGCCGATGTCCCATCCAATTTCTTTTCCTCTTTCTGATGATTTCCAATAAAACTCTTCTTTCTCCCACTCTGTCTAGCATATATTTATTTTTAACTTCATCTGTCCATGGTATTTGCTCCATTCTTCTCCATATCCACATCTCAAATGCTTCCAGTCTTTTTTTCTCATTCCGTCGTAATTTCCAAGTCTACACCATACAGCGTTACACTCCTCACAAAGCACTTCACTAGCTTTTTTCTTAGTTCCTTTTCCAAAGGCCCACAGAAGATTTTCCTCTTCCTGTTAAAAAATTCTTTCGCCATTGCTATCCTCTGTTTTACTTCTTGACAACAGCTCATGTTGCTACTGATAGTACAACCCAAGTATTTGAACCTGTCTTCTTGTTCAATAGACAGGTTCAAATGATATATATGATATAAATTATATATATGTATATGAATATTAATTCTTATACTACAAGAAGCAAATGCAGTTTTAGAAAAGTTGGCACTGAAGCTATTATGTTATTATGTTACTAAACCTTATACAGGTTTGTTATGGTAGAAATTTTATAGTGATTTTATATTGAGAGAACTTACTGTATATACCCGAATACTACCTGCCCCCGAATAATACCCGCACCCAAATTTTTCAAAAGGGAATTTGAAGAAAAAATCTATAGGCCCGTATATATCCGTATATAAAGGTATTTCACCAGTTTTATTCTTAATTAATCAGTTATAATTAACATTACATATTATAAAAGAATTAAAATTGATAGATTAGTATAATGTACATGGTAACAGCCAGCCGAAGTCTTGCCGTCTTTGACGTGCAGAGGACTTTCAACAACAACGCTCTCAATTCAGCAGTTCAGCGGGAATCCGCATGCAATGAAGTGTGTCTGACCCAAGGTCAAATGTGCATAAGAGAGCGTCTTCGTTGTCTCATTTTCCTTTCATTACAGCTTCGCTACTGTTATACTATACTGTGATACTACTACAAAGCATCATGTTATATTGATCCGATATGTTATATTGTGAAAATTCAGATGAGAGGATTCCAGTATTCAAATAATACCCGCACCCCAGTTTTTCGTCCGCGATTTTTGAAAAAAATATGCTGGTAGTATTCAAGTATATACAGTATTTGAATTTAAAGCTTGTAAGAATCATGCTGCAGGATATAGTGTGATGCTTTCTTGTCGTTAAAGAAAGGAACATTTTCAAAAGCCTAAGACTGAATGTTAATATATTTTTCATTAACAAAATCAGCATGATAATAATTACTACTATCTCGTTAGTGTTTGCTTTAGAAGATTGATAGTAACAAAGAGACTCTTCATCTCTTACTCCTATGATGTTAATTATGTATGACTTATCTTGAAATGTAGAAAAAGAAATTGTTGTCAAAACTGGCAGAAGTTATTTGTAAGGTCCTGAAATTGCGTAAATTGTTTCTTAATGCTTGTGGATCTGTTTGCTATTCCTCACCCATAAGCTGCTATTTGCCGCTTAGTTAAAGCAGTTAGCAATCAAGTCAACCAGCTTCAAGTCCTAAGCTCAATCCAAGGTCAAAACTAGATAATTTTTTAAATACATGAAAGTTGCAATTTAATTAGGATCCTTGTAGAAGTAAAGTTGTTAATCAGTTGCTCATAGTTTTTATGAAGAGATTTAGTCTACTTAAGAAGTTCCATATCACCCAGTGACTTGCTTGTGTTGTGCATAATCACATTTTTCGTATTCAATTATGCAATAGTATTATTAATGAATTTAGGAATTTATTCCTTTATTACTTTTGTATGGACTACTTTATTGAAACATGGGTTAGGTTAGATGATATTACCAAAAAGCAGAAGTTAAAACGAAAATTTTTCATAAATATGTAAAATTTATCTAACTTTGATGAGCAGTAGTATGAAAACGGGTTGTCCAAAAAATATGTGTTTAGTCTCATTCAATGTAGAATTTAATGCCCTACAACTTTTAATAGGACCATGTTTTCGATATCATGAGTCCTTTACGAGATATAACCGTAAAACAGCAAAAATACCCCTTTGGGGGTCACATTTTTACCCCCCACCACTTAAGCACAACTCCACCGGGGGGGGGGGAACCTAGGATAGTCATATTGGGCAACAAATGAAGGCATTAAATCGATAAAACCTTTTGTAGCAGTTATTTCCGATTTGGATTTTAATGTTGTTTACTTTGTTCAGTGGAATATTAGATTTGATCATCATGTCACATAGATCTTTATAAAATTCAGACTGCCTATGTGACAGAAATGTATCCCTTGGATGCTCTCTAAAGGACAGAAGCTTGATATGTCGAATGTGTTTTTACTATTGCAGTGATCTTGAATTACTCATCTAACAATACTTTTTATCTCTATTTTGCATAACTTACATTCAATCCTGTTACCATTTGCTGTAAATTATTCACTCCCAAATTCTTCTGTAAGTTCACTTATATGTGAATATTTCGGTTTTTGTGTTGGAGGCATAACTAGTCATCAGCTCATCACAGTTGCAAGACACACTACGTACTGCTGGCATTGCGACCTGTTCTGTTTTGCTGTACTGTGACTATACTTGGGCAATGACGTCACGCTCTGCACATGCTGCAGGTATCTTGCGATTGCCTTCATGTAGTGATCAGTGTATAAAAGTTCGGACCCTAGTAATCAATCATTTAATGAGATAGGTCAAAAGATAATACTGACGTTCGTGAACTTTTTTAATTTACAGAATTCAGTCTATCTATAATATATTAAAGTTAATTAGGCCTGTTAGTGGTATGAAATTGAAAGTTCATTATATGTTAAAATATCGGTATCCAATAATAATTTATAAATGTACTAAAAATGCTTTCATATTAGTTTTTTATATATTTTATCTTACATGTTCAGTTCTGTATGAACCTTGCTATATAATATTATTGTGAACTTGCTGTAAGCACAGTTAATGGTATACTATAAAATCTTTGGATACTATTTTCTTTCTTTTAGGCCTATTGATGCTTAGTGGGTCTTTTATGTTGAAAATGGCTAAAAGAACTATATACAATTACATACATGAATACCATAAATATATTATATATGTCAACAACTCACTATCATGACTCAAAACTTTGTTACTATAAAACAGGCATGTTATCACATGTTTATAGAGGTCATGTCAGAAAAAGAATATTATACTATTTGAATCGATCTTACAGTTCTTTGTGTAGGAATAACTTGCAGATATCGTAGGTCAGAGATGGCAAAATACAAAAGTCGTGTGACGTATTGAGGATAATACCCGCACATCATGGAAGGAAGGCAAAGAAGTTGTTCGTAGTTCTGCAGGGAATAGCGGCACAGCGTCGGACTAGCTAGTCTAGACTACAACGTGCTTCAGCTTCTATTGTAATTTTGAAAGGAATAAATGGGAATTATATTAGAATGTGTTTTATTGTTACAGTAAATTATCATGTGAAGATTGTTATTTTGCAGAACTTGTTCTTTTCAAGTACGGTATGGTAGTTTTACTTCAATAGACTTTCAAAATTAGGTGTTACATCATAAGCAACCACCGTAATTTGTGCATGAAGACTGTTATCTGTCAGTCGTGTTCTTTTAAGAGTCTTCAGAGTATTCATTTTTGAAAAAAATTGTTTTCAAATGTACGTTGACCCAAAAAGAGATATTATTTCAGCTGCAAATGTCCTAAGACGTGGGTATGTAGAGGAATCAATATATTTAAAAATATCTGAACCAACAAAATCTTTGCACTTAATTTTTTAAAAAGTGTCACATTGAAGATCTGCAAGTTCGTATTGTAGATTATGTCTTACATGTGTTATGTCCATTGTGAAGGGGCATACAAAACACTCAAAATCATGTTCCATGTGTTTCAGATCTTCAAATCGTTTGTCTTCAAACTCACTAGTTAATATTGCCAGTGTATCACAATATTTTGCTAGGTTTGAGTGAGAAATTGAACTCAGTGATTTCAGAGAAGCAAAATGATAAGTTGCACCTTCCAAACATTAAGCATCTTGATGAAAGAGGTGACCTTATCATACATTTGAACAATAGTTTGTTCACGACCTTGCAGTCGACAGTTCAAGGTATTGAGATGTTCACAGATGTCGGTAAGAAATGCCAAATCAGTAACCCAATCATCATTTTGTAATTCCGAAATATTGACACCCTGTAAAATGAAATCACATTAGTTAGACATTAGGTACGATAATGAAGGCACAACAACGAAGCAGCTGAAGAAACTGTACATATAAATTCAACAAACCTGCTCCGTCATAAAATCAGCAATGACAGTACGTAGATAAAAAAATCTCCGTAACATTTGACCCCGACTGAGCTATCTGACTTGGGTAAAATATTGTACATCTCCATATTCCTCCCCTAAATCTTGTAGAAGATTTCGAAACTTGTGATGCTTTAGGGTCTTAGACTTAATTTTATTGATAGTCCGAACAACCACATCTATTACATGCTCAACGTTAACAGCTTTACCATATAGAACCTCTCGATGAACAATACAGTGGATAAATTTTACACTTTCACTTATCTTTAGTCTACCTTTCAAACCATTGATTCTCCCAGTCATTGAGGGAGCCCCATGTGTTCTTATAGCTACTGGTTTATTCCAATCTAATCCCTTTTTCTCGACTGTACTCTTCAGTGCCTGAAAAATGTCACTTCCACATGTATTGTCCCTGAGTGCACTAGATCAAGAAAGTACTCACGTTCAATTAATTCGTCGGTTACTCCTCTAATAAATATCGCTAATTGAGCTTTGTCGTTTGCATCAGTACTTTCATCAAGTGCTAAAGAATACTTTATGAAAGTATCAAGTTTATTAAGTGCCAGTATGGTACTTTATGAGATTGTGTGGGGGACGAAAAATGTCTGTCCGTCCGTCCGTGTGTCTGTACGCGCTCTAACTCCAATACGCTTTATCGAATTTTAATGAAACTTGGTATACGCGTTTATAATGTTCATGGGAAGAACCCTATTGAAATTAGACCAAATCGGTTCACCGGTACCAGAGTAAAACCCAATTTAGTGTCTATTTTAAAGGTGCCATAACTCACACACGCTTTATCGGATTTTCATGAAACTTGGACTACCTATTTATAATGTCCATGGGAAGACTTCTGTTGATATTGGACCAAATCGGTTGGCCGGTACCGGAATAATACCCAATTTAGTGCCTTTTTATGGTATCATATAACAATAGGCGCGGTAACTCAAATATACTTTATCGGATTTTCATGAAACTTCGTATACTCATTTATAACGACCGTAGCAATAAGCCTATTGAATTTGGACCTAATCGGTTGACCAGTACCGAAATAAAGAGTAATTAACAGTCAAATTTATTATAATATTTTGGTTCAATTCGAAGCATTTTGATTGGCTCGCGGCCAACCAATCAGCGGGCAAGTCCTGTAACTAAGGTCAATAACGGGGAATTCTGGAACAAGCCTTCAATTCCTGTTTGAAACCTTCTTTAGTAAAGGAGGATAAAAAGAAGGCACCTTCTTCAAATGCAAAATCAAATTCTCGGTTCTTTCTTATAGCATCCTCAATTAATGACAGCTTATAAAGCTGTCAGTTGCCATGGACAGTTGACATCTACATGAAAAACAAATGTTCCCATATGTACGATTATAGATGAAATGCTGTTATATAATGACTAATTATTTTGCTAAAATTGATTACAATTAAATTAAAGCATTGAATTTTACTTCAGCCTATGTCAGATTAATAATTCCTGACCTCTTAATAAATAAAAACATTAAGCTTTGAGAATATGCATAAGTTGGTACGCTGTTTTAGCGAGGGCCAATCCGCATTTATGACTCGGATATCGCGAATATTATCGTACCAATGAATGAAATAATACAATATTGTAATGTAAGAAAACTAGAAGGCTCGAAATATAGCCTAATTTCGAAATACGGTGATTTTTCTTTTCTGTGAGCTACGACGAGATAGTATTCCTTGGTATTGGACACTCAAAAGTTGCAGTGTGGTTTGGTCTTGGGGTAAGATGCTTGTCTAGTGATCAAGAGATATCACGTTCGAATCCACCCCAAAGCAAAATTTTTATTATTATTATTATTAATTATGTGAAATTGAGCCTATTCCATTCTTGTGATCTATTTTGTCAATGTGCTTAAATAAGTATTACATTTTTCTTTTAAAAAACTGGGAATTCATTGTCTTTCCTAAAGAATGATAACATAAGCCTATAAATGTTATTTCACGAACAGAAACTAGCTTTAAAGTTATTGCGTTGCGTTAAAATTGCATAAGCCTATACTCAGAACAAAACTGCATACCGCTAGGTGGAACTATCCTCTTCTTATTGGTTTACTGTTCTATTTCATTGTCAATGCATTTTGTAAAATGTTTACATATTTTAAGAATTTATTATATCAGTGTATACCAATATGAATTAAGGTTAAGAATCAAACTTTAGACCATTGTTTTTCCGTAAGCCCTGCTTAATGAATCGATCTGGAGTTTAACTCGGAGATCTATTAAACAAAACAAACAAAAAAAACTTATTTTCTGTATACCATAACTGCAATTAAAACTGATTAAAAAAGCATACTGACACTTTGTTATATCAGTTTACCTGATTTTATTTTTATATCATTTTCAATTAGTTTTGCAATACTCTCTATTCTGCTCTTAATTGTATTGCGGGACAAATGAAGTGACTCAAAATTGCGAGTTTGTTCAACATCACTTAAGCACGACTTTACAAATTCTCCGTCCGAGAAAGGTTCCATAGATTTGCCTATTCTCCATGCAACATGGTAAACGGCAAGAAGTTGTTTCTGTGTTGTAGAAAGACGTGGGCTATCTTGATTATCTTCTTTGCTAGAACTTGCTTCTTTTAAATCGTGCATTCTCCGAACTCGTTCTAGTCCTAACGAAAGAAATCATAACATATTTAATCATTTGAATTTTATTTTCACAGATAATAGTGCAGAGTAGTATATAAATAAAATAAAAAATGTATGTTATGATGGCTGTGAATTCCTATTTTATTTTAGTTAACCAAACTAAAATAATAAAAATGCCACCTCACCTGTAATAGAGTGATGATCTTGGTGACATAAAGAATAGTGTCGTTCAATATTACTTTTTAAAAGGCCCTTTAATGTTTGTGAACATATTAAACATCTAACATTATCACCTTCATTGCAGACAAAATACTGTTCTTCCCAATGAGGTTGAAAGTTACGTTTCACTAGTTTCCTGAGTTTCGAATGTGACATTACAAAGTTGTTGACAACAACGTACCGCACACAGTATGAGACAGTACACCTCTGCTGTGTTCAGCTACTGAAGTTCGTGGAAGGAAGGGTGGATGACGTCATGGTTCCGCTGGACTGATTGCAGGGGCATGACTCGCGAGTACACATTTTGCCATCTCTGTCGTAGGTAGTCCACAAACACTTGTATCATACTAAAGATGTAAATTGTAGAAATGGTATGGTCGTTCGCTTCTTAATTTTGCTGCTATTAAATTGAGATGTACATTTCGGTATAATGTTATTCCATCTTCAGTCTAAAAAATGTAATCAAATAAAAAGGAAATTAATGAATATCATTGTAATGTAATATTCTGCATTTAAATAAGATTATCACACTAAAAAAAAGAGTCTACTGTACAATAGAATTTTATCTTATACTAATTTTATAACTCTTAGGTAATACACTTATAATTGTTCATCGCTTATTTGCTGCTGCTTATTTACTGAGGGTATAAGGCTAACAAAAATAATTTTTACAAATGCAATAGTATATTGTGTTTCAGGAGTGGTAAGGGCATCTTTGGAGATTCGAGGAAGAGGGTGAAACATTAGTCGAAGACAAGTCTTTTTAAATTTCCGAGACTCTCCAATACACTTAACATATGTGTTTTGCCCACTATTTTTTCAATGATCGCAAACAATAAAAACATTATTTAATAATACGGTAATAATCACTAAGGCCGGTATTCATAGTCGCAATAAGTCGTACTTATATCCGAGTCGAACTTTAATCTCTTCTTACACAAACAAGTCGGACTTCTCGAAGTAAGTCGTACTTTATTAAGCCAAAAGGGTCCCCCTGACTTATTTCAGTTTAAGCCAGTACCATGGATAGTAATTTTGAGGATCTGGGCGAGATATTAGAAGAAACTCGCACCCCAAAGCATTATTTGAGAACGATGATGAATCCTTTCAAATTCTACAGTGACAATGAATTTAAAAAGAGATTTCGTTTCAAGCAGACACAATTTTAAAAATATCAATCACCTATCTTTCATCAGCATTTCTCTCTGCTGGCATTTCATATCGGCCCAAAGCTTCCTAAGCTGTTTTGAATATCTCTAAAACAATAATTAATATTGAAATAAATACATAAGCGTGTCGGTATTAATTCTGTACGATCTCCAAGCTAATATATGCGAAGGATATACTCAAGAAACTGTTGATCAGTTTACTTACACAGTGCATAATATGACTGGATGAACTGAATTCTTTGTTTACAATGAACAGAGCCGTCTGTATTTTTATATCACGATAGCGAAATACATACTCAGACAGCTTTGTTTTACATAAAACCTGAAAAAAATCTTAAACACGATTGGCTAATTCAAATGTTATGGCAGTGAACGCGTGATTTTTCATATTATTGAGCTCGACTTTAGTATGTAGAATGAGTAGAGCTTTATGAAGTCAGACTTAATAAAGTAAGACTTTAAAGAAGACTATGAATACGAAAAACATATAAGTCGACTTGTCAAATAAGTTCAGCGTGATTTTTCATATTATTGAGCTCGACTTTAGTATGTAGAATGAGTAGAGCTTTATGAAGTCAGACTTAATAAAGTAAGATTTTAAAGAAGACTATGAATACGAAAAAACATATAAGTCGACTTGTCAAATAAGTTCAGCTTTATAAAGTCGGTTCTTAAGTCGCCGACTATGAAACCGGCCTAAGAGCTGTTCAAGATAGAGGTCAAGTTGCAAGGAGTCCAACTTTCAGAAGAGTAAGAAGAGTAGAAAGAGTATTTTAAATCTTGGTGGCAATCAGTATACCTCAATTAATTTAGTGCAGGCACAACTAGTAACATCAGGCTTAGTTGTTGGATGAATGAAAGTCATAAGTCATTATTAAAAATAGAGACAGATAAGATTGAACTGGTAAAATTCAACTGGCAAATATGATTATAACCAGAGCAACCCACATTATGATTTTTCTTTTATAATTATGCTTTATCTTTTTGAATATTATGCTTGATTATGCTTTATTTTGTATAAGTTATTTCTTTCATACAAATAAACTTCTGTACCTTAAATACATTTTTTGTGAAAGTAAAGTAAGTTTGTCATACAAAAATAATATTAAGCTATACAAGTCTCCCTAACAGGCTTTTGAGATTGATAATTGCTCTGTACCATACCCTTGAGGTTGATTAATTGCAAGTTTTAGGTGAATGCTTTGACCATTTCTTTCATATTACCTTTCGCAGCCATACTTGAGGTATAGTACTGATATGTATGCTGCTAGGACTACCTGAATTTGAACCATACCCATTCTTTGAGTTCTATATTTAAACCTTTCCAAAATTGGTTTTGCACAATGGACTTCTTTTCAAAATGAATGCATTTTGAACATAAGGTAGGCCTACATAAATGTTTACCTTTTCATCCACAAAATCTTTGGGAAGGTCATTTGAATAACATTTAAAGCAATTTTTCGCTTGCTGGTGTTCAATAGAAGTTTTAATTTTTGCACTATTTAAATCGATTATTAGATTTTTAAACAAGCAGTTAATTTTCCAAGAATTATGCTTCGTATTACATATTTTGCTTTTATGCTTTACGAGGTGTCTTCAAATAAAGACCAAACTTTTGCTGTATTTGCTTTATTACTCATTATACAAACTTTTCAAACACTGTCCCCTTCAAAGTACTCTCCTTTACTATCAATGCACCATTGCCATCGCTTCTTCCAGTTTTGGAATGCCTGCTGGAATGCACTTTCTGTGATGGTGCCAAAACTCTCGCCCCATTGTCTTGAATTTCCTCTATTGTTTGAAAACGACGCCCTTTCAAAGTGGTTTTCATTTGTGGGAAAAGAAAAAAAAGTCTTGAGGGGCCAAGTCTGGAGAATAGGGTGGATGGGGCATAACGGAAGTGGCATGTTTGGCCAGATAATTTGTGACAAGGAGCAATGCGTGAGCTGGTGTGTTGTCATGGTGCAACATCCATGACTGATTCTCCCACAGTTCATGTCTTCTCCTAAGCACAGCATCTCTCAATCGTGTTAAAATTTTCTGGTAGACTTCCTTGTTTACCATTTGACCACGTGGTAGAAATTCATGGTGCACAATCCCTTTGCAATAAAAAAAACACGACCATCATCATCTTGATGTTCGACTGACTCATCCGGGCTTTCTTTGGTTGAGAAGACCCTTTCCTTATCCATTGTGATGACTGCCTCTTCATTTCCACGTCATACCCTTAAACCCATGTCTCATCTTCTGTTATGATGGTCTTGAGGAAGTTTTCTTCCTCATTTGCTTTTTCAAGCAATAATATATTAATTACTATCCTAATAAACCAAATACAAAATTAACATCAGTACGAAGAAAGAGCGCCTTGCAGGATATGAACCTGAGCCTCCAATTGACTAATTTAGTACTGTCTAGCAGATTAATGAAGAACAAGCAGGGCTGTTAGTGGGGGGAAGTTTCAAGTACTTCTAGGAAGTACTGAACGAAGAGATAATTCTGCTTTTTCACTAAATCAGCTTGAGATATAGGAAGCATTTGTCATTGCAATGCATTTGTAGTATCAGCTGTTTGATGTTTCTTTCTTGTGATTTTTGCACTGTTTAATACAACTTCTGCTGACTTAGTAACCTTCATTCAAGTATGTAAGAGCTTGAAAATGACCTGTGGCCATTACAATCTGAAGATCTAGCATTAGGGAGATTCCCTTGCAAGTTCTCTTCATTCTGTTCTGTCTTTCTCTTGTTTTCTTCTCCCAAAACATATCTAACAAATATGTTTCTTTCATGCATGTTCACTTTTATTTCATAATGCAAGTCATATGTCAAAGGGTGCTGTTTCTTCTCTTTTCCATACTGTCATTTTAAATAAATATCCCTTTTCATTCGCCATAACTTCTAGATGGAACTGTTACCTACTACTCTTATCTCCATTTTTGTTTCTGCAGATATATTTGCATTATAATTTATAACATTGTGATGGATGCAAGGGAATGAGAGTGAGAGAAAAAGAAAAAAAATTATCACAAGTAATAGGCATTTTCTATACTTCTACCATTCTTGATTAAAAAAATATGATTTAATAACTTTAGGTTCATATCTGTATTTTATGTTTATAATCAAATAAACATATTCCTTCCTATTTTTAATTTTTTGATACAATTCTTGAATACATAAACATAAGCATGCATTAAGGTCCTTTACTTACCATTCCCCAGTCTGTTGTTATAACTAGCAAAGTGTACCCAACATATTCTGTGATGTACAGTGAACACTGCTTAATGTAATCGTGGAAAAAGTTATCAATCAGGTAATGTTATCACTTTTGTGAATTCCCGTACCGATTAATACTCATACATTGAAAAAACGCTGTTTATTGTGATCAAAGATTCGATTTATGTTATCACACTTTCCTTTTTATGGCTCTATTTCCAAGTACTGTACGTTATTCAAAATTTTGGTTTTAACGGTTTTGTTTCTAACTCAACTGTTCCCAGCCCACAGGATGACCTGTTCGAGGGGGCGGGGCAGTGTTTCCTAAATTTCTCTTTTAAGCAATAAAACATGTCTCATCCCTCAGTTTAGCTGTTTGTGAGTTGTGAAGAACACAGTGTTGACATGGAGTGATGGTTAGTGTTAAACGAAAAGACTTGAGCGGAGAGGCATTCGATTTTTTGCTAAGCACTGTTCACCACAGGTCAGTTAAACTTCCAAAAATACTATGAGTTTGAAATAATGGTTAATGAAGTTCAAAGGTAAAATAGAAACAATTAAAAACTTTTATATTGATTGCAAAAATAGTTACTTGCAGTCTAAAACTGTATTATGAGTGGTTCAATGATTCTTGTATGTATGAATAAATAACCTTTGATTAATTCTTTTGACTGCTGTTATCAATCAGTTAATATTATCAGATTAGCTGCGTCCCAAAGTGATCACAATAAGCAGCATGCACTGTATAGTGGAGATCTGGTCTCTCTTAAATTTGTCCATTTGTGCCTTCCCATTCATAGCAGCTCTTCTTCTTTTACTTTCTTGTATATAAGTGGTATAGAGAGAATATAATGATAACAAAATTGAAATTCAGATAACATTGGGAAAGAAATGAACACCACAATGCCTAGATTTGATTGAAAATAATGTAAATACTGGTAGCATTAACAATTTTTTAAAAATGTAATTTTCAAAACTTCTAACTTTCAG
This sequence comes from Ectobius pallidus, assembly GCA_964059195.1. Classification (NCBI taxonomy): domain Eukaryota; kingdom Metazoa; phylum Arthropoda; class Insecta; order Blattodea; family Ectobiidae; genus Ectobius; species Ectobius pallidus. Next base: position 54,349,650 of record CAXKWD010000007.1, on the reverse strand, counting down.
AAATAAAACAGCCACATTTGTTTTTCTATAAAAATGACTTTGGGGCAGTTAACTCATACTCATTTTTTATTTTCCTTAACTCAACCATAGTATAAATTACATGAAAAGTTTGTACGATCTTTTTAAATGTCTTGAAATGTTCCACCTTAAACCACAAAACATTAAATAACTGGATACACGGTATCTAATTAAATATTATATTCTTGTAAACTTTTATACATATAAACATACAAGTCAAATTGATACAAAATTAAAATAGCGACTGATGTCGCATTAGTCCATATAAGTTATTAAGTGCCAGTATGGTACTTTATGAGATTGTGTGTGGGGACGAAAAATGTCTGTCCGTCCGTCCGTCCGTGTGTCTGTACGCGCCATAACTCAAATGAGCTTTTTCGAATTTTCATGAAACTTGGAAAACACATTTGTAATGTCCATGGGAAGAACCCTATTGATATTGAACCAAATCGGTTCACCGGTACCGGAGTAATGCCCAATTTAGTGCCTATTTTAATAGATTATGGCGCCTTTCTAATAGAAAGGCGCCATAACTCAAATACGCTGTATCGGATTTCCATGAAACTTGGTATACTCATTTATGACGTTCATGAGATGTGCCCTATTGAATTTGAACCTAATCTGTTGACCGGTACCGGAGTAAACCCCAATTTAGTGTCTACTTTAAAGGCGCAATAACTCAAATACGCTTTATCGTATATTTATGAAACTTCGTATACGCATTTATAATGTCCATGGGAAGACTTCTATTTATAATGGATAAAATCGGTTGACCTGTTTCGGAGTAATGCTCAATTTAGTGCCTATTTTATGGTAATATACGTATTCGAAAGAATTTATAAAAAAAATGAAAATCAGTTATCTTGACAACACTGCCTATTGTTTTACTGGGATCTTATAAGGCCTTGGAAATTAAAATACAGGTAGCTATGACAAAAAACACTATTGATTTACATGCTCTTATCCAACTAGACTATTAAAATGACCCCGGTGGCCGAGATGGTAACGCTTTGGCCTTACATTCTGGAGTCCATGGTTCAAAACCCGAAACCGGCCAATTTGATTTTTTTTTGTATTTTTATGTGAGTGTGCGATTGTCATAATATCACAAATCTGTACAGTTCAGGTGATGCTGGAAGATTTTAATCTCATTAAAAAAACTAGACCTTTGTTCTTCCGTAAGCCCTGCTTCATGAATAAATCTGGAGCTTAACTTGGAAATCAATTTAAAAAAAAAAACATATTCTGCATATCATAATTGCAGTCATAACTGATTAAACAAAAACATACTGGCACTTTGTTACATCAGTTTACCTGATTTTATTCTTAAAATTTAAAATATCAGTTTTAAAATATTCTAATTGATCCTAAAAATTATAATAATTTATATATTGTACAATTTTATCTATTTTACAAAATCTTACCGATCATTCTTTATCAGTATTCTAATATTAACAATGTTTATCTTACATATCACTGTACACTTATTTTTGAAGATATATTGTCTTGTAATCAATTTTCTTATTCATGTAGTCTAATATCATGTATAATACTGTATATATTCTAAAGATATTTGTCTTTTAATCAAATTTCTTATTCACTAAGTCTATTATCTTCACTTGAGTTAATTTGTCTATTATTTATGTCCAGAATACCTTATTAAAATATATCAGTATGCATTAATGTATTGTTTATGCACTAGTTTGTATACTATTTCCAACTAAAGAATAAAGTAGATGTAAACAAACACACTGATATGTATTACTCCGCGACCACGTGTTCGTTGACACATTGCAGACGACACAATTTCAATGCAAGAGGAACTCGTTAATATTGATCAAAGTAAGCTAGCATCTACAGAAAGAAAGCTGGACTTCACAAATATTACATATGCCTACGTTTAAAATGCTAATGCATTGTAATATTTCAAGTCATAATGAAAATCTACCTACTGCAAAATGTATTAAAAACATTCAACATCACAGTTTTTTCGCCACTATTTAACTGCTTTCCCCGCTTGTGCTTAACAACACGAGGTGGTGAGACCTGATTAGCTTCAGCCATTGAACTGCATTGCTGTCTTTTATTATTTATAATAGCTGTGGTAAGCTTGTTTTCACCGTATGAATTATACGTTAACTGTTTTCGAGGAATACATGACAAGTGACTGTGTTATTTTTTCATACCTTTGTTGTCTTCAGGCATGCGCGTCGCATTACATTCTACCGATAATATCAAATAATAATATTGATATTGCTTAAATCACATAGAAAGGGTTGCTACGAACTTGAGAAACGTGCTTAATTTAGTCGTAGATCAAATACATTACTTACTTTTTATATTTTGAAGAAACTACATTAATACTCGGAAGAAGACGACAAGCAAGAGCCTGAAGGGGTTGTGCGTCCAACTGCCAATCAGAACCCATCATGTCACGTGGTTTTGTTTACATCTACTCTATTCTTTGGTTGGAACTAGTATAGTTAACCTTTATGTTGATATCTTCTTTTATTTAAGATAAATTGTACACATTTTTTGTCCTGAACATCTTGTTAATTATATTGTAGTGTATTGTGTAATATATATAGAAATTTATAATGAAAACTCAGCCCTCAGTGTTCTGTTTCCCTCTTTTGTTTTTTTTCTCTGTTGACATTGTTAAATAAAGTTACGGCGAAGATAGTAGCAGTAGTCTGAATACGAAAGAACACAAATAAATGTGAGTGTAAAACTTTAGTAGTTATTTATTATATTACCAATAACACTTCAGTGGTGACCCCGATGCATCGGCACCTCAGTGGTGACCCGATGGAAGAAGTACAGCAGACTACAGCTGGAACTGCTCAGGAAAGCCAAGAAACCGTAGTAGCCCGCGTATCTATCAAAGTTCCGCCGTTTTGGAAGCCTGATCCGAGGATATGGTTCATTCAACTTGAAGCACAATTCCGTAACTCGAAGATCACCCAGGACCAAACTAAATATGACACTGTGGTGAGTTCAATTGATTCAGAAATTCTGACACAAGTGGCCGATATTCTCACGAATCCTCCGTCTTCCGGTAAATATGATGCAATCAAAAAGCGTCTTATTTCAACTTTCGCAGATAGTGAAACGCAACGAACACAGCGACTATTGACAGACTTGGAACTCGGGGATCGTAAACCGTCGCAATTACTTTGTGAAATGAGAAATTTAGCTTCAGACAAGGTAAGCGATAATTTTCTTAAAACTTTATGGTTACAGCGGCTACCAAGAGAAATGCATACTATCCTGTCAGTGAGTAGTGACGATCTGACGAAACTGTCGACCATGGCAGACCAGATTTGGGAGCTAAAACCCACAAGCTCGTACCATGTTGCTCCTATTGCTGTTACGCAACCAATGAACAACTCAATAGAGGAACTGAGGAAGCAAGTTTCTGAGCTCTCACTCCATGTTGCAGAGTTGAGTAAGCATGTTTTCGCCGACCGCCGTCGACAGGGTAGACCAAAGTCTAGGTCCAGATCCAGAGGTAGGAATGCAGAAACAGGACAGACAACAAAGGTAGGGAAATGTTACTACCACACTAAATTTGGCGAGGAGGCATACAGATGTCTACAGCCATGCAGAATGTCTCTCCGAGCTACACCTGACAATGGACCGGAAAACTAGTTCCCCAACTCTCCACGGCGACAGGGAGCCAGGGGTTAGAGCTGAGTCGCCTTTTTATTAGTGACAAAGGGACAGCAACCCAGTTCCTGATTGATACCGGTGCAGATGTCTCTGTAGTGCCACCAACACACAGTGAAAAGAAGTCACCAAATAAACTTGAACTTTTTGCAGCGAATGGTACTAGGATCCAGACGTATGGTCAACGACTTATGACACTTGACCTTGGTTTACGTCGAACATTCAATTGGCCATTCATAATCGCAGAAGTAGGTCAACCTAAAATAGGAGTCGATTTCCTGTCGCATTTCAATTTACTCATCGACAGTTCTAAACATCGCTTAATAGACGGGAACACACACTTGACCGCGTATGGTACCTCTTCTCACAACTACAAACTTCAGGTCCAGCTAACTGAAATTAATAACCGATATCAGCGGATTATACATGAATTTCCTAACATTCTGCGACCTAACATTCTCAACACAAAAATCGCAAGCCACCACATTGAACATTTCATCGAAACGAAAGGCCCACCAGTGTTTGCCAAAACTAGGAGACTCTCAGCTGAAAAACTCTTAGCAGCCCGTAAGGAATTTGACTTCATGCTCCAGCAAGGGTTATGTAGACCCTCGAAAAGTTGTTGGGCTAGTCCTCTGCACTTAACTCAGAAAAAATCGGTGATTGGAGGCCTTGCGGGGATTATAGGAAACTCAATCATATCACAGTACCCGACAGATACCCTATACCTTTTTTAACCGACTGCAACCACATCGTTCATGGAGCTTCTATATTTTCATCCATTGACCTTGTACGTGCGTACCAACAGATACCAGTGCAAGAAGCGGACATACCGAAGACGGCCATCACAACACCTTTTGGACTATTTGAATTTCCATTCATGCCTTTCGGACTAAGAAACGCAGCACAGACCTTTCAAAGATTTATGGACATGGTACTCAAAGGGTTAGATTTTGTCTTTTGTTACTTAGACGATATCCTGGTTGCTTCTCCAGACGATAAAGTGCACCTTCAACATATCCGCATCCTCTGTGAACGACTAAATGAATACGGCACAGTCCAGATACAGTGCTTATGATCGCGAACTATTAGCAATATATAGCGCCATTAAACATTTCAAGCATCTTTTAGAAGGCCAGTCCTTTGTAATTTTCACGGACCATAAACCCTTGGTGTATGCTTTTCAACAGGATTTGGACAAGGCATCACCCAGACAGGCTCGTCAATTACAGTATATTGCACAGTTTACGACGACAATAAAATACGTTGCTGGCCAAGACAATATCGTGGCTGACACATTGTCACGTTTAGCCACCATAGAATCTCCCTCACCTCTAAATTATGATCATTTGGCAGATGTACAATCGGATGAAGACCTCGAATCACTGCAACAGAATCCCAGAATGAAAATAGTAAAACTCAGTCTGCCGGATAGTAGAAAACATTTATACTGTGACATTTCAACAAAGCATATACGCCCGTATATTCCACGCAACTTTCGACAAGCAGCCTTTTCATCTGTTCATCGTCTTTCTCACCCAGGAATCAGAGCAACAACCAAAATGATCACTGAACGATTTATCTGGCCCAATATGAAGAAAGACTGTCAACAGTGGACACGAGCATGTATCGACTGCCAAAGATAAAAAATTTATCGACACACTAGATCTCCAGTTGGACAAACCCAAGTTCTTAACTACAGATTCAAACACATAAATGTCGACATCGTTGGACCTCTACCTGTGTGCCAAGGATTCAGATATCTCCTCACGGCTATAGACAGATACTCTAGATGGATGGAAGCTGTACCAATAGTAAACCAAACAGCTGACTGTTGCACAGGCTCTAATAACCACTTGGTTTTCACGATTTGGTATTCCTGATCAGGGTCGATAGTTTGAAAGCCAATTATTCAAATCCCTAAGCAAGTACCTAGGTTTCCAGAGCATCAGGACAACCGCATACCATCCACAAAGTAATGGTCTTATCGAACCTCAACACCGCACTATGAAAGCAGCACTCAAATGCCATCTACTACAATCCTCATCGTGGGTAGACTCATTGCCTCTAGTCTTATTGGGCATGCGATCTGGTAAAAGAAGACTTGGGTCACTCAGCCGCCGAGCTGGTCTATGGTACACCGCTCCGTCTTCCAGGAGAACTGTTCACCGATCAGCCTACCGTATCACAGTCTGACTTCGTGAGACATCTCCAAGAGACAGTAAGAGGACTTAAACCAAGTCAGACATCAACCCATGGCAAGAAACCTGTTTTTGTGTCCAAAAATCTCGCCGACTGCTCTCATGTTTTCGTACATCATGGACCTCCATTATCCTCACTCCAACCTGCGTACGACGGTCCCTACCCAGTAAAGAGTCGAACTGATAAGTTCTTCGACATTAATATCGGAGGGTTAATAAAGCGAATCTCAGTGGACCGCCTGAAACCAGCTTTTCTATTGGAAGAAGGTCCCCATAGTGTTACTAACCCTCAACAAGAGACTCGTACTGATGTGACTGGACATTTCACCAGATCAGGACGCAAGGTCCACTTCCCTGCACGTTTCTAGGACACTATCGCTGTCACTAGGGGGGGAGTGTGTAGTGTATTGTGTAATATACTCTCATAAAATAAACAGAAATTTATAATGAAAACTCAGCCCTCAGTGTTCTGTTTCCCTATTTTGTTTTTTTTCTCTGTTGACATTGTTAAATAAAGTTACGGCGAAGATAGTAGCAGTAGTCTGAATACGAAAGAACACAAATAAATGTGAGTGTAAAACTTTAGTAGTTATTTATTATACTACCAATAACACTTCAATATCTATGTGCATTAGTTTACTGTTTATGCACTAGTTTGTAGTTACCTTTTTGTTGTCTTCCTACAATATTCTTTTTAGAAACCGTCTACCTAGTACTTTAGCTGTTAACTATGTTATTTGGATATGCGCATTTCGGCTCTTCAGTCTCTTCAGTCCTAAAATATAAAATTGAAGATTAATAATGTCAAATTTTACTAGAAATTATTACATCTCAACTTGATGTAATAATATAATTTAGCAATAACTAACCTTGGAATTGTGTACGAAGAAGTCTTCACCACATGAGTATTAGCCTAGGCCTACTACTCACGATGTCTTATTTAATTGATGAGGGTAAAGTTCACAGTACTGTTCAAAAAGTTCGTTATGGTCAATTGCTGTTTCGTTAATTATATTGTTTTTGTTTCTATATATTTCTAGATTTTCTAGTGTATTTAGCTTTTGGCTTTTCCCGTGTTTATGTAAAACTTTTAGCATTCTGTCTATTGGTAAAACTTGGTGCCCGTTATTAATTAAATGTTTAACATAAACTGACCTATTTCTTTTGTATTTAAAATCTGCTAAGTGTTCTTGAAATCGTTGTCTGAAAGATCTACCCGTTTGACCTATATATACTTGTTTGCAATCGTTACAAGTTAGCTGATATACCCCAGTGTTTTCTAGTTTATCATCATTATTATTGTTATTGTTAAAAAGTAATTGTTTCCAAGTATTATTAGTTTTATATGCTATCTTAAGATTTTGTTGTTGCAGAGGTTTTAAAGTTTTGTGTTTTCTATTATCTGTATAGTTGTAAACAACATATTTGTTATTTTTTCATTAGTTTTTTTTATTTGTTTTATGTTGACTTATGATTGTTAGCTTTACATAGGTTACTTTTATTCTTTTTTATTAGCTTGTAAATAACTGATTCATTATAGTGATTATTTTTAGCAATTTGTAAGATTACGTGTGATTCCTTATTATAGTAGTATTTATTCATAGGAATATTTATAAGTCTACATACCATATAGTCCAAAGCTGCCACTTTTTGGCCAATAGGGTGGTTAGATTTATTGCTTATTATATTATCTGTATATGTATCTTTTCTGTAGATACTATATTGTATTTTTTTTATCTTGCCTTATGATGTTGAGATCTAGAAAATTCAGTTTGTTTTGAATTTCAGTTTCTAATGTGAACTTTAATTTTTCATGTATATTGTTAAAGTTTACAAGTACCGGTAAGTCATTAATTTCGTCTTCATGACATACAATCAAAATATCATCTACGTATCTGTAATATTTTTAATGCTATGTTTCTTAATTAATTGTTCTATATAATTGTCCTCTATGTGCTGTAAGAATGTTTCTGATAGTATGCCCGACATTGCTAGACCATGTTTTTTAATATAAATTTTATTGTCAAAATTAAAGTAGTTTTGTTCCAATATAGCTGTAATTAATGTGATTATTTGTTTAGCAACTTCATGACTGTCCCCATTATTTTAATTAAGTTTTGTTGTACAATATTAACTGTCTCATATGTCGGAATATTAGTGTATAGATTTTTTATATCTAGTGATATAAGTCTGTCATTTTTATTCAATTCAATATTGTTTAAAGTATTAACTAAGTCTATTGTGTTTTTTATAGTATAAGTGTTTTTAAGTTCCAACCTATGCTGTAACATCTTTTTTACAATCTTAGAAATTTTATATACAGGAGCGTTGATGAAGTTTACTATTGGTCGGATTGGATTACCATTCTTGTGAATTTTAATTTGCGCCCTAAGATTTGGAGCTTTTGGTTTCATATGTATGGCATTTTTCATTTCTTTATCATTTAGTATGAGATTTGAGTTTTTTATTACTTTTTTAATGTTTTGTTGGAATCTATCAGTAGGGTCTTTGTCAACCGGTATAATATTATTTTCGTGAATGAATTCTATGGTTTTCTTTATGTATTCATTATTATCGATGAGAATAATAGATTTACCTTTATCGGCCTTGACATTTTTTATGTCATCTCTTAATTTACTATTTAGATCTTGTATTGTTTTTTTTATAAACTTTTGAGTTTTTGTTATCAATATGTTGGTTTACGTAATTGTGTTTTATTTTATTGGTCATATCTTTTCTGATGAATTGTTGGTTTGTTTGATTTACTTTTGTTAAAGCTGTTTCTGTATCTATGATTAAGTTTAAAGTTATGTTTATAACCCAATTGAAGTAAATCTTCTTCATGTTTAGTAAGTGCTGTTGATGTTAGTTTAATAACCCGCGGGAAAAATTGCACGATCTTGTAAAGTTGTAGAGACAGTTGGGGGGCCTGATGCCAAATATGAAAACGCAAACCATTTTTACCCAGACTTGGTTTGCTTTGCCAACAGAACAAAATCCATGCACCTTATTTTCAAGCTGATGATTTAGTTCATTATACTAGATGTCACCTTCCACAATGTATTATAGCAGAGAGCAGCAAATCTCACAATTCATAGTTACTTCACTTTGGCATGAGATCCTCCAGTTAAAGTGAATGTTTTTTATCCAGCCCATTTCTTTATAAAATTTATAATTACTATGACTATTGATGCACAGTGCCAAGAAGATATGAATAACAGTATTCTTTTGTTAATGAACTCAGTAAATAATAACTATATTGATATTGTGGGTTGCTGGTGGCGCGTGAAGAATAACCCACATGTATTTGGTATGCGCTGTATATTTATTAACTTATAAACTATACAAGTAGAACAATGCAGGATATAGCATGCAGATGATGATGTGCGATGTTGCTGGATGTGTGCTTGCTTGCTGCTTGCTCTGGCCGGAGTGCTGGCGTGGGACGCTATCTTGACGCGTACCCAAGCTGTCTTTGTTGTCAGACCTCCAGTGCACGCTGGGAAACAGCGCGTCGGTAGGCGTCCTGTCAGAGGAAGATATGTGATGCCTCTGCCAGTGAAGGGTGGACGAACGTGTTTGGGGAACCATGGTGACTGGCTGGGGTTGGCCGGAGGTGCTCCATCCGTCGCCGGAGGTCTGTCAGGAACTCAGTGGGTTCTACTGCCGTGGAAGTTGGATGGATGAAATCTCCTGGAATGTTCAGGGGTTCACCATAAACTAATTCTGCTGTTGAGTACGCATCCCCAACAGGACCAGAGGTAGAGTGTTGTTCCAGGTGTCATCTTCATGGCACATTAGGGCAGCCTTCAAAGGATGGTGCAGTCTCTCTACTAGACAGTTACAGGCAGGGTGGTATGGCATCGTATGGGTTAAGTGGATGCCACAAAGTCTTGCTAAGGCTTGAAATATCTGGGAAGAGAACTGAGTGCCTTGGTCTGTTGTGACCTGTTGCGTACAACCGAAACAAGCAATCCATCCAGACAGAGAAGTTCTTGCGATTGTCTCCGCTGTGATATCTTCTATGGGAAACACTTCTGTCCATCTGGTTTATCTGTCGATAGCAGTCAGACAGTAGCGGTTTCCGCAGGAGACAGGAAGAGGGCCTATAATGTCAATGTGGACATGAAGGAAGCGTCCTGGGGGAATAGGGAAGGCTGCGGGTGGTGTCGTGTGTCGGGCGACCTTGGATCGTTGGCAGAACGGACAAGTTCGTGCCAACAGTTGGCAGTCCTTCCATATGCTGGGCCATACAAAACTCTGCGAGAGTAGTTTAACAGAGGCATTCGCTCCTGGTTGCCTATGGTTGTGGAGTAATGAGAAAACTTGTAGGCGGAAAGGGCTAGTGACAAAAGGACGTGACTTGCCTGTTGATTTATCACAGTACAGCGTCACGGAAGTACCAGGAATTGGAATTTTCTCCAGGCAGAGAGAGGATGCATTTTCCTGGAGTAGATCACGGAGTTCAGCATCCTGCTCCTGAGAAGTAGGTCTACGGGTTTGGAGATAGTGTCGATTCTAGATAAGGCGTCGGCGACCACATTGTCCAATCCAAAGAGATGTTCGATGGCGGTGCAGAACTGTGAGATGAAGTCCAGATACAGAACTTCCGGGGAGAAAAACTGCCACCTTTCTGTTGGAATGCATAGATAATCGGTTTGTGATCTGTGTAGTTTGTGACAGTGTGGGCTTCGATCATGTATTGAAAGTGCTTGACAGCCTCGTAGATTGCTAGGAGTTCTCTGTCATATGCACTGTATTTTTGTTGCTTGGGGCTCAATTGATTGGAGAAGAAACCGAGTGGTTGCCACACATGATCCACTTGTTGCTGAAGGACGAAGGACTGCATTCTGCATCGATGGCGGAACTGGAGGCGTCTGTGACCAGAGCAAGTGGGGCAGAGCAGTCAGGGTGTGCCAAGAGAGTGGCCTGTGAGAGGCTAGTCTTACAGGCCTCGAAAGCTTGGAGTAGCTCAGGTGACCAGTTCACCGGGTCAGAAGCTTTGATCTTGGGACCTGACAGAATTGAGTGTAAGGGATCTTGGACTGCTGCAGCGTCGGGAAGGAAGCGGCGATAAAAGTTTATCATTCCTAAGAACCGTCTCAGCTGGCGGATATTCACAGGTGGTGAGTATGTTTGCAGGCCAGAAACTCGGTCCTCGATGGGGCGAGAACCTTTGCCGGAAACCTTGTATCCTAGGAACTCAACCTCTGGGACACTGAACACACACTTGGCCGGGTTGGTGATTATTCCGTAATCCCGTAGTCTTGTGAAAAGCTGGCGGACATGCTCGAGGTGTTCTTCATGAGTCTTAGAGAATACCAAGATATCGTCGAGGTAGAAGAAACAGATATCCTGTCCTCTGAGAACTTCGTCAATGAATCGCTGGAATGTTTGAGCTGCACATCTGAGGCCGAACGAAATGAAGGGGAATTCAAAGAGGCCAAAAGGAGTGGTAACGGCAGTTTGGATATGTCATCTGGGTGCACCGGAATCTGATGGTAGGCTCGAACAAGGTCTATTTGGGAAAGGATAGAACAGCTGGAGAGTTGATAGGAATAATCGTGGATATGGCGAATTGGGTAGCAGTCAGGGATTGTGCGAGCATTGAGCGCATGGTAATCACCACAAGGTCTCCAGCCATCTCCTTTCTTGGGTACAAGGTGGGGAGCAGAAGACCAAGGGCTCTCAGAGATGCGGGCTGTACCTTCTTGCAATATCAGCTCAAACTCTGTCTTGACAATCTTGAGGTGTTCTGGTGCAAGTCGACCTTCTTGCAATATCAGCTCAAACTCTGTCTTGACAATCTTGTTGTGTTCTGGTGCAAGTCGACATGGGCGGCAAGAGACTGGTGGGCCTGGTGTTGTCTTAATGTGGTGGACCACTTGATGATGCACAGTCCTGGACACTCCTGGAGGTCGAGTGAACTCAGGAAACTGCGAGAGAAGGTTGTTAAGAGGCGTTCCAGCAAGGACAGTCTTGACACTGGGAACAGAGTTGTTCATGATGTGACCAGGCATGGATAACTGTGTTGTGCCATCCAGCAGTCGACCTTGGCGACAGTCTATGAGGAGGTTGTAATAGGACAGAAAATCTACACCAGTGATAGGGACACTCACATCAGCTATTACAAATCGCCACACAAATGCTCGCCGAAGTTCAAGGTTCAAGTGCAGATTGATATAACCGTATGTATGAATAGCGCTTCCATTGGCAGCGAACAGTTGATGCTCCTGAAGTGGTCTTTTCCCAGGGACTGAGTGTACAGGGAACACACACAGATCTGATCCAGTGTCTATTAGTGTTACGTCACGCGAGTAAAAGGGCATCTTTTAATAAATTATGAGGCCTAACTCATATCTCTAATTAATCACGCGAATGGTGGTCATGACAATGTAATAATTACAATTGTGAATCTAACTTCAATGTGTACACGAACATAATAACCTTAACCCATACCTGTGGCCGTATGATTATATTATATCACGTTTGCTTTAAATTAATATTATATTTGTCTCACCTGTTCATGTTTATGGCATTACGGCATTACATGCCTATTTATATATATTTTAACGAGATTTAATACCATATTTGGCGATGTCTTTGTGTATTTACATTTGTTGGGGCATCCATTTTGTTTTTGTAGTTACGCAGATCGTCGCTTGGAGGCACTGCGACTACATAGTTGCCAACCTTTCTTAAATCTCACTGACAACTGCCAACCGCAGGTACATGTTTATAATTCATTCAGTTAAGCTCCTTTCGCTAATTTATTCCACATTTTGAATATAGCATTAAGTAGGTCCCTAATATAAATCTCTCAGAACATGAAGGAATAAATTTGTATTCACGCATTTATTAGTTTTCTCATGAACACGTTTTACGCAAGCCAAAGAATTAACTCGCAAATATTGTGTAAACTTCTGCATAGAAGTTAGAAATTTATATCTCAAATTATCCTATGTAGCAAATCCTTTCATTCACAAGTTGTTTTCAAATCAAGAAGTGTCTTACTTAAACAATGGAAAGCATTTCTTTGTTGCCTTCAGGGGATATTTTACTCACATTGTGTATGCACAATCTGACGTGACGTCATAACTAGCTATGATTGGCCTCTTGTTTCATAACCATGTGGTTCTTCATCAACACACTGTGCAGTGCCTACAATCAACTCAACAACCTTTGACCGCCAAACTCAAATTATACTTTCAATAGGACGACCACATCTTACATTATTCGTCAACAAGACGACCACATTATTCAGTATTGTCAGCAGTACGACCACATTACTACATTTTCGTCAGGAAGACGAACAAACTCCACATTTTCCTCAGGGAAACAAACACATTCCATATTATCGTCAGGAAGACGAACACTTACCACATTGTCATCATCATTGCTAGGACACACAACTACATACCACATGGTGACCTTTCATCGCGTTTATTCTTCAACAACATTCGCTGCAAACACCACCTCCATTAAGCCAAAGAATCGTCAACAGAAGAATAGAAGTGTGAATAGTGCTCGTGTTTCAAATATCCATTTTCTTTGTGTTATTTTCCTTTTTATTTATTTGTCTTCACAACAGCTTGTGTCTCATTTTTACAATTCAGCAACTGTGTTTACGATTTTCTCATATATACGTATAATTCACATCAATGTCAATATTTACAGTATCATGTGAAATTTCCAGTGTCTTTCCTTCAGTGCAATTAGTGGTGTTTTTAATTCAGTTCATTCAAAGTTTTTCTAAATAAATTTTCTAAACAGGCTATGAGCTATGCTATGTTTTATTCATTTGTTTCCTTATGAATCCAGGCATTGTTTGTTTTTTTATTTTTTATGCATTTTATTTTTTCTTTCTTTACTTTCGAATGGGATCGCAGACCCCTTCCCTATGGTAATTTCTACAGTCCTCTCCTAACTGCGATCCTATTCAATTAGACATTTTTGTTTACTTGCGTGGTCAGTTATGAAGAGACGGCCTGAAGAGTTGCAGTCATGTCCCGCCACTAACGGCTGCTGTTGTTTTCCGATGCAGCGAATGTGCATGGCAAGGTACACTTTTTGGCCTTCTTACCAAAGCGCCTGTGGTACCAACAGTGGCTCATATCACTGGAGCCTTGTGATGAGTGTTGGCGGCTTCGAGAACGGGAGTGTTCTTGGGCTGATTGCATGGTTAGGGATGCAACTTGCTGGGTGAGTCGGGCGCTAGGCTCTTCAGATGCCGTAAAAATTGTGAAGGTTTACGGTCACCCATTTCCTCATGCATTAATAGCTATCGAATGCACTGTTGTTTTGATGAGGAAAGATGTTGTATCAACTCGTTCTTCAATTTGGTATAGGGCTGTTCGGGCGAGATGTGATGATATCCTCGACTTCGGCGGCAAATCGGTGGTCGAGTTGGGTGATGTAATTGAATTTTGTCTTCTCCTTGGTAATACCGTTGAGCTCGAACTGGCCTTCCGCCTGCGCAAACCACAAGGTGGGTTTATAAGCCCAGAACGTTAGTAATTTCACTGAAACTCGACACAAGTTTGTCGTCTCCTGGGTCCAAGCTTCCTCAACCATGCTGCAGGATTCCAGAGTTCGCACAAGTACTGTTTTTAGAGTTCCAATCATCGGGGGTCACGAAATGTGGGTTGCTGGTGGCACGTGAAGAATAACCCACATGTATTTGGTATGCACTATATATTTATTAACCTATAACCTATACAAGTAGAGCAATGAAGGATATAGCAGGTAGATGATGATGTGCGATGTTGCTAGATGTGTGCTTGCTTGCTGCTTGCTCTGGCCAGAGTGCTGGCGTGGTACGCTATCTTTGCATGTACCCAAGCTGTCAGACCTCTAGCGTACGCTGGGAAACAGCGTACAACATGGCGGCCATGAGCATTATGTTTGCAATATGGCGGTTGCATGAACTGTTGCCACAATATTAATTGTGAAAAATAAATAACCTGTGTCATAATACAAACCATACTCCCAAACCAAATAAAGTAATTAATATCTATAATTTGGTAAGATCCCTCAATCTATGAGGGTCGTCCAGAAAGTAAAGAACGATTTGACATTACTAAATAATAACGAAAGATATCAACACAAAACTTTATTTAAAAAGTTACAGTACTTGACTCTATTTCTTAACGTAATCTCCATTGCTGCCAAGGCATTTATTGTAACATAATACCAGTTTTTCAATGCTGCTGTTATTCTCTTCTACTGCCAAAAACCTGAGCCTGGAGTTTCTAGTAAGAAGACTAGGAATAAGCTCAGAGGCATATTGTGCCACTCTTCTAACGACTATAATGTGCTATCCGAAATCAAGATATGTGGAAAGTTCTCTGAAAAGGTGTTTTTGATTCACAACAACGCTCGGCCTCATTCAGCTGCTCAAACACAGGCACAACTTCAACGTTTTAAGTGGGAAATTTTTGGGCATCCTCCTTACGGCCCTGACCTGGCACCCAGCGATGTTCACTTGTTTCCGAAACTAAAGGACTTTTTGGGTGGAAAAGAGTTCCCAACCAATGAAGACCTCAAAGCGGCAATGATATCCTGGCTCAGGTCTTTAGAGTATAACATAGGCATTCAAAAACTGGTACCATGTTGCAATAAATGCCTTGACAGCAATGGCAATTACGTTGAGAAATAGAGTAAGGTTCTGTAACTTTGTAATTAAGGTTTTGTATTGATATCTTTAATTATTATTTAGCTATCCCAAATTGTTTTTTACTTTCTGGACAACCCTCGTATTATAAGGTCATGGATTCTATACCGACCCAGGTATGACATTTTGTGTGGAAATGTCCATGTCTGTAGATCTACAAGCACATAAAAACTCCTCTGAGACAAAATTCGGAGACAGGTAATAATCATAGACCTATGTTACAGTTCATCCCTGTTGTTAGAAATCATAAAACCATACATAATGTTTGCGGGACTTACAGTGAAGAGGTCAAATTAAAAAAACTTATTTATTACTCAACTTCACTTTTAGTGATGAGGAGTTAAAATGCAAAGACTGCGTAAAATTTTATATTGGCAAGACAAAAAGAAATTTGACTGTTAAGGCACAAGGAACACTTACAGAATATAAGGTACAAACAATTGAAAAAATATGTGGTTGCCCATGCTATTGGACCAATGAACATGAGTTTGAGGATGACATAAAATTATTAAAAGTTGTACATATAATTATGGGAAAAAAATCAACATCCAAAAAAATAAGAATAATTTAGTAAATTTTGACTTGCCAAAGGAAAGCGACCTTATCTCCAAAATGATCCATCCTACAGAGACATCTGTCAGCCCAAAAACAGACCCGGCAGTGGACCTCATCTGAAGATGCAAGCAAGTCACTTGTGAATCGCATTATGTGTAAGTAAACAATTAAAAGTGAAGTTGAGTGATAAAATAAAGTTTTTATTACCATAAAACTATTGATATGTAAGAAGGTATTACAGCATATTTTTTGCCCCATTTATTTGGTTCTTTCTATCCAGGTAATCTTTATAAACTTCTCTTTAGTTCTTCTCCTTCCTCTTGGGCTTGGTGAGTACCTATCTTAAAAGCTGATCAAGGTTTATGAGAAAATGTTTCTATCATGACACTCAAAACTAAATAAAACATACATGCATTGTATGTACATAAGAGAAAATGATGTTTAAAAAATCAATAATCTATTAGTTCCATAATATTCTTACTATGTATCTTCCATTACTTATAAATTTGCTTTCTTCTTGTTATAGAATCAATATTTTTTTTGTAATGTTTTACTCTTTTTATAATAGTTTTGCGCAAGGCATTATTCGATTTTAATTTCAGCATACTAGTCTTTGTGAATGTAGGCCATGTATAGAAAAGAAAAATTAAAGTATTGTAGAACGTAGTTATAGCAACATCCAAGGGACCGGGAAAATAGTATCATTATAAACGAATGTCGTAACCGAGATTCATATTTTCAGTCTAGTGAGGAGGAACAAGAAAAAGAACAAACGTAACTAGCCTTATTTTATTTTATATATTCACTTTTAAGCCTACTGTACAATTAAAACAATTTGTCGAGTACTCATCAAACTTGTTTACTTAGAAGTGGATAATCAGTCATTTTACTCTGTTGTTTATTTTCCCAATAAACACTTTCTAAATTATGTTCTATGTCTATTATTTCAGTTGCAAGTTCACTGCTCCCTCCCCTTTGCTTCATACAACATGTTCACAATTCTTATGTCTACTAAAGTATCACTTACTGTAGGGATAATTTAATTATTTCTTCTTTATCTTAATGTAAGCACGTATAAGACCACCAAGTTAAATTCCTGTAGTAATTAATATCATTTTCATTGTGATTATCTATGTTTTCTTCATTTGTATTGTATTATTCATTTTGCTGTCCATTTCAACTGTACTGTATCACAACTTTATTGTACAACACTTCTATCAAGATGCGTCCCATATCATTATGTAATGATTCAGAGGATGAAATAAACCTAAACCTAAACCTTATTCCATTCCCGTTATTCATTGTCACTGTAGTTCTTATTCTTGATGCATTTTGTCGTTATTATTACTGGTATGAATGTGCAATGAGGCAATGAATCTGCCTCCATTCCAGAGACCACAGACTGTCCATGGGAAAACATGTGGGTCAATACTCCTTGTTTTCAAAATTCTTAAGAAATGTCTTCTGGTTGGGCAAGAGGACGAAGAATATGCTCCCGCTATAAGTGAATGTGGCACAGAGGAAGTGTCTCGTTTCCCTGAATCACCGGAATGGGGTAGTGACTACCTAATGTATCTCTTTTCCTGTCTGTTGCTTATCTTTCTCTTTTGGCAAGATGGTAATACGTGCCACAACCTGCTCCCCCTTCCATCGGCGCGGCCGCTTTCCCCACCTGGCCGCTACCCCTCACAACTTTCCCACCTAGCCGCTCTTCCGGCCGCTGCTCAACGCTGGTAATGCAGCTTAATATTTCACATTTAAAAGGAAATTACCCTTGCACCAACGGCAACATAATATTTCACTATTATAAAAAAAACAATATTTCACAATAAAAATGACCCTTGCACCATATATAATATTTCATCGCCACTAGATGTCTCCACTGATTTAAGTTTCTCCCTGCCCAAAACCGCTACTTTCCTGGCAGGACCCGTTAAAGAGTTGGAGTGGGACTCCGTTGTGGCATATACTACCATTTTCCCTCTCTTTCTAATAGGAATAGAGCTATTATAGTAACCCTTTTGCACTGTAATGTTAGAATTTGCCAGGTTGCCAAATTCCAACAATAGATTTCATAAAATACATAGGTTCTTGGAAAATCTTATTGCAAACTGGGGCTGAAAATGATGTTATATGCGAGGTAGATACATATAGGTTTTTCATACTAAGCAAGGCTGAGAAACATGTTCTTTATGAGGAATAAATCCATACCACAAGTTGACATTGAAACCAATTTCGTTATAACAAAGTTCTACTGCATCATGTCTTCAATATCACATCACCAAAACAAAATTTCATTGTTGTACTCAATACAGAACATTGCTTTCTGCAAAACATCCTGGATAGAACAGTATTCTAGTTCTACCCATGTAAGGCAAAAATTGTAGGTGCTAAGAGTTTCAATTTAACAATTTCATATATCCTTTTGTGATATTCTGTACACACATTCCTTGACATAAGTTACCTCAAAAAAAAAAAAAAAATGTTATCAGGAGTGCAATGTAGCTGTGTGACATATGTGGAATTTTCTACCAATGAAAAAACTAACATTCCCCAGAATTATTTGTAATGTGAAAAACTTGCAATACAGTAGAATATATGAATATGAATTTATTTGTTCTAAACAACAACTTTACATCAGCCTAAATTTCCACTTTAGAGATGGATCCGTACCTACCTTACGGTTTCTGACGGATCCATTTCAGCACATTACATTACTAAAATATATCGCACAGCAGTCCGTGTCTCAATTTAAACGTTAACGTTTGTTTACGTAAACAACTGGGTCTGCACACTATTCCCGCTGCTGTTAGTTAAAGCCTACTCCACTCTTTGTGAACTGCCTAGAGAAAAATCTACGGGGCACTCGCTTCCCTGTATGATGGAGACTTGTGATTACATGTCATTTAAACATTGGATAATATTAAGTCGTAATCCCCCTTTAACTACGTTATGCTTTACTAAATGTTATTAAGCTCATATCTGCTCTTGGTTATTACACTCTCTTCTTTCACACTATTAACTTCACTTTCCTATTTTTAAATTCTACTGACACACTGATTTAACTGTGGCCTCCCTAGCTACGTTTTCCTGTTTGAAACATATTTAAGTTTTTACGGCTTCTAGTGATAATTGGTGTTTCCTCCTCACTGCTTCCACAATTGATGTCACCTGGTGCGTTCTTACACCAAGGCCCCTGAGGAATCTGGAATCGTTGCGTCACAGATGACGTGTTCGGTTTCTCGTTCGGCTGAGTTGTTGATTGTCTGCTGTCACCTATTGGTGACGTCGGTGCACGTTCCTTGTGGTTTCGATGTTCGTTAACTTGAGCCTCGGCACGCGTCTTCTCAGTCTCTAATTTCCCAGATTCAGCTGTCGAGGTCATAGCACTCGTGCTGTTCGTTTCCGCGCTGTTCCTTATATCTATCTTCCTCCCATCCACATACAGCTGTAAATTTCGAATGGTCGCCTTCTTTCCCTTATTTCTTTCAAACTTCATTTTTTGTACTAATTTCCTCCTTGTAATTCTCTCCGTCGGAGATAGATCTCTGTTGATATATATTGCCGTCCCTTTCAATTTGTAAGATCTCTTCAGTGTGGCAAAAACCACTTGAGTGGATGCACATTTCGCTATAATGACTCTGTTTCCTGTAGTTTTCCCAACCCTGTGAGCCGTAAGGAACTCCCATCCATGGATCTGCACTTCCAATTTGTTTTCTAATATTTCGTGGACTTCTTGCAGGGCACTGATTCCTTTTCTCTCTTTAACCCCGTGGAAAATTAAATTTAGTTGTCGATCTGCATTTTCTATCTTCTCGATTCTTGACTTCAGTTGTTCCACTTCTGTCTTCATTCTGGCTATTTCCTCTCTAATTTCTTGTTTAACTTCTTTTGTTGCCCCATTTATTTTATTAACTATTCTTTCTTCCATTCTTTCAAGGCTTTTGATGACCTCTTCAGAAACTCCTGGCCCTGGGTTCATTTCAACCCTTCCAATTATCAGCAGCACTATGATCACTAGGGCCCAGGTCGCCATGACAGATTGATCTTCTCTAACTGTTCCTTTGGTCCCTGCTCTCCTGTTTGACCCAAATGAGCCTATCCTCATTCTGTATACTTCGATTTCGATGGCCATGTCGCTTGTGTCGTTTTTTCCCTAAATCCACTCCGCTCCTCTTCCACACGTCTGTACGTTACCACTGCTTGTTTAGAAACAGTAGAATGTAATGTAATGTTACAATTGTTAATAAAGAAAGATAGAAATTAATAATAATCATAGCTGCCCTTTCCTAGGCTACCAGAAGATACAGCCTACCAAGATCAGTCTTTTAAAGACAATTTTATTTATACATTATTTTACAGTTTTTTAAAAAACAAAATAAATGGCATACATGCATGACAATTGAATTACTTGCACTTTTATTAATTTTAATAAATTTATTTTTTGCCTTGTTATAAGTAATTATAGTGTATAATTACCTCCAGTGAAACATTAATTAAATGAAGTGCCATTACTTAGTCTTCTTGTCTACATGAGACTAAGAGTCTCATCAATATTATAATGTACTATTTTATATATTTTATAAATTGTAGATGAAATAAATGATACACTTTATTAAACTCTAATTTCCTTCAAGATTTACTTTCAGTAACTGTTATACAGGAAGTAACAAAATGGTATGGCCAAACTTCAGGAAACATTCCTCACTTGTAATGGAAGAAAATGTGTTAGATGACATGGGTCTGTAATCGCTTTATTTTCTACATTACTCATGGGGAACACAGAGAACAGAATGTACGAGGTCTGTTAATCAAATCAAATCAAATCTTTATTCCCCTTTAAATACAATATATTTGTACAATAGGCTTCGTCAGTTTTTGGATAGTTTTATATAATAACAAAAAAGCTAAGAATACAAATTAGAAAAGTATCCGACCTTATTTTTTTTCTCGAAAACCTGACGGATTTGAATCAAGCACGCTTGCATGAGCTGACCTTGAACCTTCGTGCGCATGTGTGAACTTTTTCCCACCTGTAGATAGCGTCTGTTGCTGGCAAGCAGCATTTGAGTGAGGTAGTGTATAGTCTCTCGTCGTTGCAAGGAAAATAACGGAATGACTGGAGCAGCGCTATTTGTTTGAAACTGGGCAACAGCCAGGTGGAAACCATTCGGAAAATTCAGACGGCGTTCGGTGATGATGCTATGGGCATCACAAAGATTAAGGAGTGGTACAACCGGTTTAAATACGGCCAAACATCGGTGGTGAGCGAGCCACGCTCCGGTTGCCCATCAACATGCCGAAATGACTAGGTCATTGCCAAAGTGAACGCTGTGGTGATGCGGGACTGTCGTGTGAGTATTCCGAGAAATTGCGGAAAAGGTGGGCATCATCACTTTTTCGGCACATTTAACTATGACCGAAGATTTGGCCATGAAGAGAGTGGCGGCGAAATTCAATGCCGATGCTGCTGACGGCGGAGCAAAAGCAACTTCGTGTTGAAGTCTCACATGACATGCTTGAGTCCACAAACAGTGACCCCGACTTTATGAACACCTTAATGAGTGGTGACGAGTCCTGGTTTATGGGTAAGACCCGGAAACCAAATTCCAGTCGTCACAATCTAAAAACGACGAGAGCACTATACACTACCTCACTCAAATGCTGCTTGCCAGCAACAGACGCTATCGACAGGCGGGAAAAAATTCACACGTGCGCATGAAGATTCAAGGTCGGCTCATGCAAGCGTGCTTGATTCAAATCCATCAGGTTTTCGAGAAAAAAAATAAGGTCGGATACTTTTCTAACAGACCTAGTATTACATACCAGAAGAAAATTTATCTTAAAAATATGTTCAGAATGTCCTCTGTTAGCATGAATGCATGCATCAAACTGTTCTTGCATTGAATCCTGGAAAATAGCAAAATAAAGAAAATAAAGAATTTCCAGATCCATATCCATATAACATTTTCTTCCTCTATGACTGAGGAATGTTTTCTGAAAGTTTGGCCATACCTTTCACTTAAACCCTGTATTTTGTAAACTGTCCACTATTAAAAGTGGGGCAAGTCTACAGTGTGTTTCATGTATGAATTGGCCAATCATGCAGGTTTCTGCACCGCAGCAGCCACAGCTGTAACTTCCGAGTGAACGGGTGGAATATCTTTCATCACAAAAGATGTTGGAAATGCCCTCCTCTTGCACCTTACTGGCATCTTCCTAACAGCAGCTGACATGTGTCGCTTACACTCCCAAGACCTTGGCCTCAATATCTTTGTTTTTTCGACATTACAGTATCACTTCAGCCTCTGTCAATTGTATATGTGTTGTGTTGAAATATCATGAAATAGAGCAACAGATTTTTATGTATGACTCATATGTGATTACATTATATTGCAAAGAAGTAAAACTGTGCTTTTTAACAAAATGTCCAGGTGTACGTCCTCCAAACAGGGAAGCCATGCGAAAACTTGTAAGTAGACTTTGGAAAACACGTTCGGTTCTTGATAGGAAATGAAGGGTGAAGCGGCACATACTTACTGAGTAGAAATTAGATTGAACTTTGAGAACAATTAGAACATTCCATCAAAAATCTCTGTGAAGTCTTGCATAGCAAACTAAAATTTCAAGCACCCCAGCATGGCAAGCTACCAAAATCTTAAAATTGAAACCATATAATATCTCTGTTGTTCATGAATTGCTACCATGTGATGACGACAGTCAAGTGCAGTTCTGTACCTAGATGTTGAGGAATGTTTCTAAGGGGGTAATAATTGATCCAAATTTAGTAATCTTCTCTGACGAAGCATGGTTCCATTTACACGGCTATGTTTCAACGCAGGACAATGGGTATTGGAGCTCAGATAAATCTGATATAGTGAAAAAAACTCCATTACGTGACCAGAAATTCGGGGTCTGGTGCGCGGTAAATGCATACAAGATAATAGGCCCAATATTTTTTGCAATCAAGTGACAGTAAATGCAGAGCATTATAGGAATAACATCTTAAACCATTCTTTGAAGAACTGACTGATATTGAATGTCAGTGTGCATATTTCCAGCAAAACTCTGCCACTGCGCAAACAGATGATGAGTCATTCAAGAAATTTTTTAAGATCTAGTAATAATTAGTAGGGGTTTATGGCTCCCGGATCTAACAGTGTGTGACTATTATTTATTGGGGAACTTGAAAAAGTAAAGTGTATAGGTCAAACCCCATACATTGGAAGAACTTAAAGACAATATCACAGGAGAAATTAACTCTCTTGGAAGCTGAACTTACGTGCGTGAAAGAAAATTTCCTAAAAAGGTGCCAGTGTTGTGTGGAAGCAAGAGGAAGACATTTCCAACATCTCTTGTGATGAGGTACATGGTTATTTTCATTTTAATTTTAACTGTAATTGTGAGAACCTGAATCATTACACTGTTAACAATTTTATTTGCACAGATATTTTACTCGATTGCTCGGCCGCTGTGACACAAACACCCACATGATTGGCCAACTCGTACGTGAAATACACTGTATGTTGTATCTGAGCTCTTGTTTTTTAAATTTCTAAACCCAATTGCTAGGTTATGTATAGGGCTCCCCTATAAAGTACCTACAATAACCTCAACAGATACCCCTCTAAAATGCTAGTCTCTTGCAATACAGAAAACCAAAGTCTAATCCTTAAGAACAAATTTTCTTCAATGTATTTAATGTGTGTTTTGTAGTGAAATTTGCAGAAGGAATACCATACAGAACTGCTCGATGGAAGATCTAATTCTGTTTCATAATGTGACACAAATTAAAACAAAAATATACTCTATTTTTCAGGATTCTCATTTGATTCTACATCATTCCACTAACTATGTATCCATTTTTTGATCCTATCTTTCTGAGTGCAAATCCCATCTTTCTACAGAAGCTGAGTTCAAATTAAAAATGATGGTAAGTGTGTGTAGGATGATGAGAAATAACTTAGCACTATCACAGGCTCACATTGTTATGTTTCTGTAATGAAGTCTAATGTTGTAAATTCTCAATTGTCCTGGACTGCTATTTTAGAACATGAAACTCATTAATGTGAAATTGGACTGGTGTCTTCACTTCCCTTCTATAAAAGTAAAGTTCTTATCAAACAAAAAATATAATTTCCTCGGCTTGTCTTTGGTTTAGCTTGTGTGGCCTTCAACTCTAATGGTGATTGTTAATCACTTAACAAATGAGGGCAGAAAATTAAAGTAAAAGCCATAGGAAAAAACTAAACTAAACTCAGTGGTGCTACATCCGTGAAGGGACTAGGCCTACCACCTGACTGCTGCATCATCTACCATAGGCAGATGGCAGGATTTGGGGCATGTGGTGAGCATGCCGGCACCCATGGCCATTAATGGTGGTGCTACTTCTCTATCAAGTAGCTTCTCAGTTTGAATCACAAGGCTGAGTGCACCCTATCTCGTAAAAATCCGAGAAGGTACCAGGGATCAAACCAGGCCTGCAAATCTATAGCCAGTGATGGCATAAGACCACACAGGCGGTCATAGAAAAATACACGTTATCTTAATATCACCAATCAATAATACTGAATCAGCATACTGAACTTAAGAGTTAAACCACATTCTACCTAAAATCCAAGTACATGGGCAAAGTTCCTTCAGTATTATTTGTTACTCTAATTCAAAGTATTTGTGGATAACAAAATGGAAAAAATAAATAGATAAAGAGAAATAGTTAGATTGGCACAAACATAATAATATGAGAAGAAAGATTTTATTAATGCTAATAGTTGGCCAGCAGCCTGATAAGAATTTTGCTTGTTTAGAAGGGCATTAAATCAACCTTATTGTGAATTGCACTAGATAACCAAGGAAACAGCCGTATTGTAAAAATTCTGGACAGTATAAAAAAGGTGAAGTGATCACTATACTGACCATGAAGGCCCTTAAGGTTCCAGGAGGTTGAGGCTCCCAGATTTTTAGACATTCAGAATTTGTGATGGTGGTAAGATTGTCTGCATGGGCGTATGGTGGGGGAAGGTTGAGGGGGTTGAAACCCCTTCCGAAATATCTGCAATGTTCAATAATTTTAAAAAAAGAAACATTTTTTGATTATTTTATTATATCTTCTTACATAACATAGCATTATTACAAAATTCTTGAAAATTTTTAATTTCTCATAAATGATTTGATATCGTACATATTTATGTGGTGTGATCGGTTGGATCTCAGGAGTTAAATGGGTATCAGCTTTCAATATGTAAAACCCAATTTTCTGGAATGGACTTAGCTCCAGAAACCAGCACAAGAAGTAGTAAAACAGAATTACTATGTCTGCAATCAACTTGCCGATACAGAAACAACAGAATATAGATACAGTGATTCATAGTGCTCCGCATAAGGAAATCATAGCCCATAGTGTGTATTATATCCTAAGGTAGCCTACTATGAAAGCTTCTCAAAACAAAGGTTTTTATTTATAAACTATTTAAAACAAGAAATGGACAGATACCTTAAGACTGTGCTGCATAACTAACATATTATTTCTGGGGCACGCGGTCAAAGAGAGTTAAGTCCACCATCCTAAAAAATTGAGATATGTCCATAGAGTTATAGATAAAAATGTTCTCTACATTTGTGTTAAGTCCAGTAAATCATATTCAAAACTGTACGGTAGTTATGGATGTGTGCCTCATGGGTTTATCCATCTCTACAGCTATGTTGGGCTGGTATAGTGTGTTAAGTCACTCTAATTCTCAGTAACAAGAAAGTGGACTTAACTCTCTTTGCCCGCGCACCCCGGATTTATAGTGTACTAATGAACTCAATACAACTGTTTAGTTACTAAACATAGTGTATTAAGTTACAATGTGCACAAGGACATGGAGCTTATACATTCAACCCCCTCCAAACAGAATTTCACCATATGCCCATGGTTGTCTACCTTATGAACCAGCTGCATTTACCCAAGGATTGCTCGTGGTACTCATTCCTATTAGAGGCTGAGCTGACCCCAGGACCATAGTGCAACCAAAAGAATTAGGCCAATGGAAAATTTCCAATAACCTCATTGGGGATGAAACCTGCCACCTTCCAGTTTGCAATGCTGTGCCTAAACCAACTATGCCATGGCTTACCCCTTCAAAACAGTATACTTTATATTATATTACATTAATAATATAGATAGTCTGAATTATATGTTGCATACTACAATACAAGAGTCATTGTGACTAAAATTGGATGTGTAAGCCTGTACAAACTGCTTTGTTTTGTTTTCACTAAGGATGTCACTTTAGAAAGGAAACAAATTATAAGGGGACAAGATATTCATAGGTCCCCACAGATGCATCTTGCATGAAAATGTTAAGTGACTAATTAATGAATGATCATGAGAGTTATATTTTAGCTAGAAAATTGACATAAGAGTTATAATAGGCCAAGCTTAAATACAGGATTCAGTGAGAGTTAATATAAAAAATAATATAATGTGAGATTTTTCTTCTTGGGAGCTTACTTAAATGTTGAATATTAAAATAATGTAGGTCTAGTTTTGAAGCATAGAAGTAGCTATAGATTCCATTTACTAGCAAATTTTAAGTTCAGAACAGTTTTTTCCTCATTTGTATTGTGGCAGCATTGGGGTTTTACTGCACTTAATATGATTAAGAGTAGACAAATATTAACTAGTTAAAATTAGGTAGGACTGTGCCTAAATTAATATTTTAAAAATATGTGGATTTAAAAAATCCTTTTGGATCAATTTGGAAATGGATTTAGAAATTCACCTTGTAGTGAAGTGTGATTGAAAAGTCTTCCACAGCCATAATGTTTACAAGTTAATTAAGCTGTACCCAAAACAAATGAATGTTAATATACTATATCTGTAAGCAGTTTCACTTCATGTTCAGAAGGACAAGAGAGTGGTGGTCCAGCAACACTCGAACAAGGATCATGGATGGCGTAAGTAAAATAGATAAATGAAATTGCATTATAATTACTGATGATTTCAGATGTGATAAATTATCAGTAGAAGTCCAGAAATGAGTAATACAATCTTGATAAATAGAGAACTTGGCTTCTCATAGTATACTATGTTGCCTTAACATAGAAAGAAATCATGCTTATGTTAGTGAATCAAATAAAAAGTATGGTTTATAATGTTTCTATAAATGAACCAATACTTTCTTTAAATATGTATAAATTGTTCATTACTTATGATTGATTTAAATAGTTATACTAAATGCAGGAATAAATGCCAATTCTCTTCAAATCTGACCAGTACGCTAATATGTCCAGTATTCATTACACTCGTGTAACCTGGAATATAATACGAAATGAGTTTGATGAGGTGTCAAGGTCAATAAACAAAGAAGGTGAAAATGAATCTTACTCAGTAGGCCTACCGAAAATGCTCCCTGTGAATAATATTCTAACCTCAGGGATTATAAATTATAAATGACATGTGTATCTTTTTATCAATATTAATCAAATATGAAAGACAAAGTTCACAGAATAAGTTTTATTACTCAATTTTTAAATTATTTTTCGCCAATGACTTTTATATATTCTGTCATCAAGACAAAACATTACACATAATCATACGGTCTGCAAGTTTGCACGTAGGGGACCCAGCCCTATATCCTTAGCCATACAGTTTTAATTTTTACTAAACAACGTTAAAATTGTGTCCCTAGGTGCAAGGATTATAATTAGGTGCGAAATTGGTTCATATATAAGCGTATATCCTGTAATTCTCTTACCTTAAAATACGTAATTCATGATAATAACATATAACTGACGGCCGTGTTATGTGGGTAAACACATTAACCAACACGACAAACCTCAATGGAGATATAATATGGCACATTTCCGAAACACGTGAATTCAGTATGCCCTACAAAACTAATATCACTGTTAATAACCTAACCTAACTACTGTTATACCATATATGTATGTAATTTATATGGTAAATTTCCATTAATGTTCTGTGTGGCGCTGAGTTGCCAAGTTATGAATAAAGGAAGCCGTGGCTCGACCAATAAGAAGCGAGCCCACTCCCACCAATGAGAGAAATAGAGAGTTCATTCCAAGATGGCGGGTTGCCTTTCTTTCTGTAAGTATGCGTCTCAAATAAGCCACGGAACTATGTTATCGCTCTTAACCTCATTTTCAAAAGTTTTTGAAAAAGTCATGTACAAACGCATAATACACTATCTTAATTTGAATGACATTCTTACTTCATCTCAGTTTGGATTTAGAAGTGGCATGTCCACTGAGAATGCTACATTTCAACTTACTACAGAAATACTGGAAGCGTTAGATAAAAAGAAATATGCTCTGGGAATTTTCTGCGACTTAGCTAAAGCGTTTGACTGTATAAATAATGAAATATTACTTCAAAAATTGGATTATTATGGGTTCGATAATTTAACACTTAAGTGGTTCAAATCATATCTTTCTGATAGAACTCAAAAGGTAATAATAAATGGAAATGAATCTAACTTAGGGGTTGTTAAGAATGGGGTACCTCAGGGATCAATACTAGGACCTTTGCTCTTTTTAATTTTCATTAATGACTTGCCCTATAACTTAAGTGATGAATCAAAGGTATTGCTCTTCGCAATACCTAGATGATACTAAACTAAAAACTAAACTCCGTGGCGCTACATCCCTGGAGGGACTTGGCCTACCACCCGACCGCTGCGTCATCTCCCGTAGGCAGATGGCAGGATTGGGGGGCATGTGGTCAGCATGCCGACACGCACGGCCGTTAATGGTGGTTTTCTTGACCGGAGCCGCTACTTCCCTATCAAGTAGCTCCTCAATTTGAATCACGAGGCTGAGTGCACCCCTACCAGACCTCCCTACCTCAGAAAAATCTGAGGAGGTACCGGGAATCGAACCCGGGCCGACGGATCTGTAGTCAGCGACGCTAACCACAAGACCACGCTGGCGGACTTAGATGATACTAGTGTACTTGTAACAGGAACGTCACAAGAACATTTATCAAGAATAGCTACAAAGGCTTTTCATGAGTTAAACACATGGTTTCTAGCTAATAAAATGACACTTAATATTGATAAGACCCATTTTATACAATTTAGAACAAAAAACAGATGTATCTCAAATCTTGAAATTAATTATGGAACACAAATCATACAAGAAATTAGCAATGTAAAATTTTTAGTACTGCAAATTGACCAAAATCTTGACTGGAAGACACACATAGAAATGATAAGTCCAAAACTGAGTTCAGCGTGCTTTGCTTTAAGAATTTTGAATAATATATTAAAACAGGATGCATTACTTATGGTATATTTTGCATATTTTCACTCGGTAATGAGGTACGGGATCATATTCTGGGGCAACTCTTCCCATAGAGAGAAAATATTTAGATTACAAAAGCGGGCAATAAGAATAATATGTGGAAAGAAAAAAAGGGAATCTTGTAAACCGCTATTTGAAAAATTAAAAGTCCTCACTCTTACAGGGGAGTATATATACTCTGTTATGTGTTATGTAGTGAATAATATTGATAAATTTCAAACTAATTTTAGTGTACACGGACGTACTACCAGAAACATGAATGATCTACACAGACCAAATAACTCGTTAAAAGTCTTTCAGAAGGGTGCTTATAATTCTGCAGTACAGATATATAACAAGCTTCCAAACAACATTAAATTATTATGTATTCAAAGAAAGAGCAAACCTTTCAAAACAGCTGTCAAGGAATTTTTAATAACTCACACCTTCTACAATTTGGAGGAATATTTCCAGCTTGGATAAATTTGGCAGCTTACAGTTTTTGTAGGCCTATATTATTGTTGTAACATGCATGTATTTTTTGATCTGACGTGTTCTATATCCTTGAGCCCCGCTCAACACAGGATCTACAGGACAAGATATCTACATCTACATCGACATGGGCCTGAAAGACAATAGATATGGATGGGATAGTGCGGGATGGATGTAATTTTTATTCTAAATCATACGACATGAATTCATCTAGTGTATAGAAGGCATGTAGTAGTAGAAAGGATTTTACCTCTTTTTAAAATTTAATTGAATTTTCATGTTTTTTAATTGCTTGTGGTAATTTATTATAAATTTTTGATCCTAAGATGAGTACATTTTGTTTACAGATTTCAGTTCTGCAGTATTGTGTGCGTAGATCCAACATGTTTCTTTTGTTGTATTCATGTATTTCTGAGTTTGATTTTAAATCTCCTATGTGTTGCTTTATAAAACAGAGTATTTCCAAGATGAATATTGAGCTCAGTGTTAATATTTTCTGTTTCATAAATATTTCTCGACATGATGTCTGTCTACTTAACCCGTTCATTATTCTTAGTGCTTTCTTTTGTATTCTGAAGATTAATTCACTTTCTCTGCAGCTTGCCCAGAATATAGCTCCATATCTCAAATGTGAATGGAAATACGCAAAGTAAACGTTTTTCAGAACTTGGTGACTCACTTTATTTCTTAGGGAGTTGAGCATATAGCAAACGGTGCTTAGTTTAGAGGTTATATTCTTTATATGTGTGTTCCATTTTATCGATTCATTTATATGTAGGCCTAGGCCTAAAAATTTTGTATTTTCTGTGTATTTCACTTCTTTGTGGTTGAGTTGTAGTTGGGGTTTTTGATGGTTTTCATTTTGTCTACTTTTGAATTGCATTGCTACTGTTTTGTCTGTATTTATTATAAGTTTATTGCTTTGGAACCAGTTATTTAAGGGGCTGTTTGCTTACAAAAGATTACCTTATGGGGTAAATAGTGGTCCTAGTATTTTTGAGAAAATAATTGACCAAACCTTACAAGGCTTACCAGGAGTTGTATTGTTTTTAGATATTTCGATTTCTGCACCTGACAATGAAACTCACATTAAAGACTGAGAGAAGTTTGTAAGTGCCTTTCTTCAAGGGGATTTGCCGTTAAAAAGGAAAAGTGTGACTTTTTGCAAAACAATTCGAGTATCTCGGATTCACTATAGATAAAGATGGTTTACATACTTGCAAGTCTAAGGTAAACGCTATTGTTGAAGTGCCTGTTCCCAAAAATGTAACTCAAGTAAAAGCTTTTGCAGGACTAGTACAGTATTATGGAAAGTTTGCACCAAATTTAAGTGGTATCAAGAGTCCGTTATACACTCTTTTGAGGAAAGATGTTCCTTTTGTTTTCGATGAAGAGTGTATAAAGGCCTTTAATAAAGTTAAAGATTTACTCACAACAGCACCACTATTGGCCCATTATTATCCAAAGGCACCAGCTGTATTAATGGTGGATACAAGCTCAACAGGGCTGGGCAGGGTATTGAGTATAATAGATTCTGAAGGCATTGAATGTCCTTTGTCGTATAGTTCTCGTACACTTTCTCCAGCTGAACGCAACTATGCACAAATAGATAGAGGCAACTGCAGTGATTTTTGGTGTAAAAAAAATACCACCAATACTTGTATGGTAGACATTTTACTCTCAAATGTGATCAAAACCCTTACTAAGTATTTTTGGATCTAAAAAAGGTATTCCAGTGTTCGCAGCCGGTAGACTGCTACGCTATGCCTTGTTTTTAACAGGTTACGCTTTTGACATTAAATATGTTAAGCCTGATGAAAATAGTGCGGATGCACTGTCACGCCTACCTTTAGAGGTAAAACATGAGGATGTAACAAGTGATGAGTTAGCCTGGTTAGGAACATATTTGCATTGTGTTAAAGAAAGTTTGGCTCCTATTGACTGTCATCTAGTAAAAAGAAGGGTAACTACTGAAAAAGGTGTACGGTTTTGTTATGCATGGTTGGCCCAATTACCTGTCAGGGGAAGATAGGGAACTCCAAGCGTTCTATCAAAGAATGAACGAGCTAACTGTGGAAATGGGTGTACTTATGTAGGGATATCATGTGGTAATACCTAAGTCTCTTCAGGTATTTATGTTAAAAGAACTGCACGATTCTGGGGTGCGCAGGCAAAGAGAGTTAAGTCCACTTTCTTGTTACTGAGAATTAGAGTGACTTAACGCACTATACCAGCCCAACATAGCTTTAGAGATGGATAAACCCATGAGGCACACATCCATAACTACCGTACAATTTTGAATATGACTTACTGGACTTAACACAAATGTAGAGAACATTTTTATCTATAACTCTATGGACATATCTCAATTTTTTAGGATGGTGGACTTAACTCTCTTTGCCCGCACACCCCGGAATTCCCACTTGGGCATAGTTAAAATGAAAAGTGTTGCTCGTAACTAAATTTATTAGCCTGGTATTGATTTAGACAGTGAACGTATTGCAAATAATTGTTCTTCTTGTCTTTTGGAATGACCAAGCCCACCTAAAGCAGAGTTACATGTGTGGCAGTATCCCAGTAAACCATTGGAGTGCCTTCACTTAGATTATCTTGGTCCATTCCAAGGAAGAATGTATTTAATAGCGATTGATGCTCATTCTAAGTGCTCATTCTGTTTTTTTAAACAGTCTCAACCGCGGCCCATTTGGCAATTGACAATCTGAGATCATTATTTGCACGATTTTGCTTACCACTTTTAGTAGTCAGTGATAATGGACCGCTATTTAATTTGCCTGAGTTTCAAGAGTTCCTAAGGAACAATGGAGTAGAGCATAAGACAGCTGCACCATATCATCCACAATCAAATGGTCAGGTGGAGAATTCAGTTAAGTATGTTAAATACAAGTTACGAAATGTGTTGGAGAAAGCTATAGGTTTTACTAGCATTTTTCTACGTGTCTAGTAAGTTTGTATATTCAAACGCTCCGCTAAGTCTATTCCTGCTGAGACAGCAATTTCAGCGCATTGATACAAGTTTATTCCGCCTTTTATGTGGTCTCCCGCTTCAGCAGGTGCAAGCTTAAGATGCCTCGTGATCTAACCAGCGTCATTATCCAAGTCAGTCAGATCTCGGCATTCACACGTAGCAGATGTGTGGATCGCTACTCTAGTTTCGCGCCAGTTGAAAGACAATATCTGCAGGAGTTATTGCTCTTAAACCGCGAATACATACATAATACTTTCAGCTACAAGTATTATCGTGTGCGAGTACTTAAATTACACTAATTACAGTAATTTCATTAATCTCGGCTTCATAGATCAGTCGTGAAGTTCGTCTATAGTTGAGTGCATTGTGCAATCCCACGAGGTCACAGTGAATCGGCTATTTTGTGTATTATTCTAAAGATATCAGTGTTAAATCATATTAAAAGGAACACAGCAATCCTTACGAGCATTTTGAGATATTATTCATTGCTGGCATAAATTCCTGATATTTATCGCCACGTGACCAGCTTACCGCCAAAACTCATTACATTGTTCATTGCAGATTACGCAATCCTAATTTATCTTATTTGTTATTCAGATTATTAATCATTCATTTCAGTGCATTATTTAGCCCAGTGTTTTTCAACCTTTTTCATGACACGACCCCCCCTAGTATCAAAAAATATTTTGCGACCCCCCAACCCCTTTTTCCATGTATGTTAAAAATATCTAATATCTAATACTTACGCGTTTGCGTTATTTGCGCCATCTGTTGGTAACACTAGGAACTAGTGCAGGTTCCGGATGTTAGCAACAGATGGCGCTGGTAGTCCACGAAAGATCCACAAGTTTCGAGACGTTTCTTTACGCTTTGAGATAATTCTCGCTAGAATGCGCTGGCCTATAAATACGGCGGTCAACCGCGGCCATGGCAGTTTGATGCAAGACAGCGAAGGAAGTCGAATCAGAAGCAATCCCGATAAGTGAAAACGATTCAGAAGTGTAAATTCGGTGTTATGTGGACTGTAAGGTGCCTTGGAGTTGGAGTAATTATAGACTGATTTGTGAGCTTAAGTCA
Organism: Ectobius pallidus; assembly: GCA_964059195.1. NCBI lineage: Eukaryota > Metazoa > Arthropoda > Insecta > Blattodea > Ectobiidae > Ectobius > Ectobius pallidus. The sequence continues at coordinate 54,315,692 of CAXKWD010000007.1, read as the reverse complement.
CGCGTGGTCATGTCTGCTGTTTAGTTGTTTGAAGAGCGCGAACCACTTGTTTTACGGTACGTATTTATTTGAGTTGTTATAATTGAAAATGGATAAATTCCTGAAAAGATCATCAGAACCATCAACGTCTAGCGGGAGTAGTGGAATAAAGAAAAAACGTCTTTATGACGACAATTATTTAAAATTTGGGTTTACTGTGATTGACAGTAAACCACAGTGCGTAATTTGCTTTGAAATTTTGTCAAGAGAAAGCATGAAGCCATCGAAGTTGGTACGCCACCTAAACACAAAACATCCTAATGAAAAAAATAAACCCGTGGAATTTTTTGAGCGAAAATTAAAAGCTCTTGAACATCAAAAAACTGCTATAGGACAAATGTCCAACCTAAATGAGAAAGCGTTGCTCGCTAGTTATCGAGTAGCTTTTCGTGTGGCTAAAGCAGGGAAATCTCACAGTATTGCCGAAAATTTGATTTTACCAGCGGCTTTAGATATAGCAGAGATTATGTTTGGCAAGCAAGAGGTCGAAAAGCTCAAAAGTATACCTCTCTCTGACAATACCATTCAACGCAGGATAAGCAATATGGCGTCTGATGTTCGTGATCAAGTCATAGAAAAAATAAAGAAAAGTTCTTTTGTATCCTTGCAATTTGATGAATCGACGGATATTGCGGGTTGTGCGCAATTTGTAGCTTTTGTGCGTTTTGAATCCAATGAAATAATAATGGAAGAAATACTATTTTGCAAGGCACTTCCCAAAAATACTACAGGTCAATGCTTGTATGACATGTTCCTTGAAGCTACGCAAGATATGAATATCGATTGGGCACAAAAATGCATTGCTATTTGTAGTGACGGAGCAAAAGCCATGACTGGTGCGAAGAGTGGATTTATTGCTAGACTGAAAGAACAGATGCCAAACGCTTGTTGGATGCATTGCTATCTCCATCGCCAAGCTCTTGCAGCCAAATCCTTACCGCAAGAATACAGTCAAGTTCTTAATATTATTATTAACATTGTAAATTCTATTAAAGGAAAAGCGTTGCAGACTCGATTGTTTCGAATCATTTGTGAAGATATGGGGACACTACACCGCAATTTGCTTTACCATACAGAGGTTAGGTGGTTATCAAAAGGCAAAGTACTGACCAGAGTTATGGAACTTCGCGCTGAACTATTGGTATATTTACAGCAAGCCAAGTCACATTACTCTGAATTCATTTCTGACCCGGAATTCCTTTTAAAATTGGCTTTTCTTTCTGACTTATTTGAACATTTAAATAACTTGAATAAAAGTCTTCAAGGGCGTGATGAAACTGTCATTACAGCAAAAGACAAACTCCATGGCTTTATAAAAAAAATTGAATTGTGGTCATCATCTATAAATCAAAACAACTTTGATTCATTTTCGTCCACACAGTCTTTCATTGAAGAAGTCGGAAGCGAGATCAACATCAACTCATATATATCTGGTATGAAAATGGTGTTACATAATTTGAAGAAAGAATTGTGTCATTACTTCTCACTGCAAGAGATATCGGATAACACTGGGCAAAGATGGATCTTAAATCCGTTTTTAAATGCAGCTATAAACGAGGCAAATTTAGCAACTAAGCTCAAAGAGAATCTGCTGGAACTATCTGCCGATGGGATGTTACACTTGGAATTCAAGTCTGAAAATTTGGATACGTTTTGGTAAAAAAGATGAACAGAATACCCGGAATTAACAACCGAGGCTTTGAAGTGTTTGACTCCATTTTCTACCTCGTACTTGTGCGGGTTGGCATTTTCCTCAATGGCGCGAATAAAATGTAAACTAAGAAATCGCTTAAATTTGGAAAACGATTTAATACTTAATGTGGCAAAAACGGATCCACGATGGGAGAAATTAATTGAACAAACTCAAGCGCAACCTTCACATTAAAATGAACGATTACTCGAAGGTTTTATTTCTTGTTAATGAGTTTGTGTAAATAATGTAGATGTAGATGTAGATATCTCGTCCTGTAGATCCTGTGTTGAGCGGGGCTCAAGGATATAGAACGCGTCAGATCAAAAAATACATGGATGTTATAACAATAATATAGGTCTACAGAAACTGCAAGCTGCCAAATTTATCCAAGCTGGAAATATTACTCCAAATTGTAGAAGGTGTGAGTTATTAAAAATTCCTTGACAGCTGTTTTGAAAGGTTTGATCTTTCTTTGAATACATAATAATTTAATGTTGTTTGGAAGTTTGTTATATATCTGTACTGCAGAATAATACGCACCCTTTTGAAAGAGTTTTAACGAGTTATTTGGTCTGTGTAGATCATTCATGTTTCTGGTAGTACGTCCATGTACACTAAAATTAGTTTGAAATTTATCAATATTATTCACTACAAAACACATAACAGAGTATATATACTCCCCTGTAAGAGTGAGGACTCTTAATTTTTCAAACAGCGGTTTACAAGATTCCCTTTTTTTCTTTCCACATATTATTCTTATTGCCCGCTTTTGAAATCTAAATATTTTCTCCCTATGGGTAGAGTTGCCCCAGAAAATGATCCCGTACCTCATTACCGAGTGAAAATATGCAAAATATACCATAAGTAATGCATCCTGTTTTAATATATTATTCAAAATTCTTAAAGCAAAGCATGCTGAACTCAGTTTTGGACTTATCATTTCTATGTGTGTCTTCCAGTCAAGATTTTGGTCAATTTGCAGTCCTAAAAATTTTACATTGCTAATTTCTTGTATGATTTGTGTTCCATAATTAATTTCAAGATTTGAGATACATCTGTTTTTTGTCCTAAATTGTATAAAATGGGTCTTATCAATATTAAGTGTCATTTTATTAGCCAGAAACCATGTGTTTAACTCGTGAAAAGCCTTTGTAGCTATTCTTGATAAATGTTCTTGTGACGTTCCTGTTACAAGTACACTAGTATCATCTGCGAAGAGCAATACCTTTGATTCGTCACTTAAGTTATAGGGCAAGTCATTAATGAAAATTAAAAAGAGCAAAGGTCCCAGTATTGATCCCTGAGGTACCCCATTCTTAACAATCCCTAGGTTAGATTCATTTCTATTTATTATTACCTTTTGAGTTCTATCAGAAAGATATGATTTGAACCACTTAAGTGTTAAATTATCGAACCCATAATGATCCAATTTTTGAAGTAATATTTCATGATTTATACAGTCAAATGCTTTAGCTAAGTCGCAGAAAATTCCCAGAGCATATTTCTTTTTATCTAACGCTTCCAATATTTCTGTAGTAAGTTGAAATGTAGCATTCTCAGTGGACATGCCACTTCTAAATCCAAACTGAGATGAAGTAAGAATGTCATTCAAATTAAGATAGTGTATTATGCGGTTGTACATGACTTTTTCAAAAACTTTTGAAAATGAGGTTAAGAGTGATATAGGTCTGTAATTTGATGGTAGATTTTTGTCACCTTTTTTAAAGAGGGGCTTAACAATAGCATGCTTCAGTCTTTCTGGAAATATTCCATTTTCTAATGAACAATTGCATATGTGACTAAGAGGTTTACTGAGTTCCGATGAGCAGCTTTTTAATAACTTATTACTTATCTCATCCCATCCAGACGAGCTTTTACTTTTGAGAGACTTGATTATATTTTCAATTTCTATGTGGGAAGTCAGGTTCAATTGAAATCTATGGTTCCAAACTGTAGATTTTGTTAGTAGGTCTACTGCCTTAATGTTAATATTATTTATAGGAATACATTTCTCTGCAATATTTATAAAGTGACTATTAATAGCATTTGTAATGTCTGATAAATTGTCTAGTTTTATGTTTTGGTATATTAATGATGTACAATCATTGTTTCCCTTTGTTCTCCCTGTTTCGTTTTTTATTATATTCCATACAGTCTTAACTTTATTATTTGATTTATTAATTACTTGTGAAAAATGCCTACTTTTTGCTTCTTTGATTACTTTCTTCAGTATGTTGCAATACTTTTTATAGTATTCCTTATGAGCTTGGTTGTTACTGGTTCTATATTTTAGGTAGAGCTCTCTTTTGTTTGCACATGATATTTTAATACCAGCAGTTAACCATGTGTTATTCCTTGAATTAGGTAAATTAGCAGTTTTCTTTTTTGGAAAATTTGCCTCAAAATGTCGTGACACTATGTTTAGGAATTCACTTAATTTACTATCTACTTTGTCATAGGATAACATAGATTCCCAGTTTTCATTCGCAAGATCTTGTTTGAAATTTAAAATTGAATCGTCATTCATTACTCTAGTCATATTACTAAGAGCATGTTTACTGTTCGAATTTACTTTAATATTGTTCAGCACTAACATTTGTGCATCATGATCTGATAATCCATTTAATATTGGAAGTACTTTAAAATTAAAATGTTTTTCTATATCTATGAATATATTATCTATTGTTGTTTGGGAGTCATTCTGAATTCTCGTTGGAAAGTTCACTATGAAATCTAGATTATAGCTACCCAATAAAGATATCAGTCTGATCTTCTTCTCACTATCAATTGAGAAATCTACATTAAAGTCCCCACACAGTATAATATTTACATTAGTACTATACAGTGAATTAAGAACCCTTTCTAACTGATTTACAAAATAATTGAAATTACCTGATGGTGCCCTGTAAATGGCTAGTATTACAAATGTATCATTGTCAAAATTCAATCTGGCTGAACAACACTCAAAATCCTGTTCTTTACAGAAGGAACTTGTGTCTATATCACTGAAATGTAAGTTTCTTTTGATAAATATACTCACACCTCCACATTTAATGGAATGTCTACAAAATTTTGAACATAGTGAAAAATTATCAATTTTTAATTGTTCCAGATCTGTTTCTGCACAGTGGTGTTCCGTTAGACAAATAACTTGAATTTCCTGTTTATTAGAATTAATTGTATCCTGAATGGCTAAGTTAAATTCTTCAATTTTATTTTCAAGCCCCCTTATGTTTTGATGAAATAGTGCAAATGATTTATTAGTTCTAGCTATAGGCCTAAGTGTATTATTATTATTGACTTGAGATATGCATATAGGCCTAAGCTGTTGGATTCTTTCACTTAGATTCCCCCTAAAAAACGAGTCGAGCCACCATCTATGACAGGAATAGGCCTGTTACAATCTAGTACATTACACTTCAACTCCTCTGCAACCAGTTCTGCCAGTGTCTTCTTTCCTCGAAGGTTGAGATGGAGTCCATGCCTGGTATACTCTTCCCTTCTTAAGCTGCTAACAGAAACAACATTGAAGTTAATATGATCACTAGAGAATTTCCACAACTTATCATTTATAGCTTTTACCTTTGATCGAAGCGAGGGCTTGTCGTACCTGTGGAATAATTCAACAAAATCTATATTAGTATGCATGCTACCTTCAGAAATACTATCAAGATCTGCTGCAACTGAATAGCTTGGATCTCTGTCTAGGCTGTTCCCGGCTCCTCCAATAATCACCACCCGGTCCTCCTTGGTGAATCCTTTGGTCAGTCCCTTGATACCTGAAACAACATCACTAAGTCCAGCATTAGGTTTACATAAACATTGCACTTGAAAATCGTCTCCTACGGCAGCTTGAAGAGCAGATCCCATGTGTCTGGCGTGACTGCTACCTAAAACTAAAATCTTTCTCTTATTAGTGGGCCTACATGTAGAAGCTGGTCTGGGTGGCTGGGCTTCTTCTTTGTCTACAGCATCATCTTCGGTATCTAAAACAGAGAATCTATTATTAGTACTGACAGGCTGCACTGCTATCTCATTCATTCTGGATGATCTCCTTCTCCGATTAGGCCTTCTCAGAATATCTGCAAAGGAAACAAAACTGGAATTAAAATTTACATCATCACTAGTTCCTTCCATGAGGTCAACCTGCAAGTTACAATTTACTGGTACATCATTTCTGCCCTTCAGTTCAGCTTGCAGTTTCTTCACGTCGTCCTGTAACAAATCAATAGCACATTTTAGGTCATTAATCTCCCTGTCCTTGATGCAAAGTCTACACAGCCAATCTCCATCGGGAACATCATCCGAACATAACCTAACACATTTAAAATGAAACCACACATCACATGAATCACACTGTATACCCTCATCTACATGGTCAGTACAATTTCCACATAATCCGCTGGAAGTCATTTCTGCAACAGAGAAAGAACAGAAAGTTAGTAAAATCAGAAACAACTATAATAAGACAAAGCAATAATAACACTAATAATATTAAAGTGACGATAATAGGCGTGTCTGTGAACAGCTGATTTCCTAACAAAATGGCGGACAGTTAGTAGCCTAGGCTACTGCAATTTGTAAATTAAAAAATAAAGGCTTTAATTTGATTAACTTGCAAAATTTATGTTTGAGGAACAAAAGTATATTAACTCTAATTATATTTAAAAGTTATGAATCAGATACTAGCTAATTAATATTGAAAAACTATAAAGATTCTCGGAGCTGATTTCCTAACAATATGGCGGATAGCTACAAGTCTAGGCTATCGGAATTTGTAAGTTAAATAATAATGGTTTTAATTTGATTAACTTGCAAAATTTATGTTTGAGAAACAAAAGTATATTAACTGCAATTATATTTAAAAGTTATAACTCAGATACTAGCTAATTAATATTGAAAAACTCTAAAGATTCTCGGAGCTCAAACACAGCACGTCATCACAGTCTCACGCCAGTAGCGCCAGTCAGTCCTTTTCACAGTCCTTTTCCAAAGGCCGCAGAAGATTTTCCCCTTTCTGTTAAAAGCTTATTTTGCCATTGCTATCCTCTGTTTTACTTCTTGACTACAGCTCGTGTTGTTACGGATAGTACAACCCAAGTATTTGAACCTGACCATAGGCGTAGCCAGGCCGACCATATCATAAAGAGTATCATTTTGCGTTAACAATACATACTGATATTTAAGATAATCAAGCACAGATGTAATCATTTTCTATTTAAACACATTTTAATATATTTTTTTTGTAATAACATGTTTTAAACTAGCATTTTTCTGACTTGTATGATTGATTATATGGAAATTTTGTTAAATATAATAATTTTAACTCTTATCGAATTTTTATTTAAGTCTCACAAATTATATGTTGTATAAAAAAACTGAAGTTTTCTCGACCTCTCGCGACCCCCTATAGAGGCTCCGCGACCCACAGGTTGAAAAACACTGATTTAGCCTATAGTGTGTGAGAATAAAGTTCCATCGTTTATTACATGTTAAAAGTTTTGTTCCAACATTACATGCCGCGGACCTCTGAATCCAGCATCCTGCGATATAAGTCCACTTAGCTCTACTCTTTTTATTATTGTTTTAAGGCAATAATTGGTCCTCCTGCTCCAGAGATTCTTTCTAACATCCATTCCCATCATTTCCCTTTTCGGCAGGGTCATATGCCGTTCTTGTACCCAACATATTTTGGTACCTCCTCAGCCGGATGTAATTTGGACAAATCTCGAACTCTCACACATGTACGGTTTGCGCTTCTCGGATACTCCAAACGCGAGCTATTCCAGTTATCGGTCTTCCGCGACGGTTCGACAAAGAATTCCACCAACCCTGATTCTTGGCCCATGGTATCTTCTAGTTGGCAGTGCCAGAAACTCCAATTAGCAAACACACTATTATGCTGGGGGGAAGATATCGATATTTTAAAAATAAATTTGTTACATGCAGTTGAATATTTACTAGATTTTTTAAGCAAAACAACCTAAAATGTAATATGAGTAAAACAAAAGTAATACAGTTTTTTCAGGGAAGCAAAACATTACAAGAGAAACTAGATATTCAGATTGAGAGTTCCAAAATTGAAGAAGTATACGAATATAAATTTTTAGGATTCAATGTTGATAGTAGATTAACTTGGGCTAAGCACATAGACAAATTATGTAATACTGTTAGTAAATCAATATACTTGCTAATTTACTTTAAATCAATAGTTGACAAAAAATGTTTGAAACTGATATATTATGGAGTCATATACCCACATATAATATACGGCATAGAACTGTGGGGTGGTGCAGCAAAGACATATACACAAAGATTATTTATTCTACAAAAGAAGTGTATAAGAATAATATATAACCTTGCACCTAGAGAATCATGTAGGGATGTATTTATTCTGAACAATATGCTAACTATATACTCATTATATGTATATCGTGTAATTATGTTTATTACTCAAAGACAACCAATAAAAAATAATGAAATTCATCAATACAATACCAGAAATAAAGAAGACTATCACAAGACAATACATACCAAACAAATATCAAATAAAGATGTCAGTGTGATAGGAGTTAAACTGGACAACAAATTACCAACAACATTAAAATCACTATCTGGCACAACTTTCAAACGCCAACTTAAAAAATTTCTTATTAATAAATGCGTGTATAATATTGAAGAATTGTAAAAATAATTAATAACGATAAGTTGCTACAACAGATAGAATTGTCATATAACTGCAAAAAAATGATAATAGAATTAATGATAAATGTAAGGTTAATCTGACTAATTTTGTATACTGAAGTGTCATGTAGCTACCTGACATAGCTACCAGCACTATTGATCTAATGTTTTATTGTATTATATTGTAATTGTTTTTTATTGTATTATATTGTAAGTTAATGATGAAGCTGAAATGCTACTTATAGCTACCAGCACTATTGTTCTAACATTTTTATTATATTATATTGTAATTGTTTTTTATTGTAGTATATTGTAATTTAATGACGAAGCTGAAATTCTTAAGGAATCTACAGCTAATAATAAACTGAAACTGAAACTGAAACAAGATTCCAGTGCACAACGATCATCAATTTGGCAGTGCCCAAGTCACTCCAATTAGAAGCAGAAGTACTACAAGGCTCCAGTCCTACAAGTTCAGAGAAGGCTGCAGTGTGCAGTGAGTTAAGCTATCATCCAACAGCGGTGACTAGTGCAGCAGAATAACAACAGAGCCGTAAAAGATTCTTCAGAGCGAAGTATCACAGCATTCAGCATTCACAAGTATTTCTTCCTACATCCAGCATGGAACAAGAGATGAAATCACTTACGAAGAAACGAAAGTTTATCCGACGAAAATTCACGTACATACAGAAGTACTGTGACAGCATTACAGAAGAAGTTAATATATTTCGACTGAAGGTTGAGTATGACACTCTCAATGAACTGTGGCAAAACTACGAAGCTATACAAACTCAAATTGAATCTCTCATTGAGGCTGAAGGTGAACTAGACATTCACGCACAGTACGACGAAGATGTGAGTAACAATTACAAAGTGTTAAAGGCAGTAGCGGCTCGTGGCTCAAAACGAGAGTGTGCTGCAAATACCATTTCATACAGCAAACTTAAAAATTGAGCTACTTGATAGAGAAGTAGCGGCTCCGGTCATGGAAACCACCATTAACGGCCGTGGGTGTCGGCATGCTGACCACATGCCCCCAATCCTGCCATCTGTCTATAGGTAGATGGCGCAATGGTCGGGTGGTGGGCCTTGTCCCGTCGGGGATGTCGCGCCACGGAGTTTAGTTTAGGCTTACTTAAATAATTACTGTCTCAGAGTTAAGTCCATGGGACGTTCCTTCTTACTACAGAAGTTATCGATGACTTTCGTGTTTAATCCATCCATGTTTGCAACCATCTTTTTCGCTATGGAAAGCATTGCAAGAGCTGTAAGACGTTCTAGTGATGGTATTCCTTAGGGTAGAAAAGCATCTTTCTGGTTCTGCTGTAGTAATAGGAGTGGTGACTATGATCTTGAGAAGCTTTGTTATTTCGGAGAATGTTCCTACCAAATTGTTTTTAATCATAGTAGTGGAACAGCTCCATCAATTTTCCTGTAATCATTTCTTTCATACAAAACACTCAGTTCTGTTTTCAATCTGTTCTAGTGACTAAAACCAGAACTACAGTTTCAACTATATTCCAATAGATGTCGCGTCAAGTGTCGTTTTGTGTCTATATCTGTGGCGAGATCACAGCGCTCCAGTGTTAAAATCTCGTGAACGCAATTCAGCGGCAGCCCGTTCTGTACGTTGAAACCAGTTTACGCGCCAATGGCAAGCTTAAGAATGACGTCACACCCTACAAGAGAAGAGCTGTTTTCAACATGCATTCACGAAGCGGGAAAGATAATATTCACATTACCGACTTCCATTCTCCAACGTCAGCTAAGGAATTCTCGCGTGGACGCGCCAAGTTCAAAATGTAAGTACAAGAAAATATAATATTGCGTTTGAAAATAACATTATACGACGAGCAGAAAAGAAGCTGTGTGCTGTAGCACTGCAGCACTATAGGAGAAACCGCCACTGGTTAAAGGCTAAAATTAGTGCTCTTATACATCAACATGAACAGCCAGTTCGTAGTGCAAGTCCAGTGAACAGTGAACAATCACAACGCAGTGGTACATCACATCACACTTCGCATTCCTGCAATGCACAGAGTAGAGTAATACCATTACCGACCTTAGAATTACCCACCTTCAATGGAGATGTCACAAAATTCAAACATTTCCATGATACGTTTACTAGCCTTATCGTAAATAATGAATCTCTAGATGCAATCCAGAAACATCATTATCTCATAGCGGCTCTTAAAGATGAAGCGCAAGTGCTAATTGAAAATCTACCTATTACCAGTGACAATTTCACAGTAGCATGGAAATTGATTTGTGATCGCTATAATAATACACGATTAATAGCTACATCACATGTGCAACAGCTGTTATCATTGCCAGAAATGAAAACAGACAGTGTAACAGAACTGAGGAACCTTCTTGACAGTTTTCAGATCAACCTAAACGCAGTAGAAGCTCTATCTCTAGAAGTTCCGCTACATGAAGTTCTCCTAACGCATCTTCTGTTAAACAGCCTAACAGACAGCACTCGCAAAGAATTTGAGAGTAAAATCGACTCACAGCATTTTACGTCTCTACAAGAGCTCATAACGTTCCTAGAATCTAAATCACATACATTAGAGATTCTAGCGACTTCTAGCAACATGTCCAGCCCATCACCTACAAGAAAGGTTGAGCTGCGAACACCACAACACACTATCCATGAATCGCGACAGTCGTATGGAGGTACAAACAGAGTATCTTGTGCCTATTGTCAAGAGAAGCGCAAGCTTTACCATTGTAATGAATTTCGGCAAATTCCAGTCAACGAGCGATGGAATTTCGTCAAGTCACAGCACCTGTGTGTAAACTGCTTCTCATCCAATCATCAGGTACAACAGTGCAAGTTAGAGTCATTTTGTAATTGCAAAGAATCAATTCACAGTCAGTTATTACATAATGACATGAATAGGGTTTCGCTCCAGGATGATTCTATCTCTACGACAGATGAAATGCCGCAAATGCATTCTTTTGTGGTAACGAGCAAATCTACACAACAGCAAGTTTGTCCTCTGTGTAAACTGAAACATGGTTTACACAAGTACAACAAATTTCGCAAATTCACAGTGCAGCAGCGATGGAGCTGTGTACGATCCAAGAAGCTGTGCTTCAATTGTTTCTCTTCTGAACACAAGGTACAAATGTGTTCTCTGCAGTCTTATTGTAAGTGTAGCTCAAATCACAGCAAGCTATTACACTTTACAAATAAGCAAGCTCAGTCTAAAGCATACTCTTTTACATGCTTTGATATCAGTCGAAGTCAACAGGGTACTTCACGTCATAGCAATTCTAAACAAGCTAGAATTCACAGCAACTCAAGTAAGGCCTCTCGTCACTTGCAGAGCCAACGCTTCGAGAAAAATAGACCCAGTGCAGCGGTCAAACCGGTAATGTTCAACATTAGAGTTAGTTGTGATGAGGCGGTCACTGCCTCCCAAATACTACGTCAGATGGAGGAGGCACTGCGGAAGTCAAAACGCGTGCTGAATGTAATATTATAGGGCTGCCAATACTGTAAAAATATAATGTTTTCCATCTTCACCGCCAAATTCGAATGTGTTAAATTCACAATCCACAACAGTATCATAACTTGTTTCAAAATTGGCAGGAACAGTTCAGAAGATGTACACATAATAAATGAGCGAAAGTCCCATGGCTGTAGATGCACACGGAACTAAAATATATTTCCTGGGTGGTGCAGTCAGTAAGGCAGAGTTTCAAAATTGGCAGGAACAGTTCAGAAGGTGTACACATAATAAATGAGCGACAGTCCCATGGCGGTAGATGCACAAGAATATTAATAAGCAGTTTCTTCCGCACTTCGAGAAAATTCCGATTTTCCATTAGTGTCACACATTTCTCGCAGAAAAAGAGGGAACTATTCAAGAAAAAATCATTCTGTGTAGGATAAATATTTTTCCGACTTAAGTTACATGTGTTATCTATAATTCGACCCTTCTGAACACGAATATAACAATAATAACAAGCAGTTCCTTCCGCACTTCGAGAAAATTCCGATTTTTCCATTAGTGTCACACATTTCTCGCAGAAAAAGAGGGACCTATTCAAAGAAAAATTCATTCTGTGTAGGATAAATTTTTTCCAACTTGAAATCCGTGTGTTATCTATAATTCGACCCTTCTGAACACGAATATAACAATAATAATAAGCAGTTCCTTCCGCACTTCGAGAAAATTCCGATTTTTCCATTAGTGTCACATTTCTCGCAGAAAAAGAGGGACCTATTCAAAGAAAAATTCATTCTGTGTAGGATAAATTTTTTTCCAACTTGAAATCCGTGTGTTATCTATAATTCGACCCTTCTAAACACGAATATAACAATAATAATAAGCAGTTTCTTCCGCACTTCGAGAAAATGCCGATTTTCCAATAGTGTCACACATTTCTCGCAGGAAAAGAGGGAACTAATCAAAGAAAAATTCATTCTGTGTAGGATAAATTTTTTTCCGACTTGAGTTACATGTGTTATCTATAATTTGACCCTTCTGAACACGAATATAACAACAATAATAAGCAGTTACTTCCGCACTTCGAGAAAATTCCGATTTTCCATTAGTGTCACACATTTCTCGCAGAAAAAGAGGGAACTATTGAAAGAAAAGTTCCATTGATGGAAAATCGAAATTTTCTCGAAGTATATAAGGAACTTGTTATTATTATTGTTATATTCGTGTTCAAAATGGTCGAATTATAGGTTACACATGTATCTCAAGTCGGAAGAAAATTCTTTTCTCCATGTATTGAATTTTTGTGTGAAACTTTCCTATTTTGTTTGCGTAAACTGTGCGACACTATTGGAAAATCGGCATTTTCTCTAAGTGCGAAGGAAACTGCTTATTATTGTTATATTCGTGCTTAGTAGGGTCGAATTATAGATAAGACATGTAACTCAAGTCGGAAAAATATTTATCCTACACAGAATGAATTTTTCTTTGAATAGTTCAATCTTTAGTTAATCTGAGGCTTTCTGGCGAGACCTGTAATTTTGCCTTTGGACCACGGCCCACAGCCCGGAAGATGCTTCAACTCCAGTTCCCTCTTTTTCTGCGAGAAATGTGTGACACTAATGGGAAATCGGAATTTTCTCGAAGTGCGGAAGAAACTGCTTATTATTATTGTTGTATTCGTGTTCAGAAGGGTCGAATTATAGATAACACATGTAACTCAAGTCGGAAAAAAATTTATCCTACACAGAATGAATTTATCTTTGAATAGTTCCCTCTTTTTCTGCGAGAAATGTGTGACACTAATGGAAAATCGGAATTTTCTCGAAGTGCGGAAGGAACTGCTTATTATTATTGTTAAATTCGTGTTCAGAAGGGTCGAATTATAGATAACACACGGATTTCAAGTTGGAAAAAAATGTATCCTACACAGAATGAATTTTTCTTTGAATAGTTCCCTCTTTTTCTGCGAGAAATGTGTGACACTAATGGAAAATCGGAATTTTCTCGAAGTGCGGAAGGAATTGCTTATTATTATTGTTATATTCGTGTTCAGAAGGGTCGAATTATAGATAACACACGGATTTCAAGTTGGAAAAAAATTTATCCTACACAGAATGAATTTTTCTTTGAATAGGTCCCTCTTTTTCTGCGAGAAATGTGTGACACTAATGGAAAAATCGGAATTTTCTCGAAGTGCGGAAGGAACTGCTTATTATTATTGTTATATTCGTGTTCAGAAGGGTCGAATTATAGATAACACACGGATTTCAAGTTGGAAAAAAATGTATCCTACACAGAATGAATTTTTCTTTGAATAGTTCCCTCTTTTTCTGCGAGAAATGTGTGACACTAATGGAAAATCGGAATTTTCTCGAAGTGCGGAAGGAATTGCTTATTATTATTGTTATATTCGTGTTCAGAAGGGTCGAATTATAGATAACACACGGATTTCAAGTTGGAAAAAAATTTATCCTACACAGAATGAATTTTTCTTTGAATAGGTCCCTCTTTTTCTGCGAGAAATGTGTGACACTAATGGAAAAATCGGAATTTTCTCGAAGTGCCGAAGGAACTGCTTATCATTATTGTTATATTCGTGTTCAGAAGGGTCGAATTATAGATAACACACGGATTTCAAGTTGGAAAAAAATGTATCCTACACAGAATGAATTTTTCTTTGAATAGTTCCCTCTTTTTCTGCGAGAAATGTGTGACACTAATGGAAAATAGGAATTTTCTCGAAGTGCGGAAGGAATTGCTTATTATTATTGTTATATTCGTGTTCAGAAGGGTCGAATTATAGATAACACACGGATTTCAAGTTGGAAAAAAATTTATCCTACACAGAATGAATTTTTCTTTGAATAGGTCCCTCTTTTTCTGCGAGAAATGTGTGACACTAATGGAAAAATCGGAATTTTCTCGAAGTGCGGAAGGAACTGCTTATTATTATTGTTATATTCGTGTTCAGAAGGGTCGAATTATAGATAACACACGGATTTCAAGTTGGAAAAAAATGTATCCTACACAGAATGAATTTTTCTTTGAATAGTTCCCTCTTTTTCTGCAAGAAATGTGTGACACTAATGGAAAATCGGAATTTTCTCGAAGTGCGGAAGGAATTGCTTATTATTATTGTTATATTCGTGTTCAGAAGGGTCGAATTATAGATAACACACGGATTTCAAGTTGGAAAAAAATTTATCCTACACAGAATGAATTTTTCTTTGAATAGGTCCCTCTTTTTCTGCGAGAAATGTGTGACACTAATGGAAAAATCGGAATTTTCTCGAAGTGCGGAAGGAACTGCTTGTTATTATTGTTATATTCGTGTTCAGAAGGGTCGAATTATAGATAACACATGTAACTCAAGTCGGAAAAAAATTTATCCTACACAGAATGAATTTTTCTTTGAATAGTTCCCTCTTTTTCTGCGAGAAATGTGTGACACTAATGGAAAATCGGAATTTTCTCGAAGTGCGGAAATAAGTGCTTATTATTATTGTTATATTCGTGTTCAGAAGGGTCGAATTATAGATAACACATGTAACTTAAGTCGGAAAAATATTTATCCTACACAGAATGATTTTTTCTTGAATAGTTCCCTCTTTTTCTTTGAGAAATGTGTGACACTAATGGAAAATCGGAATTTTCTCGAAGTGCGGAAGAAACTGCTTATTAATATTCTTGTGCATCTACCGCCATGGGACTGTCGCTCATTTATTATTTGTACACCTTCTGAACTGTTCCTGCCAATTTTGAAACTCTGCCTTACTGACTGCACCACCCAGGAAATATATTTTAGTTTCGTGTGCATCTGCTCATTGGTAATCTCAACTTTAACGTAAGTTATGACACTGTTGTGGATTGTGAATTTAACACATTCGAATTTGGCGGTGAAGATGGAAAACATTATATTTTTACAGTATTGGCAGCCCTATAATATTACATTCAGCACGCGTTTTGACTTCCGCAGTGCCTCCTCCATCTGACGTAGTATTTGGGAGGCAGTGACCGCCTCATCACAACTAACTCTAATGTTGAAGTTTACCGTCAAACCTTTTCGCAACAACTACGTCTCCTTCAAGAATAGGAACGAACATTTGCATACATCCCTTCACAATGAAGCTTTCAACAGACAAGAAAGGTTTAAAACAAGTGATAGTGGAAATTCAAAGTGTAAAATAGATCCTTTCTACTGAGCATTAACTTCTCGAAACAACACCCAGCAGTGTCTGTCTTCATCTCGAAACAACACCTATTCTTGTGCGCCTTCAAGTTGGTGAAAGTTATTGTACATACATCACATGTATATAGCGAAAGAAACCAGCAGAGCTGTTCGTGTACAAAGTACAGTCAATGTCTAAAAAGGGTTTCTCTCCAGAATGTCCAGTCAGTGTTAGTAACATAATATCATCAGCTGTGCCCTGAATGATAGACAGAAATCATCATGCATTTCTTCAGCAAGATTAGCATTTCTACAAACTGTATTTCAACAAGCATACTGATTTTCTCCACTACGTGTTCCTGATCCAGCTGTTGTGCACAAGTCGAAGTCTTCACTTATGGATGCTACATCAACGGTTTGGATTCCAGTTATCATTCACATAGACCTTCACAGCCTTACGTGTGTTGCCAGTCTAGTAGTGTATAGTCAGTGCTTTCCAGTGTTGTGTATACAAGTGTATTTTATTCGTCATAGCTTTCTGTTTATTTATTTTTCTTAAAGCTTTATGCTTTAACGGGGGGAGAATGTTGGAGAAAGCTATAGGTTTTACTAGCATTTTTCTAAGTGTCTAGTAAGTTTGTGTATTCAAACGCTCCGCTAAATCTATTCCTGCTGAGACAGCAATTTCAGCGAATTGATACAAGTTTATTCCGCCTTTTATGTGGTCTCCCGCTTCAGCAGGTGCAAGCTTAAGACGCCTCGTGATCTAACCAGCGTCATTATCCAAGTCAGTCAGATCTCGGCATTCACACGTAGCAGATGTGTGGATCGCTACTCTAGTTTCGCGCCAGTTGAAAGACAATAGCTGCAGGAGTTATTGCTCTTAAACCGCGAATAAATACATAATACCTTCAGCTACAAGTATTATCGTGTGCGAGTACTTAAATTACACTAATTACAGTAATTTCATTAATCTCGGCTTCATAGATCAGTCGTGAAGTTCGTCTATAGTTGAGTGCATTGTGCAATCCCACGAGGTCACAGTAAATCGACTATTTTGTGTATTATTCTAAAGATATCAGTGTTAAATCATATTAAAAGGAACACAGCAATCCTTACGAGCATTTTGAGATATTATTGATTGCTGGCATAAATTCCTGATATTTATCGCCACGTGACCAGCTTACCGCCAAATCTCATTACATTGTTCATTGCAGATTACGCAATCCTAATTTATCTTATTTGTTATTCAGATTATTAATCATTCATTTCAGTGCATTATTTAGCCTATAGTGTGTGAGAATAAAGTTCCATCGTTTATTACATGTTAAAGGTTTTGTTCCAATATTACATGCCGCGGACCTCTGAATCCAGCATCCTGCGATATAAGTCCACTTAGCTCTACTCTTTTTATTATTGTTTTAAGGCAATAATTGGTCCTCCTGCTCCAGAGATTCATTCTAACATCCATTCCCATCATTTCCCTTTTCGGCAGGGTCATATGCCGTTCTTGTACCCAACAAAATGTATTCAGAAAGCGAGTGAATGTATCAGTAGCTCAAGTAGAATTCTGTTTGACTAACGTAACTCTGTACATTCAACCACTAATGAAACACCTGCTATATTAATGTTTGGCAGAAATCTAAGAACCAGATTTGATCTGTTGAGACCTGATATATGTAACAGTGTAGCAGCCCTTCCACTTACGTAAACTCACCTCGAACACCTCTCCATTCTGAAAGTAGAACTTCTAACATAAATCCTTGCAGTCTGCAACCATCACCTGATTCTGTGAGTAGGGATCCTTCGTCTATGGTTATCAGACGCTCACACAGAGTTCGGAAACAAGTTGAGAGGCTTAATTTGTAATACCTTTTTACTTAATTGTATTATTATTTCATTATTGTAATTTAAGATTAAGTGTTGTATGATTTGTCAAATTATTCCAATTTGGTAGGCAGGTGTTATATATGTATGTAATTTATATAGTAAATTTCCATTAATGTTCTGTTTGGCGCTGAGTTGGCAAGTTATGAGTAAAGGAGGCCATGGCTCGATCAATAAGAAGCGAGCCCGCTCCCGCCAACAAGAGAAATAGAGAGTTCATTCCATGATGGCAGGTTGCCTTGCTTTCTGTAAGTATGCATCTCAAATAAGCCACAGAACTATTTTAATTCTAATAACCGTGTAATCATTTCACTCGACCAACTTCCTAGGAAGATTGTGTGTTGTCGAGGACAATACATAACACTAACCAAACAAACCTAACCTGTCACTAAAATAGAGTCTACCTGCCACTACTTACCTTATTACAAGAAGATCAGTTGGTCATCCTGCTTCGCAGTTGCTCATCCTACTTCACTCAGAAGTATGGCTACCGTGTTTTATGTGTAATAAAAATGAACTGATTGCAAGGGGTAAAAATACAACATAACGTTCTAAAAACTACTAATTTCACCCCTGAATCAATTCCTTCAACAAATATAACTAGATTAAAGTATGTTTTCAGTGTCAGGAAGGAAAACTGTATGGCTAAGGATATAGTGCTCTACTCATACGTAGGTATGGAGTTATTCATTATGATGAGCATAGGCCTAGTCAGATCAATTTGAATACACCATGTAAACATGACGCAAGATACAACAGATTTTTTATGTCAGTAGGCCTTTGTCATATCCATACTTATAAAGAAATAGAATCCATCGTTCATCAGCTTCCATAGATATATTTTCTTATGAACAAATTTAATTCAGTTCTGTATCACCTTTTCAATGGAATTCATTAAATAGAGTGAGTTGAATATGTACGTATGATCAGTGCAACAAGTGTAGGCCTACTCTAATCTAACCTCTCACATGAAAGGAATCAAGTAAATTAATATTATTATAGTAAACTTATTATGAATATGAATTTATTTGTTCTAAACAATAACTTTACATTAACCCAAATTTCCACTTTAGAGAAGGATCCGTACCTACCTTGTGGTTTCTGACGGATCCATTTCAGCACATTACATTACAAAAATATACCGCACAACAATTCAGCGTGTCTCAATTTAAATGTTAATGATTGTTTACATGCACAACTGGGTCTGCACACTATTCCTGCTGCTGTTAGTTCAAGCCTACTCCACTCTTTGTGAACTGCCTAGAGAAAATATTCTACGGGGCACTAACTTCCCTGTACGATGGAGACGTGTGATTAGATGTCATTTAAACATTGGATAATATTAAGTCGCAACCCCCATTTAACTACATTATGCTTTACTAAATGTTATTAAGCTTATATCTGCTCTTGGTTACTAAACTCTCTTCTTTATCACTATTAACTTCACTTTCCTATTTTTAACTTCTACTGACACACTGATTTAACTGTGGCCTCCGTAGCTACGTTTTCCCGTTTGGAAAATATTTAATTTTTTACGGCTTCTAGTAATTATTGGTGTTTCCTCCTCACTGCTTCCACTATTAATATCACTTGTTGCGTTCTTACTCTAAGGCCCCCGAGGAATCTGGAATCGTTGCGTCACAGATGACGTGTTTGGTTTCTCGCTTGGCTGAGTTGTTGATTGTCTGCTGACACCTGTTGGTGACATCGGAGCACGTTCCTTCTGGCTTCGATGTTCGTTAACCTGAGCATCTGCAAGCGTTCCCTCCGTCTCTATTTCCACTGAATCGGCTGTCTAGGTCATAGCACCCGTGCTGTTCGTTTCCGCGCTGTTCCTTATGTGTATCTTCCTCCCATCCACATACAACTGTAAATTTCGAATGGTCGCCTTCTTTCCCTTATTCCTTTCAAACTTCATTTTTTGTACTAATTTCCTCCTTGTAATTTTCTCCATCGGAGATAGATCTCTGTTGATGTATATTGCCGTCCCTTTCAATTTGTTAGTTCTCTTCAGTGTGGCAAAAACCACTTGCGTGGATGCACATTTCGCTATAATTACTCTGTTTCCTGTAGTTTTCCCGACTCTGTAGGCTGTAAGGAACTCCTATCCCTGGATCTGCACTTCCAATTTGCTTTCTAATAGCTCGTGGACTTCTTGCAAGGCACTAATTCCTTTTCTCTCTTTTACCCCGTGGAAAATTAAATTTAGCTGTCGATCTGCATTTTCTATCTTCTCGATTCTTGACTTCAGTTGTTCCACTTCTGTCTTCATTCTGGCTATTTCCTCCCTAATTTCTTGTTTAACTTCTTTTGTTGCCCCATTAATTTTATTAACTATTCTTTCTTCCATTCTTTCAAGGCTTTTGATGACCTCTTCAGAAACTCCTGGCCCTGGGTTCATTTCAACCCCTCCAACTATCAGCAGCACTATAATCACTATAGGCCCCAGGTCACCATGACAGATTGATCTTCTCTAACTGTTCGTTTGGTCCCTGCTCTCCTTTTTGACCAAAATGAGTCTATCCTCATTCTGTATACTTCAATTTCGATGGCCATGTCCCTTGTGTCGTTTTTTCTTAAATCCACTCCGCACCTCTTCCACACGTCTGTACGTTACCACTGCTTGTTTAGAACTGGCGTAAACTTATTATATTTTGCTGTATAACTCAAGTTGAAAGTTATAATAATAATGAAAAATGCATAGACATGTCAAAATCATATAGATCTTAGTCTGTCTGGATGGCACCACGTCAGGTGTTAGTGAGTTCTTCAGGCCTCATACATCAGTGATCTAGCCAAGGATGTGTTCCTTATATATCTATACGTTCTGTTGAGCATTAGCGGGTGGCCCTTCAATCATTGAGGAGACACTTGAAGCGCTGTGATTGGTCAACTGATGTAAATGATTGTTAAGAGCACCAGGCATATATGAGGGACCCTGCAGTTGCAGCTGCACCTACATTGGAGAGACAGGTCGCACAGTGGCAGAACACATACGAGAACATATTTACGCCTGTATAAAAACAAACCATAGGGAAGTCATCTATAATAGGCTACTCCACTCAGTAAGCACAGGACATGCTATCAAGTTCGACTGCACTCGTTTCCTAACTAGAGAAGAGAGATGGTGGCGGAGAAGGATAAAGAAAAGCAATGGCAATAGTGTGGTGAATCCAGAATATTAATGGGGATAAAGGTCTGGGCTTACCAAAAATCTGGCACCTCCTTCTACAGCCCATAATGATGAAGACAGAGTCATTGGAGCTCCTACCAACAGTTTACACCAGCCGACCATTCACAGCGCTTCAGCAAGTTTCTCCTCTGTGTTTGGCAGGTTACCCACAAACGTTCAACAGAACGCATGGATATGAGGTATGAGCCTGAAGAAGACAGCTACATGGCTGTAGAAATGTTGGCACACCAATATCTGATGCAGCACCATCTGGACAGGCAGTTTTGTCAAAATCATATAATTTAAAAATAAATAATAATTAAAAGCATTACTGGCTGTTACACTGATCAGAAAACAACATTAATTATAAGAACAGTTAATGTATAGAAACTGAATACAGTGAAACTTCCCTTAAACGGACTTCTCTCAATAGCAGACTTCTCTCAATAGCGGATATTTTTAAATTTCCTTGCAAAATAACATTGGCCCTTATGATAAAATTCTTCCAAATAGCGGACATTCTCAAAAACGGACGCAGACACTGAAATGTATCCCCCAACAACAATTAAAACTTCCAAATAACGGACAGCATGAAAGAAAAAGATGAATTCTAATGGCATTCTTTGCAACAATCATTATTGTGCATTTTTACTGTTACATTCAGTTCAGTCACAATCTCTTAGCAGCACAGTTTTAGCTGTGATACATGAGCAGTTCATACATTCTTAGTTTGTGGAGTTGAGTGTTCAGAAGTGCAATCATATTAAAATCGTCACAAAAACGTAAATTGAATTTGCCTTAAAATGCATGTAAGTGTATTGTTGTACAAACCTTTTTTACAACTTAACTTTAGTTTTGATACTACTGTATACATAGACCTTTTTGTATAAATTTTCTTGACCAAACAAACTCACAATCTCACTGTCTACTGTACTGTACTGTAAACTATAGTGTTGAGTAAGACTTTTTTGTACCAATGATTTCCTAAATAGCGGACACTTCTTAATAACGGACATTTAATTTTTCCCCGGCAGTGTCCGCTATTAGGAAGTTTCACTGTACTTAGTTGTTGTTTTACTAATGTATTTTTTTTTTCATGAAGTATCAACAGCAACTTCTTGAAACTTAACGATACATTGATGCATAAAGGTAGTAACTGTAATCATTTACAGTTAACTCAATTATCTGTTCAAAAATCCCACTTTCCCCCGAGATACTTGGAAGCGAAGAAGATTTTAGTAAAAATTCATCATTGTTGAATTGCTTAGCCAACCTCCAAGCTCCAAATTTTGTATAGTGACTAGGACATCAAGGGAAATTAATAAATAAAAAAAATAAAAAATTCAAAATCTGAAATATAATATCATTGGATAACTAAAAAGCCCCCCAAAATCCAACCTCGGTGTCCACGTCACGGGGGGTGGGCAACGATAAGTAGGAGATTGCCTGTTGGGGTGAAGTACGGTGGGGACATATGAGCCCCGGGACCGCTACGGTAGCCGTGAAGGCCCAACAGGAACTCTGAAAACGTCGGCAAACGAGGCAATGGTTGCAGTTGGAGCATCTGACCCAGAGTGGGCGGTTTCAATCAAGTTAGGGACGGGCAGACCAGGCTCGAAAGTCATGGTGAAGACAACTGGTCTAGGGGACGGAAACCCTGATTACAAATGACCTGGTCCTCCAGGTTGGGGGTTGGGCGTGGGGTTAACGACCCCACCTCATAAAAAGTAATTGTTGCGAAGCCCTACAAGCCTCGGAATGGTGGACTAATTGGTGATGACTCTGGCAATGTTCCACGGACACATAAGAAGACAAGGCTAAATTTGGCTACTTGGAATATTAGAACCATGTTGCAAGCTGGGAAAATGGAAGAGATAGGTAGTGAGATGCAGAAATTTGATATTGATGTACTGGTGCTCCAGGAGTTAAGATGGGTTGGACATGGTAGAATAAGGAAAAGTAACTATGATCTGTTCTTCAGTGGACCGGAGAATAGAACAGGACAGGCGGGAACAGGTGTTATGATAAGTGGTAAAATAAGGAAGAGTTTCATGGGCTTTGAACCTTTAGGAGAGAGACTATGCAAAATAAGATTAAAAGGGCGTTTTAGGGAACTTACAATAATATCTGCATATGCACCAACTGAAGATGATAGTGAGGATGAAAAGGTCAGCTTTTACAATAATTTAGATAAGGCATGCAGTTCAGTGCCAAAATATGACACGCTGATAGTAATGGGAGATTTTAACGCCAAAATTGGGAAAGAGGAATTTGTCAAATATGTAGCAGGGAGGCAATCGTTACATGATGAAACAAGCCCTAATGGAATGATGTTAATACAATGTGCTGAAAATAACCAGTTGTATATCAAAAGCACCTATTTCCAGCATAAAGATATTCATAAAGGGACGTGGATGGTACCTGGAACAGAAAACTGTAATAATAACAACAAAAAGTGTAATCAAATTGATCATGTACTTATCTCTAGAAGACATGCAACAGCAATAAGAGATGTAAGAACGCTAAGAGGCCCAAACTGTGACTCGGATCATTATATGGTAAGAGCACAGTTTAAAGAGAGGCTTGCAAATGTAGCCAAGAATGTTGGTGTTAGATCAATGGCGTGGAATGCAGAAAAACTTGTTGAAGTACCAACAGTATCACATTATCAAGAAGTCTTATCCGAAAAACTAAGCGAGGTGCAACAGAGTTTTCGGGATGGGGGAATTGAAGAGAAGTGGCAAATAATGAAACAAGCTGTGACGGAGTCCGCCAATGAAGCGTTGGGCAGAAAAGAAAAAAATAGAAACGAGGAGTGGTTTGACCAAGAATGTCGAATTCTGATAAGAAATAAGAATGATAAAAGAAAACTAATGTTACAACGAGAAACAAGAAGTAATGTTGAGCAATATAAGGAAGCTAGAAAAGAGGCGAATAAAATAATTAAGAGAAAGAAGAAAGAGTTTTTAAAGAGAAGCGTTCAAAGGATAGAGGAATATAATACTAGCAATGAAAGTAAAAAATTTTATCAAGCTGTTAAAAGAATGATTAAAGGTTTTCAACCCAGGGTGGAGATATGTAAGGACAAAGATGGTAAAGTAATAACTGAAGCGGATAAAGTATTGGGAAGATGGGCAGAATACTTTGAGGAATTGTTGAATGTTGATAGAAATGATATTAATGAACATGTAAGTGATAGACAACCTATATTATCAGCAGAGCAGCACTTTGGAAAGCCAACATTAGAAGAGTTGGAAAATGTAGTAATGTCACAGCGAAATGGAAAAGCTCCCGGGGAAGATGCAATAGTAGCAGAACTCTTCAAATATGGTGGACCAATGTTGATAAAACAACTATATGAATTAGTTAGTGAGATTTGGGAGAAAGAAGAAATGCCATCAGAGTGGAAAATGGGAATAATATACCCTATATTTAAGAAAGGGGACAAAATGAATTGTCAAAATTACAGAGGTATTTCTTTACTCAATATCGCATATAAAATCTTGTCTAGCTTGTTAAAACAAAAACTTACTGGTTATGCAGAAGAAATTTTGAGCGAGTATCAATGTGGCTTCCGACCAGGAAGAGGGACAACTGACCAAATATTTGTAATGTGACAAACCCTAGAAAAATTTTATGAGTATAATACCAACGTGCATGTTCTGTTCATAGATTTTAAACAGGCTTTTGATAGCATAAATAGAGAGGAGATGCTATATACTCTCCAAAAGCTTGGAATTCCAAACAAGTTTGTTAGACTAATACAGATGACACTAACAGACACCAAAGCAAAAGTGTTAATTGGAAAGGATTTGAGTAAGGACTTCAATGTTTCATCCGGTGTGAGACAGGGTGATGCACTGTCAGCAGTTTTATTTAACTTAACTTTACAGGAAGTCATGAAAGAAGTCAAAGTAATTGGAACACTAGTGTATAAATCTTATCAACTTTGTGCATATGCCGATGATATCGCCATAATTGCTAGAGATCTAAACAAACTAACGGAAATTTTTAATCGTTTGGAAAGTAAAAGCAAAATATTCGGACTGGTTGTAAATGAAAATAAAACCAAATATATGGCAATATCTCCTAAACAAAATCTTACAAAGGAGCAAAGAATTAAAATTGGCAGGTACAATTTCGAATGGACTGATGGTTTTTGCTATCTAGGCTCCTTAATAACTAGCAATAATTTGATATCAGAAGAAGTTAAGAGAAGAATAGTAGCAGGTAGTAGGGCATATTATGCTAACGTCGCTCTGATTAAATCTTCCTTGTTGTCTAGGAGTTCCAAGGCGAAGCTATATAAAACTTTAGTAAGACCTGTTGTGACCTATGGAGCAGAGGCATGGACTTTGTCAAAAGAAAGTGAAAATTTATTGAAAGTATTTGAAAGGAAGATTCTAAGAAAGATTTATGGAGAGTTAGGACAAATCAAGAATTGGAAGAACTCATTGAAGGGCAAAATATCGTGAGATTTGTTAAATCGCGCCAGTTAGCATGGTTGGGACATGTTAAAAGAATGCCCAATTATAGAATCCCCTTTAAAGTTTTATTTGACAAGATGGATGGTGTGAGAAGGAAAGGAAGACCAAGAAAGAGATGGCTACAGGCACTGGAGGAAGATATAAGAAAGATGAAGATTGTCAGATGGTGGGAAAAGGTGATGGATAGAGAAGAGTGGAGGCAAATTGTAAGGGAGGCCAAGGCCCACCCCGGGCTGTAGTTGCCATGGATGGATGGATGGATGGATGGATGGATGGATAACTGAAAAGCTGCATTATCTTACAATCATAAACACCAGAAAATTTTCTTTCCTTTTACTGCTAAGGAGACTGCTAACCATAACCAATTTTCGATAAATAATTTAATTGCTGGTTTGCACATGGGTGCTTGCTAGACTGGCACCTGTGAATATTTTAATACAACTAGGTAAATCAGCAATCAATTTTATTTATTGATAATTGGTTATGGTTATCACAGTCTCCTTAACAATAAAATGAAAGACAATTTTCTAGTCTTTATGATTGTAATTTAACATTAAATACAATTTTTCAGTTATTCAGTGATACCATGTGTTAGATTTTGAAAATTGTTTTTTATTAATCTGTCTTTGACCTTCTAGTCACTATACAATGAATTATGTCAGAGCTCAGAGGTTGACTAAACAATTCAACCATGATGAATTTGTACTAAAATTCTCTTCTCTTCTGGTTATCTGCACATTATGTTAAAAAGGTCTACCAGTCTTTCAACCAACTTGCCATAGCCTTTAATTAAGGCTACAGCAATAACTGGCAGCAGGGCCATAGCCAGAAATTTTTTTTGGGGTGCTTACCCATAACTAGCCTCTATAGCCATTTTTTTTAGGATTAAGGAAAGACACATATCAAGCACATTATGCTGTACATTGTGCATTGTACTGTTAAACGACAATAAATGCTATTATTATTATTATTATTATTAATCTAAAGTACGTTATAGACAGACAGATATACATTGTTTTCGTGAGTGAGAGATTCACGAATTGTGGGTGTTACCATTAATAAAGCGAACATCTTTTGTTTCACACATTTTAGGCCAAAATACACTCCCGAAATTGTGCAAAGTCTTTTTTTTTTGAGTGATCTTTTATATTTTTATATTTTGTTTTCCAAGCGAAATCTCGAATTTTGGAAAGATGAATTTTGATAAATGGACAATATTTTGTATTTATGTCAGGTACCTTTCAAGATGTGAACAGAAGATTCGAGATAAGTTTTCCTTATTTTTACATAAAGAAATTTTTCACGAAAACGGCTCTAACGATTTTCTTTAAATTTTGCATGTGGGTTGCTTATACTAAGAGCTAAAACTTTTATTTGAAACACTTTTTCGAAATAATTCTCTGAAGGGTAGTTATAAGCAGTGAGGGAAGTGAGGTGGTATGCGCCGGAATGGAATACCGTCACTGCTTTTAAAGGTTCAATCGCATACAGGTACTGGTTTCAATCCTTAAAAAGCATACCGTCTCTGAAAATCAGTGGCTATTTAACACAAACTGTTAGTGTTCCTTTGAGTCGTAATATAATCATTACTTTTCATGATTATTCATCCACTCGTACGTTTTTATCGGTAGCCATCGTCACTATAGAAGGCTGCGACGATAACTTGTGATGGTCTTTGTTGTCATCTTAATTGACTATACCACCAGATTCGATGTTTTCAAAAATATTTCTTGGTAACAAAATGTTGTAACTTTTATATTGTTTAAATAGGTCTTACATATTTTAAAAATATCTTTTTTGAAATTAATAAACTAAACTCTGTGGCGCTACATCCCTTAATGGACTAGGACTACCACCCACCCATCTACCGTAGATGGCAGGATTTGGGACATGTGGTCAGCATCATAACATCCACAGCCGGTACTGGTGGTTTCTGTGACCGTGAAATAAATAAAGGTCTGCCAATCGACAGTACAACATGTTCTGGTGTATAATTATTATGTTGTAAGGGAGGGAATGTGCTTTTTTAAATTCAGGTATGATAGAGAAATCTTCTGGAATAGCATATCGCCTCTGGATTTTTCCCACTTCCTTCACTGGTTATAAGCCACCCACTCTGAATACGCGCTCTTTGCAATACGGCCTTTTGCAACGGAAAATCGTACAAAAACAAAATTTTGTAAGTGGGTTAGGTAACTTTTGGGGATATGACACGAAGATTGGCGACGACGTTCTCTTATTTTTAAGGGGAGGCTAACTTTTATTTGGGCAGAGCAAGTTATGTGAATTGTACATCAGATTTTTTTTATAGATTGATCCTAATAAATTTCACAAACAAGTAATGTAAGTATTTTACGGAACTGTATTATTAATAAATAATATATTCTTAAATATGCGCACATACCAGTTCAAAATCTAGATTGCCGGAGACATCGGAGTCAACTCACATTCAAAGTTTATTTTCGTCAAAGACATGACTGCC